>NC_069453.1:30983810-31086561 GCF_026875155.1 Cherax quadricarinatus | reverse complement strand
CCCCCCATCGCTCTTTAGTGCAGTTTTCAAAGTGAGGGAAACGTCTCGAAAATGGGAGTTTAATGTGGTTTTAGGAAAACAACAGTCTCTCCGCTAGTCAATATGGCTTTCGTAAGGGTCGTTCTACCATAGACCCCTTACTACGCTTGGATACGTATGTTCGTAATGCCTTTGCGAATAATCACTCAGTTATTGCCATATTTTTTGACCTTGAGAAGGCATATGACACAACTTGGAGGTATAATATTTTGGCCCAGGCCCATTCCTTAGGCCTCCGAGGCAATCTACCATCCTTCCTTAAGACTTTTTAACTGACAGACATTTCCGTGTTCGAGTCAATAATGTTCTTTCCCCGGACTTCGTCCAAGCTGAAGGTGTCCCTCAGGGATGTGTTTCTGAGCACAACACTTTTTCTCCTTGCTATAAATGATTTGGCCTCTGTTCTTCCACCAGTACAGTGGACCCCCGCATAGCGAACGCCTTGCATAGCGAACAATCCGCATAGCGAACGCTTTGTTCGCCAAAATTTTGCCCCGCATAGTGGACAAAAACCCGCTCAGCGACCTTCGTCCGAGACGCGTCCATTGTTTACCAGCCAGCCTCCGCGGTAACATTCAGCATACACTCGGAATATTTCGTATTATTACAGTGTTTTCGGTGCTGTTTCTGGAAAATAAGTGACCATGGGCCCCAAGAAAGCTTCTAGTGCCAACCCTGTGGTAAAAAGGGTGAGAATTAGTATGGAAATTAAGAAAGATTTTGAAGGGTTTGGGGCTAACCTGAGAAGCCTATGCCAGTTGTGGAAATCCATTGTGCCTACTTCAAAAATTAAGGAAATGTGTGCACAGTGGGTTGAACTGCAAACCTTTATGGATGAAAATCACCCTGACACAGCTGTTGCAAGCCGTGCTGGTGAACTATTTCAATGACAATGTTATGGCCCATTTTAGGAAAGTCTTGAAGGAACGGGAGGTACAGAGCTCTATGGACAGATTTGTTGTGCGACAGAGGTCCAGTGACTCTCAAGCTGGTCCTAGTGGCATTAAAAGAAGAAGGGAAGTAACCCCAGAAAAGGACTTGCTACCTCAAGTCCTAATGGAAGGGGATTCCCCTTCTAAACAGTAAGAAGATAATGCTCTCCCCTCCTCCCATCCCATCAATCATCACCAGATCTTCAATAAAAGTAAGTGTCATGTAATTGTGCATGCCTTTTTCAGTTTGTGTGTACTAAAATTAACATTTTTTTGTGGTAAAAAAAATTTTTTTTCATACTTTTGGGTGTCTTGCACGGATTAATTTTATTTCCATTATTTCTTATGGGGAAAATTAATTCGCATAGCGAACATTTCGCATAACGACCAGCCCTCTTGCACGGATTAAGTTCGCTATGCGGGGGTCCACTGTATTTGGTCATCACTCTATGTTGATGACTTCGCTATTGCTTGTGCAGGCGCTGACTGTCATCTTATTGCAGTTTCTCTCCAGCATGCGGTCGACCGTGTTTCCACTTGGGCCACCACGCATGGGTTTAAATTTTCAAGTACCAAAACTCACCAAATTACTTTCACTAGACGCTCTGTTATCTCCGATCATCCTTTGTATCTCTATGGCTCCCGTATCCCCGAACGTGATACAGTCAGGTTTCTAGGCCTTCTCTTTGACCGTCGGTTATCCTGGAAACCTCACATTACCTCTCTGAAGGCAACTTGTCACAGCCGGCTAAACCTTCTTAAAACCCTTGCTCATCTTTCCTGGGGAGCTGATCATCGAACTCTGCTTCGCCTACATTCAGCCCTCGTTTTATCGAAACTCGATTATGGTGACCAGATTTATTCCGCGGCCTCTCCTGCTACTCTCTCTAGCCTTAACTCTATCCATCACCAAGGATTACATTTGTGCCTTGGTGCTTTTGCTCTTCCCTTTTGGACCCTCTATACAGAACGAATTTCCATCCTTGTCTGATCGCCGTGATGCCCTTTGCCTCGCTACTATGTACGCTCTCACGATCACCAACCCTTTCCATTTATAGAATGGTCACCGATATTATAGACATTCTTTTTTCTTTTCCCCGCCCCTGTTTGCTCGCCCCTTTTCTTTCCCTACATTCATTTTGTTTTCCCTTAAATTTACCCCCTTTATTTGTTCTGTGCATCTCATTTTTCCCCCCCCCCGGGGAAGCCCAGTGTTCGGGTCTGTTCTTTCTCCCCCCTTGCCGAAAGCTCAATGCTATTGGTTCCCGCTTCTTTTTCTGATACTTCCATCCATTCCATGCCCCCCTGTGTCACAGATGGCTCTAAGTCTTCAGACGGCGTGGGATTCGCAGCAGTGTTTCTGGACAGCGTCGTGGGGGGGGATTTACTATCTTAGCTAGCATTTTTACTGTGAATTTCCATTCTTGCAGCACTTTTTGGAGCTTTTTTGCCTGTTCATCATTTTTAGTGTCTCAGACTCCCTTAGTGCTCACAGGCTATACGAAAATTTGTAATCTCATCCCCTAGTTTCCGTTCCAATTTGGGCTAGCCGATCTTACCAAACAAAGATATTGTTTTTTGTTGGGCCCCGGTCTTGTCGACGTACAGGGCAATAAAAGGCAGACACTGCTGCCGGTCGCAGAAAATACCTACAAATTTCCTATCGAGGGTTCCTTTCGGCTTTTTTGCTGCAATAGCTACCCACCTTGCCCCCTTTTGGGCCAACTTTGGGTCAACTTGCTGGGGAACAAATTATTCTATTAAACCCGAGAATGGTTACGGCCGTCTTCTTGCACGTGCCGGGTTGGGGCCACTCTCCCCGCCTTCGCATTGGCCCCCTCGTCTTATCAGGGGTTCCCTTTGGAGAGGCCCCTGTTCCCTCTCGTGGCGTGTAAGTTCCAGTACGTTTTAGTCACATTCGTTAGACTCCCCTCCTTTAACGAGCAGCAGAATTTCCCTCCAACGTTGTCTTCGTTCTAACTTCTCTTTACCTTTTTTTTGTGAGGGGCCCCCTTTAATCCTGACTTCTCATTGACTTCTTGACAAGACTGTTTTTACTCCCAAACTCTGATGAACTTTTCGCACCCCCCTAGCCCTTTCTAGTTCGTCTCTTGTCCCCTTTACCCTTTCACCATCCACTGCCCCGCGGTTTCCACCTATTCTCTCCTTCTCCCTTTTTGCCCCCTGATTTTTTTTTGTTTTTGGGGGTTTAAAGCCTTTTTAGGTTCTTTTTAATAATAATAAAATTAAAAATTTGCCAGGTTTTTTTTATTCCACAAAATGATTTCATTGTCTTTTTTTCTTTTTAAGATCTTTAAAAAGCCCTGGAAAAACCCTATAAAAAAATTTAAATTTAAAATTGAAAATTAGCTTAAGGTGTTTTGTAGGGAAAAGGCGAAAATTCCCACTTGATTTGGAACCTTGCACATGGTGTGATAAAAAAGTCCCCCAAAGCCCAAATTAATAATATGATGAAAAATTAAAAATCCCTGTCGCTGGTAACTTTTTCCCCTAATTCTTAATAAAATGGGGTATAGGTATGTGGTAGACCTGGGTAGAAAAAGACAAGTGAAAAATTGGAACGAAAACACTTGGGCATTTTAAAGGGTTCAGTCACCAGTCGAGTGCAAGTTTCCCTTTTTTCTGACGTTAGTCTATGACTATCAAATGCTGGACAGCCTCAATCATCCCCCCCCCACCAACTATAATTCGCCCCCCCCCCTCCATCGTCAATGGTGGTGAATCAAGCTTGGTTTTCCTACCACACTGACTGGTGCACAAGCCTTCCTCCCTTCACGTCCTATTTTGGTGTTAAACCCTGCCCTTTTTTCCCTCACGGTGATCACCACACCTGCTTCCCCCATCATTGGTGGTGCATAAAGACCTTTCCCTTTACCTTTAAAGATGGTCCACCAACTGTTCTCTGTCACGCCATGGTGGGAAAAGTATACCCTGGCATCCCATAAGGGAAAAGCAACTTGTAATCAGTTCAGGCAAAACGTTTTTATAGGAAAATAAAAGTGAAAACTATAAATAGAAGTAATTTTTTACTTTTACAAGCAAAGCAGTCAGCATTTACCATGATTACAAGTACAAGGTATTTTGTTAAAATGACCTGTCAACCATGATATAAGAAACAAAAGCCCCCATGTCTATCATGATTACAAGTAGTTAGTTAAAAGGTCAAGTGTTTTTTCCAGACAAGAAAAATTAAAACGTCCCTTGTTTTTAGTAAAATTTAAATATTGCATTTGAAAACTTTTTGTTTTCTTAATTATAAGACATAGCCCCTTTTTAACCCTTGCAATGTCTTGGGATACAGTTCGTGTTAATAAAATTTGGGTTTTAACAGGTTAAAAAAGATAAGCAGGAAAAATGGGTAATCTTAGTGGCTTTTTTTTTCCAATAAAGAGCAAAGCTGCAAAATGTTTTTATCAGGCAAAACTGACGATGACAAAATTTCAAACTACTACGTATCGAAAAATTTCAAGAAATACAAGTCGGATAATATGAATGGAACAATGAAGCTTTTAATTATGGTCAGGATCAATCAAGCTGTTGGGAAAGCAGCAGAAGCAAAAAGGGTCATTATTGGTACCTTTTCAGCAGCATCACCTGGTTCCCGGCGCACTACAGGCAATGATCCCACGGACTGTGTCGACCCTCGGCCCGGTGTTTCACCGCAGGGGTCGGGCCACACGGGTCAATGCCTTACCTTAAGCAATGTCTTATTTGGGGCCTCTACATTGCCCTGCCCCTACCCCATTGGATCCAAGAAGAGTCACTTTTTTTATTATATTCCTTCCCTTTTAAAATGTTGTATAGTACATATTTAAAAAAAAAATGCTGCCATGCTAGCTGGGGAAAAGTAAGTTTTTATACTTAAAATTCACAACCATTACAATGGTACGATTAAAACCGGGGGGGAAAGGACAATCTGAAATGTGGTCCTGGTATGGCAGGGGGCAGGCTCTTTGAAATTTTTTCAAGACTGCAGGGACTTTACATTTTGGTTTTGATGCAGCGCGGTCAAGGACATGCTCGTTGACACACGCCAATCGTACTTTGTTTTCGTGGGTTCCCCGTGGCCCAGGCGGGAAAATAGCAGCTGCTTCTGAAAAATCCCTGGATCGCCCCCTTTCCCCACATGGCTCATTGTTGGGTCCACCACTGGCGAATTGACCATTGCGACAGGATGAGTTGTTGGACGTGTATTTCCAAAACACCAATTTAAATAAAACGATCTCTGGATACCCTACCCCCGCTTGCAGTACCACAGGGTGGTGCCTCAACAATTTCACAGTCAGCATTGGCCAAGGCATGGGCTTTGCAAAGCGTGAAGCAGTTTTTTCTGAAGGACAATCTGGTCACTTCACATGCTGCTTTTTTGGGGGGAACACCTCCATTCTCCCCCTTTAACCTTCAATCAGCACAAATCAAAGCATGTCCTTACGGGAGTGTTCAACTCCCTTACATTCAGCAGACTCATGAATGGTTTAAAAGACCTTGCATGGGTTAACACATTTCATCAATAAAAGCATGTTGACTTGGACAGTCACCATCTGTAATACAAAAGGGTTGTATGGCAGGTAGACACCCTACCTTGGGGTGCCAGTTTTTCCGGGTGGGCCCCTGCACCGAGCAATGTGGTCGCGATCACACATTCAGCGTTGGAGGAACAGGGATCATATGCAAAGGATCTCCCAAAAATTGTTTTTATACATGCTCTATCACTGGGGAACATTCGGGTTTCCCCGCAACCTAGAAAGGCATTTGGTGTAGCCATCCCCTTGAAAACCTGAGGACGCGAAAATAAGTCTGTGTTCCTTAGCGAGCATTTGACTTAGTAGGGAAAGGGTCATAAACGAGACATGGTTAGCACAGACCCCCATCCCGTTTGGGGTTGCCCCTCGCATCCTGTCATGTGCAGCCATTTGGGAAGAAACCCAAATTTTGGAAATTACCCTGAAACCCTACTTCAAAGTGAAAACGACGAGTTGTGACTCACATTTGGGCTTAGGGCCACCTGAAGGAATGGGGGCACATGCGGTTGATGCAAGTTTCCCCTTTTTGGGCATTCTGAATCAGCACGGCATCCGGGATGGTATTTAAAAGTGCAACAATTACAGGTTCCCCTCATCAGTCATAATAAGCCCTCTGGACATACCAAATCTGGTTCTTAGGGGGTGGGTCGACCACATAACAGGGCTGCCTGTCCGGGGGTGAGGTGGGGAAAGGGGTTTGGGAACTGCTCTTTTAATGACGCTTGTTTGCTGGGGCGTCCAAGTCTGAACACATTCGGGTTGGATGTTTATAAAACTTTTTCTCCTCGCATATGAATCGGGGGTCCCCATAAGGGATGCGGTTGGACCCCGACACCAAATTGGTGTGGAAAACTAACATTCGCTTGGGAGCACACAAATTGTCGTAGAAGAAAGGGTTACACACGGGCGATTAACACAAGCCTTGTCTTTTGGGGAATTTGTTTGCCCTGCCCCGATATTGACATCTGCTAAGGGTCACCCTCAAGCCCACTGGTGCAGCGAACTTGGAGTGGGTTCTCAGGGTAGCACTCGCACTGATGTACTGGGTCTTTTACTGCACATGGGTTTATCCCCAACACATGGAACACATCGGTCCAATGGGCACCCCTCCCTTGTACAGCCAGTTTAATTTAAATATTTTATGAAAAAAAACAAGTAACTTAACAGGTAAAAAAAAAAATTATTATAATGAATTTGCATTATCATTTTGGGAAGACTGAAAACCTTTGAGCATCCATGTTGGGGTTCCTTGGTATCCTGGGAGACGGTACAGATGGGCCGGGTGGTCACGGACAAAAACCCCCTCTGATTTTGCCCACAGGAAAATGGCGTTACACGCGGGTTTTGAGGCATGCCGGTCCCCTGGGCACCACTATCCGAAAGAAGCCCACATTAGGGGGACTCCACTGTGGGAGTTAGGTTTTTTGATTATTATTCTTATTTTTCATGGCCACTACCAACACATTCAGATGTTAACATAGGTATGGTCAAAAATTTTGGGCCAGATTTTAAAAGTTGTTTTTGGGGTTGTTAGGTGATGTTGTGTATTAAATTTTGTAAATGTGACAGTTAGACTAGAATGACAAAATGATTACTGAAAACACCGGTAAACTTACGATAAAAAAATAGGAAAAATTATAAAGGGCTTTTGAGAACAAAAAGGGGAAAACTGCTTCAGTTAACACACTGCCCTGGGGAGGTGACAATGTGAAGGACAGTCGGTTTGGGTCTGAGGGGTCTTGTAGCTCCAGAGTGCCATGTTGGGTCTTGGCATGGCTTCGACCTGGAAGGGTTTTCTGGACCTTCCCTCCATGACCATACTCAGATACAATCAAAGCTGAACGACATACGTGGAGTTTTTCTTACAAACAATGTTGGAATCCCTTCAAAACCACGGGACAGCGACTTCAACTTGGGGATCTGCTGCGACACTCTGTTTGGTGCACAGGTATTATTGTAAATCAGGGTCTAAACCGCCTTTTAAACAACCCGTTGGGGGGCAGTCTCTGTTTTTTGAGCTTCCCAATGATTGCATTTTGAGGGTAACTGGGCCGAGACGAAGCGGACCCTTGTGAGCGAGGGGTCGAAACTCCGCTTTGGGGGAAACACGGGTTGTAAACAACATGGGCTGACACAATTCCCTTTGTAGCAGGCAGATCTTTGGGCACTGGGGGTTTTGTGGTCCCCCCAGCTAGGGTAGAGAGAAGCATGTTTTTCTGTGGTTTTTATAGACACTTCTGGTGCTGTCTTGTAGATATTAAGTTAAGCTATATTAGGGGATATTAGAAAATTGTAATGCTTTGGTTAATTTTGTTGAACAAAAAACTGTTGCAAGAAAAAGTAATCTATACCACTTTCAAAATTTAATTCACTCCCTAGGTTTTGCTGCCTGTTATGAAGCTATATATTAGGAAATCTATTTTTAAAAAAAGAAATTGTAGAAAGAAAAGTTAAATGGCTTATAGCAGAACAAGCTATATGTGGGTTGCCCCTAACCCTGGGCCCACAGGTACATTTTGGGCCTGTGTTTAAATGCAGACAGAGTGCGTTGACCCCGAGTTGAAAGGGTCACACACACTCCCCACACAGAAAAACCTGGCCAATCCTTGCACGAAAAACCTGTTTTCGGGAAATGAATGTTATTTTGTTAATACATAGTTGGTGAGAGGCATGGATGGCACTTCTGTCACCAAACAGTATGAAACAACTTTTTTTAATTGGTGGAAAAGAAAGTAAAATTATAACTGTTGCTGGGAAAATTTTTTGTTGGCACTGGGGGGGATACAATTTGTAAAGGATGGACAAACTTGCTCATTAATATTAATACTGTTAGGCAAAAAAATAAAAAAAAAATTTAAAAGTTAATAGATTTGAAAGCTATATATCAGAGTTTTAGAAATGAAAACAATGTTAATGTGTGTTATCAGTCTACACTGTGTATGTGCATCGCCCACTTGGCCAGGCAGACACTTGACACCAGGCCCTTTAAAGGGTACGACTAAACCCACGTGAACACTGCTTCTCCCCCCACACCTTAGAGCTACAGAGGTCTGCAATCTACTGATGCAAGCGCCGTGCCACAACCCTTGTCTTTTGTGGATGGGCTCACATGGTCACATCTGAATGTTGCATGCCTCTGAACCCAGGGAAAAACGGCACCTCCACGTGTTAGGGGAGTGAGATGGCCTGTCTGCACATGTGGTGTATTTACGGGATCTACCACGGCCCTGTTGGCAGGTTGGGTTTTTTGGGACAGTCGTTCAATCTCACATTTAAGGTCGGCATTTAAATGTGGGTCACCATCTAAGCCTTGGACACCGACAGCGAGCCTACATTGACGAAAAGCACCGGCTTGGGGGGCAAGGGGTTGTGGACATGGCCGGATCAATGCAAACTGTTGTGCAAAGTATTTTGTCGGCAGCTGTATAGTTGTACACCCCCTCTGGGGAGGTTAAGTGAGTGGGTTTAGCTTTGTCAATGTGTTTTGAGTTCATCTGTATTTAAAACAGATACAGTATTTTGTTTTGAGAGATTTTAATTTAATGTTAATATACCAATGGTCGTCTTGAAAGTTACAAAACCCAGCATTTAAATTACTGTATATATATTAAACCAAAGTACTTTTGTGGAACAATATGTCGGGTGAACCCTATGGACAATGTAAATTTTGGGGTTGTTGTGTTTTTTATGTAGAAACAAGAAATGAAAGGGGTTTCCCCATCTAGCCCGGGGCGCAGGAGCACCGGCATGGGGGATTGAAAACGCGACACACGCTTTCACCGCAGAGCAAGGGTCGACACACTGCCCCCCAAGGCATGCCGGGCCCGTCAGGGATTCACGCCCCGAAGCACAGTGCCTAGGGGGAACGACTAAGAAAAATTACTCTTAGTTTCATAGTAAAATTTAGGTACAATATTTCTTTTTTTTTCCAAACCCTGAAAAATATGAGATTTTGTTAAATTGATTTTTAGTCAGGAGTTTTTTGGGTAAAGGTACAGGCAAAGAAGAATTCATGGTTTGTGTGACAAGGGGCTGATGGTGTTTAGGAGGAGGAAATTCCTCTTTTCCGCACGGACTTGTGATCACCTGAACCCTGCGGACAGGTGCAGGTAAAATTTGATGGGTCGTGTTTCCTAAACGGTGCAATTGCTTGGGAAAGCCTGGTTCTCCTGTTTCAAGGGTCTCACAAACCCCACGCACACACACCGCCCTACACCACGTCAAAATCAGCCTTTAAAAAAAGACTGGGTCTGCAAAACTCTTGGGTCACCCTTGTACCCTTTTGGGGCGCTAAAAGTAAGGTTGCGATTTGAAAATTGCGGTTGCCCCCACACCACAAAATCACCCTGATGGGTTGTGGCATGGTTGTTGATGCAGGCACGATGGGGGGGCATCATTGTTTTTTCGGCCCCCAAGAGATAAGCATAAATAGCAGGGCCCTTTTTCCTGGGCCAAAAATTGGTTTTGTTGTTGCGGAGACGTCGCTGAAGGGCACGGGGGGGATTTCAGTGCGGGGTCTATACACGGGTACTCAAGACACCTTGTCATTTGGGGACAGTGACTTTGCTGACAAAACCCCACTGTAAGAAAAAATAAAGTTGCTAAAAATAATGCACAAGGGGTTTTAAACTAAAAAAAAATAAAAAGAAAAGTTATCGTTGATTTAAATAATAATACTGATGAAAAAAAAATAGTCTCAAAATTATTTTGTGAAAAAAATACTGTGCATCAGCTTTTTAAACACATAAAGCCCCCCGGTAGCGGGCCAATCGGGGCCCCAGGTACCCAGGGCAAAGTAAAAATAGGGACGATGCTGAGAATCGAAATTGGGTTTTAGGCCGCAGTTGCGGGTCCGGACACCCCCTAAACACACCCTATTTATGACGTCTCCATGGCGAGAGCACCCGCCTTGTAATGGAACTGCAAAAAAGAATTTTGTATCCAGCATGAAGTGAGGAAAAGTAATATTTGACCAGAATTGGATAAATATATGAAAAAAATTTTACAGTTTGTCACAGTTTTGATTAAAAAAAATTCGACTTATTTTAAAGACATTAAATTTTTGATCACCATGGAAACCCAGGGGGGACAAGCGCAGCTCATGGAGCGACGAGGCTTGGGTCAATGACAGGCAAATGGCACTAGGTCCCATGGTTGTTTTCCCTTGCAAAGGCCCGGGAAAAGTGGCACCTGGTCGTGTATCTACCGTTGTAAGGCAAAACTTGACTGGGGTAACGAGTTACCAGGGATTCAAGGTCATCCATGAGTAGGTGGGCAATCTTGATTACCAGGCAATCGGGTCCTTAGGTTTATCACAGTGTTTGGGGTCACCATGGGGCCGGGTGGGCACTACACTCATATGTGGGGGGATTTTTTCCCTTGGGCACACAGTTTTGTAGCCAGGGTTTTGTAATGGGCAAAGGGTCTTCCCTTCTCTTCAACAAGTTTCAAAGCCCTACAGTCCTGATCAGCTACACACTCCCCAGTGGCAAGATACATGAGGGTCTCCTGAGGTCCTGGGGGCCCCTGGATTGTACGGTGGGTTTTTGCCCGGTGCCCAGCCTTGGCGGACAGGGTTGTTTTCCTGCAGGGATCCTGCAGTGTTCGATCACACACTTTTTATGAGGGGGCACCCATGTCGGACTCACAGTCAACTAAAATGAGTTAAAAGAGTTTTTACAACATTGTCAAATTTAGCAAAAATTTTTAGAGTGGAACCCTGGGTTTGTAATTAATCTGTTCCAGAGGGGTGACTAAAATGAATCTGCTTTCGAATTCTTTTTCCCATGGAAATAAAGTAAATCCAATTAACCCAATCCCGGACACCCAAAGTATTAACAAAAATAATTTTTTTATAGATTAAATAAGATTTACATAAGAAAAATGAGAAAAGAGTATTTTAAAAAAATAAAATAATTAACTTTATGAAACGCTTGTTGGTGTATGGAAAAGGGAGGAGGGGAGAGGCTAGTGGGCTCCCCACAAAAGTTTTTCACCTCCCCCATTTGCACAAATGTCCTTAAAACTTTTAAAAAAGGCACCTTCTTTCCCCCCCCTCCTTTTCTCTCTTCTCTCTCTCTCTCTCTCTCCCCTGAAGCAATTTCCTCGTTGGTGCACTAAGAACATAAGAAGCAGGAAATGAAAGGCCGTTGAACCTACTAGGCAGGTCCTTCACAAACTATCCCCCAACGAATCGTATTTCCCATCCCCAATTTTTAATGTTCCCCGCAATAAGCTTTGATAATATTTCACTTGCGCAAGTCCACCAATCAAATCGTGTGGGGAAAGTGCCCCCGGGGTGTGGGGGAAAGTTTTCCGGCGGTGTGTGTGGGAAGTACCCGGCTGGTGTTCTAAGAAGCAGGAACACTGCAGGACCTGTTGGCCCATTTAGGAGGTCCTTCCAAACCATCCACTAAAAAGAATCTATTTTCCCAAACCCCTTTTTAAATTTCCCAAGCAATAAGCTTTTATAAATTTTATTCACTCATGTGCAAAATCCCCCTCAAAAAAAATCGTGGTGTGGGGGGAAGGCCCCCGCTGGTGGTTTTTGAAAATTTTATCGTGTTTTGCTTCTTTACCAAAGGGCTGGCACTAGAAACTTGCTTTTTTGGCCCCTGTTTGGGTTATTTAGCATTGCAAACACTAAAATGAATGGAAAAATTTTGAAAGTTTTTATGAAAGCGGGTGGGTCGTGCTCATGGTGATAAACAATGACACATAATAAATGGGGTTTGGCCACTAAAGCATTTTTGGGAGAAAGACATTCCCCGCTAATGTGATCACCGGCCAAATTTTTTTGACAAAAAAAATGTTTTCTTTTTCCGAATATTACGAAAAACCGGGGGTCCACTGTATAGAAAACTAATTTTTCATAAAACCCTTTAAATTCTGTAAAATTAACTCGCAAAATAATCAAAAAATAGAAAGAACTAAAAAATATTATTTAAATTTGAAAAAAAAAAAGCTGAAGACACAGGGATTCTTAAAGGGACTCTCACCATAAGTGGTGCAAATCTTTCACAATATGTGGTTTGCAGACGGGGAAAACTTTCCTTTGAGCAACCCACTTGTGGGTCACCAACTAGCCCGGTTGGCAGTGGCAGACAGGTCGTGGCGAGGACGAACAGATTGCACTTGGGCCCCATCCAGCAGGCGGGGTTGCGGCACTCTCCCCGATCATGACAACACCAGGGGACACTCAGCACGCTTGGCAAACCCTTTTTCCACTCAACTTACCTTGAGGTAGGAAAGTCTTAAGTGTGGCCCGGGGAAAGGTGGGGGTGAGAATAGTGTTCCTACTCCCCTTTTTTTTAAAAAGAACAAATTTTCAACCTTTTACAAAGTACAGTATTTTCACTTTTTAAAGAATAAGCAGATTCCAAACCCCCTTTTGTGTTTATTTTAAATATAATAACCTTATTACAGATGCCCTTTTCCTTCTGGGGGCTATAAAAAAAATACAGTTACCTTAAAGTATAAATAAAATTCTTACTACTTACTTGGTGTGAGGAAATATGGGTCTCCCAATAAAACCTTCAGGAAGCTGAGGTCTAGCTTTTATGGGGGGTTGGGGGGAAAACCCTTTAATATGGCAGCAGAGCCACAAGGGTGTACTGCATCACAAGGTTTGCATGGGTTTTCTATGATCCCCGTAAACCTGGACAATCTTGGTCTTTTTACATTCTCTTGGGGGGGTAGCTCACCCAAAAACGGTCTGGGGCACCCTTTTTATCCCTCCCGCACAGGCACCGGCTTGGGGATTTTTTACAAGGCATGGCATTAGCAAAACCCGAATTTTTTGGCATGGGTTTTGGGAGCTGGTTTTGGGATGCCCCGATGGGTGGGGACTAGCTCCTGGGAGCTCCGTGGGGTTGCAGTTGGGGTATGGATCACCTGTGAAGCCTCAAGACATGACAGGTTGGGGCCCTTTGCTGTCGGGGTTTGGGACTTCCCCTGTCCCAAGGTTGTCAGACTCAAAGGGTTCCAAAAGCGGGGGCCCTTTACCAACTTCCCTTTACCCGGGCATCATTCTTGGTGCAACCCAAATGAAAAAAAAGGGAAAAATAAATTTTATTCATTCAAATTAAAAAATGAGGTTTTTAATGTCCTCCCAAAAAGCATTGTGGGAAATGTGACATTCCCAGTAAATCCTCCTTTTTGGCAAAATCTAAGACATCTACAAAACAGTTCCTTTAAAAGTTTCATTATAGCATTATATTACAAAAGATAAATGAAATTAGTTCTAAAACAATAAACAATCCCCGGGGTACACAATAGATGTGGGTCCCGTAGCCCCGGGAAAAAAGACCCCGGGGGTCCCCCGGGGACGACAATGGCCCCTGGTGCACATCCACTCTCCTGACAAGGTCGCGCAGCACCTTCACGCCCTTTGATCACAAAGCAACTACTGGGGGCTACAAACCGGGGGTGGGGGGAAACAGAAATACACTGGGTAAAGGGATCTCCGTTTTACCCGGACCACACTGGCTAGTACATTAAGGGGACGACTTCCTTGTTTCCAAAAGTTTCTTTATACCCCTGGTCCCCCTTTACACAAGTCTTGACAGATCCCTCAAGGGAAACTTTTCTGGACTGCAGCTTTATCTGAGACAGTCAACGTGGGGCGTGGGTCACTACCCTCCTGAGGGGGCTGTAGAGCCCGGGGACAACCCCAGGAAAACCTTGGGGATTTTGCCTTCAGATTGGTGGTATGGCAGGAAAGTTGACTTTGCACACATCAGCACAGATCCATTAAAACAAGTGGGTTTTGGGGAGGGGAGCGTCCTACATCCAATAGTAAAGCAGGTGACATATGGGTTTCCACTATAAAAATCTACATTTACACTCTGGGAGTGGTGTGGGAGAGCACTTAGGTTGACTCCCAGGGGGGGAAAAAAGGGCAAGCATCAAACACCTCTGGTTTTTACAGACACTATGTCCAGACACCCTTAACACTCTCAATTCCAGTGAAAACAAATCTTGTCCCATCTCCCCTTTTCCGAAGGGCGTAGCAGTGGGCCCGGGGGTTGACTGTCGGCCACAGCATCTTCACACCGGTTTTTCTTCACATGGGTCCTGGCATTCCTTGTTAACACAAGCGTTTTGAACAATGGGCAATCTGCTCAAACTGGCATTCTGGGTTGTGGTATCAATCATATGGCATCTCTAAGCACTTCCTGTGTGCCCTGGTGGCATCGCAAACACTGTCGTAACGATCGTTTCAATTTTCGGCAAACAGCATTCATCCACAAGGGTTTTAGGTAGATGCAAAAGATTTTACACATTCCTCGTACAACCAAGCTTTTCAGACAAAACAAAGTCTGAAAGACTGAGATGTATGTGGTGGAAGCCCAGTGAAGGGTCACCCAAGAGTCCGGGGCGGCCCACAAGAGTGGTATGGGGGGCAGTGCAGGTGGAGCCGGCCACATGTGGTCAGCAGCAGGTCACGCATGCCCCGGTAACAAGTTTCTCGTGGAATTCTTAAATTTGGGTGTGCAGCCGTGGCATGGAGGATTGGTTGGGTGTCCATGTAGCCAGGGGGGACAGGGCACACGCATGTGGTTGCAAGGGACACTGAGCATTTGGTGCACTGGCCGACCCGCTTTTTAGGGGGGGCGACAGTTTCCATTTTAACCCCCCCCCCCCCCCCCCCCCCCCCACTTTAAAACCCCCAAAAAATTAATTTTTTCCGGCAGTAACCCCAAAAAAAAAATTATGCCCGATGTTTTGATAAAAAAAAATTACACGTGCAGGGCTTCCCACACTTAAGATTTTAAGTTACTTAACATAATAACCCTTAGAAAGACAAACAAAAGACTAAAAACTATGAAAAATTTAGAAAATATCTGAAATAAAGTGACGTGGAGATGGGGAAAATTAGCTTACTTGCAGAGCAGGACACTTGGGGGTGGCCCGTGTGGAAGACGGGCAAGAACAATGGGGGCCTGTTGGCACCCGACACTGGGGATGGGGGGACAAGGGTGGGGGAAGGGTGGGCCCGCCCCCCCCGGGACCATGAGTGGGGCCCCGTCCCGGGGGTGTGACAGGGGGCCGACGCCCCCGATGGTTTGGGTTGGGGAAACCCCCACTGGTCCCCGGGCCGAGGAGGGAACAAACCATTTGTTTTTAGCTATCCCGTACACACAGGAAACGTCCTCACAAGCCGGCTAGGTTCATTAGTAGCCACTTGTTAATTGTTTTAAGCGTGGGTTACAAGTTCTTATGTTTAAATAATATGTTTAATAAGATATCTAATTACAGTTATTGCATGGGGATTTGCAAAGATACGCAATTAAAAAATATTAAAAAAGATACACAGGAAAGAAAAAAAAAAATTTTTTCCACAATGCAAAAATTTCATTAAGGTTTCAGATGTAGTGAAAAAAATGGGGTGACAAAGACAAGGCGTCTGGGGGTCGGTACATACATGTTACTGTCCCAAAAACCCAAAAATTTTCCAAACCACAAAATTTTCCCCAAACCCCCAACTTTCCCAACCCCCAACATTTTACACCACACACAACACTGATAGTATTTTAACCCTTATATATTTTCTTAACACCGCCTCTCCCCCCAAGGGAGGGTGACCCAAAAAAGAAGAAACCCTTTTAAAAGTTTTTCCTTCTATTAATTTTAATAATTTACAGGTTTATAGCCCCTTAAGTTAGTACTTTTAAAATAATTTTTTTAAATGTATTACAAAAGTTTAAGAGAAAGGTGTGGGAAGGCCTTCAAATTTTGGTAAAGGCCGTCTCAAAGACAAGATTTGTTGTAAAAAAAAACGGGAAAAGGATCAGAGGACAGTTACTTTACATCTTGGACCCAAAATTTTATCCATTTACCTTACATTTTTTCAGTAATTTAAATTATTTAAAATACAGCACTGTACAGTACACTGGACCCCCATGTCCGGGGGGCCCTATCTGAGGGTTTTAGTTTTGTGGTTTTCTGTGGCCAAAAAAAACCCCTTTAATTTTTTCATAAAAAATAGCCCCGAGTGCAAAATAATGATGGCAGAAGTTTTTTAAAAAACCCCAGAGAAAGCAATGAAGTGTTTCCCATCAGTGAAAAAAGTGTTTAAATTTCCACTTACGTGTAATTTACCAGTTAAACTTTATAATAGGTTTTTCTGGAGATTGGAGAGGTTCCGGGGATAACGCCCCGCGGCCCCGGGCTGTACCCGGCCTCCTTAGGTCAGTGTCCCCCGGGGCGACCCCCACCCGTCGACTAACACCCAGGACCCCTTTTACGATGGGGAACTAGACAACGGGGGAAAAAAAACGTCCAATGTTTCTACTCTGGGTGGGAATCGAACCCAGGGCCCCCACCGTGTGGAGCGGGCGTTAACCCCCAGGCCCCAGGCCCGGGGGTATGTATGTAAATGAAAAATATGAGAACCCCCCATGTACACTCAGAATTTGCGACATTAAGAAAACCTTAGTATGATACACATGTATAATCAAATGTAGAAACATAAAATACATGCCTGGCCTGGGTCATAGGGGCACTGAACCCCTGGAACACCCCCCAAGAATACCAAAAATTTGGGAAAAAGCAAAAAGAATAAACTTTTTAAAGTCCCAAAAAAAAAATTTATATTTCCCCCAGTGCTAGAAAAAATTGTTTATAAGAAAAAAGGCATTAAAAATGCCCTAATGGCTGAGGGATTTAAGCAGGCTAATACATAAAAGGTCAGAAAATATACAGGAAAGAATAATTTTTAGCACCCTTAACGTGATAAAAATAAAACTTTGCTGTAAAATGAAGAAAAAAATAGTGACAAGATATTAAAAAAAATTTTCATTATGTTTGGTAGAAGAAAGAATCGAGATCCCCGAGGGAAAACGTGCTGTTGTTATCCATTGGAATTATTATAAAAAAAATGCGGTAAATTAAAGATTGAAAAAGGGAAAACCCTGAGCAAGGTCTGTTCCCATAATTAATACACCAAGTTATTTTCTCTCACCACACAAAAAAGTAAGTCCAAATGATTAACCAAAAGTGTTTGAAAAGATGGATGATGATATTGATGATCATGATGATGATAAAGACAGACAAAAGCAGCGAGAAAATTATTTTACAGAAACGAGCTTGGGAATTGTTGGGGGGTAAGTTTGGCAATGTTAATAATTTTTTTTAAAAATTGTTGAAAAGGCAGTAGGAGGGGGACAAGGCATGGAGAAAACCTTTGTGTCACACAGTCTGAGACCCGCAACTAGGTGGACTTCCCAGATGAAAATGATAGTGGAGGGGGAAAAAATTTTTTAACCCTCCCCCCCATTCCACTGCCCTCACCACCACGTACTTCCCCATAAGTGAAGGTATTATTTTTGAGGGGAAAGGGGGTGTGTGAGGTAGTCAATAAAGATAACCCTAGGGGAATTGGAAAAGAAAATGGGGAGTTGTGAGGTAACTATTACAAAAAAAAACACTAGCCAAAACAGTAATGATAATACTAGCCAATAAGTAATAACACTAGCCAATACAGTAATAAAATAGCCAATAATAAAAACAACCAATTCGAAAAAAACAAGCCCAAAACAAAAGTAACACTAACCAATACAGTAAAACAACACTAGCCAAAACAGTAATGATAACACTAGCAATACAGTAAAGTAACATAGCCATACAGTAAAACAACACTCCAATCAGTAATGATAACATAGCAATACTGAATAAACACTAGCCAATACAAATAACAACATACCAATAGTAATAACACTAACCAAAAAATAAAAGATAAAACTAGCCAATACGTAATGATAAATAGCCAATACAGTAATAACAACATAAAATCATAATAAACTAGCCAAAACAGTAAAAACAAGCCAATACAGTAATAACCTAGCCAATAAGTAAATGATAACATACCAATACATAAAGAAAAAAATAACCAACAGTAATAACAACATAGCCAACGTAATGATAACCTACCAATCTAAAGAAACACTAGCCTATACAGTAAAACAACACTACCAATACAGTAATAACAACACTAGCCAATACAGTAAAGATAACACTAGCCAATACAGTAATAACAAAACTAGCCAATACAGTAAAGATAACACTAGCCAATACAGTAATAACAACATTAGCCAATACAGTAATAACACTACCCAATACTGTAATGATAACACTAGCCAATACAGTAATAACAACACTAGCCAATACAGTAATAACACTAGCCAATACAGTAAAGATAACACTAGCCAATACAGTAATAAAAAACACTAAACCAATACAGAATAACAACACTAGCCAATACAGTAATGATAACACTAGCCAATACAGTAATAACACTAGCCAATACAGTAATGATAACACTAGCCAATACAGTAATAACAACACTAGCCAATACAGTAATGATAACACTAGCCAATACAGTAATAACAACACTAGCCAATACAGTAATGATAACACTAGCCAATACAGTAATAACAATGCTAGCCAATACAGTAAAGATAACACTAGACAATACAGTAATAACAACACTAGCCAATACAGTAATAACACTAGCCAATACAGTAATAACACTAGCCAATACAGTAAAGATAACACTAGCCAATACAGTAATAACAACACTAGCCAATACAGTAATAACAACACTAGCCAATACAGTAATAACAACACTAGCCAATACAGTAATGATACTAGCCAATACAGTAATAACAACACTAGCCAATACAGTAATGATAACACTAGCCAATACAGTAATAACAACACTAGCCAATACAGTAATGATAACACTAGCCAATACAGTAATAACAAACCACTAGCCAATACGTAATGATAACACTAGCCAATACAGTAATAACAATGCTAGCCAATACAGTAATAACACTAGCCAATACAGTAAAGATAACACTAGCCAATACAGTAATAACACTAGCCAATACAGTAATAACAACACTAGCCAATACAGTAAAGATAACACTAGCCAATACAGTAATAACAACACTAGCCAATACAGTAATAACACTAGCCAATACAGTAAAGATAACACACCCAAAACGTAATAACAACACTAGCCAATACAGTAAAGGGTTACACTAGCCAATTACAGTAATAACAACACTAGCCAATACAGTAATAACAACTCTAGCCAATACAGTAATAACAACACTAGCCAATACAGTAATAACAACACTAGTCAATACAGTAATAGTAACACTAGCCAATACAGTAATGATAACACTAGCCAATACAGTAATGATAACACTAGCCAATACAGTAATGATAACACTAGCCAATACAGTAATAACAACACTAGCCAATACAGTAATGATAACACTAGCCAATACAGTAATAACAACACTAGCCAATACAGTAATAACACTAGCCAATACAGTAAAGATAACACTAGCCAATACAGTAATAACAACACTAGCCAATACAGTAATAACACTAGCCAATACAGTAATGATAACACTAGCCAATACAGTAATGATAACACTAGCCAATACAATAATGATAACGCTAGCCAATACAGTAATAACAACACTAGCCAATACAGTAATGATAACACTAGCCAATACAGTAATAACACTAGCCAATACAGTAATGATAACACTAGCCAATACAGTAATAACAACACTAGCCAATACAGTAATGATAACACTAGCCAATACAGTAATAACAACACTAGCCAATACAGTAATGATAACACTAGCCAATACAGTAATAACAACACTAGCCAATACAGTAATGATAACAAATAGCCAATACAGTAATAAAAAAAACAGCCAATACAGTAATGATAACACTAGCCAATACAGTAATAACAACACTAGCCAATACAGTAATAACAACACTAGCCAATACAGTAATGATAACACTAGCCAATACAGTAATAACAACACTAGCCAATACAGTAATGATAACACTAGCCAATACAGTAATAACAACACTAGCCAATACAGTAATGATAACATAACCAAAAAAGTAATGATAATGCTAGCCAATACAGTAATAACAAACACTAGCCAATACAGTAATATAACACTAGCCAATACAGTAATAACAACACTAGCCAATACAGTAATGATAAAAACTAGCCAATACAGTAATAACAACACTAGCCAATACAGTAATGATAACACTAGCCAATACAGTAATAACAACACTAGCCAATACAGTAATAACAACACTAGCCAATACAGTAATGATAACACTAGCCAATACAGTAATAACAACATTAGCCAATACAGTAATGATAACACTAGCCAATACAGTAATGATAACACTAGCCAATACAGTAATGATAACACTAGCCAATACAGTAATAACAACACTAGCCAATACAGTAATGATAACACTAGCCAATACAGTAATGATAACACTAGCCAATACAGTAATGATAACACTAGCCAATACAGTAATGATAACACTAGCCAATACAGTAATAACACTAGCCAATACAGTAATAACAACACTAGCCAATACAGTAATGATAACACTAGCCAATACAGTAATGATAACACTAGCCAATACAGTAATAACACTAGCCAATACAGTAATAACAACACTAGCCAAAACATACGATAACACTAGCCAATACAGTAATGATAACACTAGCCAATACAGTAATAAAACTAGCCAATTTCAGTAATAACAACACTAGCCAATACAGTAATGGGCAACACTAAACCAATACAATAATGATAACAAATAGCCAATACAGTAATGATAACACTAGCCAATACAGTAATGATAACACTAGCCAATACAGTAATGATAACACTAGCCAATACAGTAATAACAATGATAGCCAATACAGTAATAACAACACTAGCCAATACAGTAATGATAACACTAGCCAATACAGTAATAACAACACTAGCCAGTACAGTAATAACAACACTAGCCATTACAGTAATGATAACACTAGCCAATACAGTAATGATAACATTAGCCAATACAGTAATGATAACACTAGCCAATACAGTAATAACAACACTAGCCAATACAGTAATAACAACACTAGCCAATTCAGTAATAACAACACTAGCCAATACAGTAATAAAAAACACTAGCCAATACAGTAATAACAACACTAGCCAATACAGTAATAACAACACTAGCCAATACAGTAATGATAACACTAGCCAATACAGTAATGATAACACTAGCCAATACATTAATAACAACACTAGCCAATACAGTAATAACAACACTAGCCAATACAGTAATAACACTAGCCAATACAGTAATGATAACACTAGCCAATACAGTAATAACAACACTAGCCAATACAGTAATAACAACACTAGCCAATACAGTAAAGATAACACTAGCCAATACAGTAAAGATAACACTAGCCAATATAGTAATAACAACACTAGCCAATAGTAGAGGGCAGTGTGTTGTAGAGGGCAGTGTGTTGTAGAGGGCAGTGTGTTGTAGAGAGCAGTGTTGTAAAGGGCAGTGTATAGTAGAGGGCAGTGTATATTAGAGGGCAATGTGTTGTAGAGGGCAGTGTGTTGTAGAGGGCAATGTGTTGTAGAGGGCAGTGTGTTGTAGAGGGCAGTGTGTTGTAGAGGGCAGTGTATATTAGAGGGCAATGTGTTGTAGAGGGCAGTGTGTTGTAGAGGGCAGTGTGTTGTAGAGGGCAGTGTATAGGGAGAGGGCAGTGTGTTGTAGAGGGCAATGTGTTGTAGAGGGCAGTGTGTTGTAGAGGGCAGTGTGTTGTAGAGGGCAGTGTGTTGAGAGGGCAGTGTATAGTACAGGGGAGTGTGTTGTAGAGGGCAGTGTATAGTAGCAGGGCATGTAGTAAGGGCTAATGACATTATTGTAGAGGGCGCAGTGTTTTGTAGAGGGCCGTGGGTGTTGTAAGGTCAGAGTGTTTTGTAGAGGGCAGTGTATAGTTCATGGGCAGTGTGTTTGGTAGAGGGCAGTGTAATAAGTAGAGGGCAATGTGTTGTATGAGGGCATGTGTAGTAGAGGCAAAGTGTTGTAGAGTGGCAGTGTAGTAGTGGACAGTGTTTTGTTAGAGGCAGTGTGTTGTAGAGGGCAATGAGGTTGAAGAGGGCAGTGTAGTATGGACAGTGGTGTCGAAGGCATTGTAGTAGAGGACAGTGTGTTGTAGAGGGCAGTGTAGTTGTAGAGGGCAATGTGTTGTAGACGGCAGTGTGTTGTAGAGGCAGTGTAGTAAGTGGACAGTGTTGTTGTAGAGGGCATTGTAGTAGAGGACAGTGTGTTTAGAGGGCAGTGTGTTGTAGAGGGCAATTGTGTTGTAGAGGGCATGTGTTTGTAGAGGCAGTGTAGTAGAGGACAGTGGGTGTAGAGGGCATTGGTGTGTAGATGACAGTGTGTGTAGAGGCAGTGTAGTAGTGGACAGTGTGTTGTAGAGGGCAGTGGTATTAGAGGACAGTGAGTTGTAGAGGCAGTGTGTTGTAGAGGGCATGGTGTTGTAGAGGGGCAGTGTGTTGTTGAGAGGGCAAGTGTAGTAGTGACAGTGTGTTTAGAGGGGCCGTGGTAGTAAGGACAGTGTGTTGTAGAGGGCAGTTAGTATAGGACAGTGTGTTGTAGAGGCAGTGTAAGTATTGGACAGTGTGTTGTAGAGGGCGAATGTGTAGTAGAGGGCAGTGTATAGTGGACAGTGTGTTGTAGAGGGCAGTGTGTTGTAAAGGGCAGTGTAGTAGTGGACGAGTGTTTTGAAGAGGGCAGTGGTGGTTGTATAGGGCAATGTGGTTGAGAAGGGCAGTGTGTTGTAGAGGGCAGTGAAGTATTGGACAGTGTGTTGTAAGAGGGCAGTGAGTTGTAAGGGCATTGTGTAGTGAGGGCAGTGTGTTGTAGAGGGCATGGTTGTAGAGGGCAGTGTGTTGTAGAGGCAGTGGTAGTATGGACAGTGTGTTTGTATAGGCAGTGTAGTAGTGGACAGTGTGTTAGTAGAGGGCAGTGTGGTTGAGAGTGGCAAATGTGTTTGTGAGCAGTGTAGTAGGGACAGTGGTTGAAGAGGGCAGTGTTTAGTAGAGACAGTTGTTGTAGAGGGCAGTGTTTTAAGTGGACAGTGTGTTGTAAGGGCAGTGGTTTTGTAGAGGGCAGTGTGTGTGTAGAGGACAGTGGTGTTGGGTAGAGGCAGTGTAGTAGTGGACAGTGTGTTTGTAGAGGGCAGTTGTTGTAGAGGGCAATGTGTTGTAGAGGGCAGTGTGTGTAGTGGACAGTGTGTTGTAGAGGGCAGAGTGAAGTCAGGACAGTGTGTTGTAGAGGTGCAGTGTGGTGTAGAGGGCAATGTGTTGTTAGAGGCAGTGTAGTAGTGGACAGTGTGTTTGTAAGGGCAGGTAGTAGAGACAGTGTTTGTAGAGGCATTGTGTTGTAGAGGGCCAATGTGTTGTAGATGGCAGTTTGTTGTAAGGACATGTGATGTAGAAGGCAGTGTAGTAGTGGACAGTGTGTTGTAGAGGCAGTGTATTGAGGACAGTGTGTTGTAGAGGCAGTGTGTTGTAGAGGGCAATGTGGTGTGTAGAGGCAGTGGTGTTGTAGAGGACAGTGTTTGTAGAGGTCAGTGTGTTTTTGTAGAGGACAGTGTGTTGTAAGGGCAGTGTAGTAGTGACACAGTTTGTTGTAGAGGGTCAGGTGTGTTGTAGAGGGCAGTGTAGTAGTGGACAGTGTGGTTGTAGAGGGGGCATGTGTTTAGGGAGGGCAGTGGTAGTAGTGGACGAGTGTTTGTAAGAGGGCAGTGGTAGTAGAGGACAGTGGTGTTTGTAGAGGGCAAATGTGTTGTAGAGGGCAGTGTGTTGTAGAGGGCAGTGTAGTAGTGGACAGTGTGTTGGTAGAGGCAGTGTATAGAGGACATTGTGTTGTAGAGGACAGTGGTGTTGTAGAGGGCAATGTGTTGTAGAGGGGCATGTGTTTGTAGAGGGCAGTGTAAAGTGACAGTGTGTTGTAGAGGGCAGTGTAGTAAGAGGACAGTGTGTTTGTAGAGGACAGTGTGTTGGTATTAGGGCAATAGTGTTGTAGAGGGCAGTGGTTGTAGAGGACAGTGGTGTTGTAGAGTGGCAGTGTGTTGTAGAGGTCAATGTGTTGTAGAGGCAAGTGTAGTAGAGGACAGTGTGTTGTAGAGGGCAGTGTGGTTGTAGAGGGCAATGTTGTTGTAGAGGGCAGTGTGTTGTAGAGGACAGTGGGTGTTGTAGAGGGCAGTGTGTTGTAGAGGGACGAGTGTGTTTTAGAGGGCAGTGTATAGTGTACAGTGTGTGTGTAGAGGGCAGGGTTGTAGAGGGCAATGTAGTTGTAAGGGCAGTGTAGTAGTGGACAGTGTGTGTAGAGGGCAGTGTAGTAGAGGACAGTGTGTTGTAGAGGGCAGTGTGGTTGGTAGAGGGCAAATGTGTTTGTAAGAGGTCAGTGTTGTTGTAGAGGCAGTGTAGTAGTGACATGTGTTTGTAGAGGGCAAGTGTAATGTAAGGACAGAGTTTTTTAGAGGCAGTGTAGTAGAGGGGACAGTAGTGTTGTAGAGGGCAGTGTAGTAGGGACATTGTGTTGTAGAGGGCAGTGTGTTTGTAGAGCAGGCATCTGGTTGATATACTCCATGCCTCACCCTCCAGGGCACCATGGCTTGCTGTGTCCGCCTTCCTGGCTGCTGTTTCTAATAAGAAAATGTTAGTGCTCTATAACCTTTATGGCTTACCACTTCCAGAATATGACTAGTTTGATAATCCAAGGTGACTGAAGACCTTAATAACAAAAAAGGTAAACAGTTATTGTGACTCTTAAAAACAACTCAAAAAAATTGTCAAATAAACTCATTTAACAACAATATCTCAAGGTTAAAGATATTGAAGATGTTCCAGCAACATGCCCAACGAACCAAGGAAGCCACCAATACATTAAAATAACAAGTACTGAAAAGACTCACAAGGCTGACACTACTCAATCTGAGGGTCACCAATGAATCCCTTCGGGAATCTGCAGACATGAACGGTGGTCGCGTGTTAACAGAAAGCATTCTTATCACATGGATTTTCTCTAACACAAGGATTGACACAGCGTTGATCGGGCACAGGATAAATCCTTGCTGCAGTCATCATCTATGAGGCAGTCAGTTCTGCAGGGTCAGCCAGGGGAGCAACAGGGAGAAAAACCTGAAAACTGTACCCATGCATGACGGGGTAACAACAAGATCACATTTTATTACATTCATGGGAGCGCTAACCCTGTAGGGATCATTACACAATGAATAAAAAGGCAAAATACCAGACTAACTGGTACTGGCCCTGGGAAAATGGGAGGCAATGCATGTTTGATCTAAGGAAAGTGACCAAAGGCATATATCCTAGGAGCAACAACAAAAAGAAGCCCCTTAATGCCTTCCTGAAAATTTTTCCTAAGTTGACTGTATTGAACTCCTTAACAACGCTATTAATCCCAGACATAAAAGGTTAATCCTGGCTGTGCCACCATGGTTTTGAACATATGTATATTAAATCATTAAATCAACACTTACTTCTCTTGCAGTGATGTTGGGATCACCAGTGTAACCTTCAGCACACTGACACTGGTGCCTGTGATTGACAACTGGACATACAGCATTAAGGGCCGACATGGCTCTCCACCACAAAACGTTGAACACAGTGCCTTCTCGCAAGCTTCATGGTTTTGACCGTCAGAGTCACCATTCTACACTCTGGCTCTGGAAAAATATATGAGAGTAACACGAGTCTTATACCTCTCTTCATCTGTAAAAACAAAGCTCTTACACCAGTTAAATATTACACCAGAAAATTCTTCATGTGTGTCAACATGTACAACCAGGCCTGACACAGATTCACCTCCCTGACGAAGATGTAATCCGGTGGACACTGGCACATGATGGTCTTAAGTGAGAACACTGTCTCCACATGGCACACCTGAGAGGGCAGACATGGCGAGGTGTAGACACACGGGTTCTGACCACAAGCGTTGATACATGCAGTTGTGAGCGCAGTCAGAGCTGGCGACATTCAGGTCAATGGGAGCACTGTGACAGGCACTTTATAACTGCAAACATTATCACCATCATAACACTTGACCATTGCTAGATAACCAACTATTTTGCTATCTACACCCATCAATAATTACTTCTAATCTTTACTATCATAGGCAATATCTTAACTTCCTGTAACACATATAATACCAAAATATAGCATTAATTTTTATTATAAATAAGGAACCATCAAGGCAATAAATGCAATGCGACCAGAGAGAGATCGTTTTAAAACCCAGTAGCACTGTAGAAGGGTTGCCAGTGAGAGGTGGGGACAGAGCAGAGTGCTGCGTGTTGGCATCACTGCACTCGGCATGTACAGCACACGTAGTTTCTTCACACCCTGGAATGCTACACACGTTCAAGCTGTCACAAGCTTTATCATCTGCACATTCATCAATGGAGGTAGTACGCCATCAGTGGACGCAGTCAATGGTGGGGATCCTTTGGTTGCCAGAGGACAGAAACACTGGGCCACCGGTGCAAGGATGGCAAACGGCACCCAGCATTAGAAACCACAGGAGGCACGGTCACTGTGTAGAGCAGGGGTCAACACAATTTTGATAGAACCACAATCCCTTTTCCCCCCTTGTCCGTGGGACACTCGACGTCCCATCATACAGTCGCTGTGAGAAGGGCAACATTATTATGTGGTCTTACCTGCATCAGATGTTAGATTAGCTTACAGCAAGAGTTAGCGGTATATCCACAAGCGGGTTAGGTGTATGGCAAAGTGGTTATTTGACTTCCGAGTCACAAAGTGGCCCTCAGCCTGAGATGAGGGCCAATTTATGCAGCCAAGGAACTTCTGTCACGTCCTCCACAATCAATGCCATGTTTCTCTTTCGCAGCAAAACTCATTATCTGTAAGAGATCCAACCATTCCATACCTTCCACGCATAGTATTCATGCAAAATAACACCTATACTTGCAGTACTCACGCTTGAAGCACTCGGGTGCGTGGGTTTCCAGCCCCAGCCTTCAGGACAGTAACAAAAGGGCCGGTGTTTGTTGGTACGGCCACAGAGCCTGGCGCCACAGGGCTCTTCGAACCAGACATGGGTCCATCACGCACTACCACCTTGATGCACGCCTGCTCATTTAGTACAGTCAGGATCCACCCGACACTCAGGCTCCTCCAATGAACTGTGTCACAAATTAGAGTACTTTCTTAGTGATCTCACATAACTAGTAATCTTGTAATATACTTTAAATATATATATATATATATATATATATATATATATATATATATATATATAAATATATAATATATATATATCTATATATATATATAGTACTGTATGTGTGAATATATATATAAATCAAATACTTATGTATATTATATATAGTATATATACTGAATGGTATAATAGTAATATATATATATATATATATATATAATATATATATATAATTGATATAATAATATATATACTGTATGTTTACTGTGATCTATTGCATAATGTATATAATTATAAATAATATATTAATATATATTTAAAATAATATAATATATATATATATATATATATATATATAATATATTAATATATTTATTTGTTTTTATTATCACACTGGGCCGAATCCCACCACGGCAGGGTGGCCGCGAAAAAGAAAAACTTTCACCATCATTCACTCCATCCTGTCTTTGCCAGAAAGGTGCTTTACACTACAGTTTTTAAACCTGCAACATAACACCCCTCCCACAGAGTGCAGGCACTGTACTTGCCCATCTCCAGGAATTCAAGTCCGGCCTGCCGGTTTCCCTGAATCCCTTCATAAAATGTACTTTGCTCACCACTCCAACAGCACGTCAAGTATTAAAAACCATTTTGTCCTCCATTCACTCCTATCAAACACGCTTCACAAGCACGCCTGCTGTAAGTCCAAGCCCCTCGCTACGACAAAACCTCCTTTATTACCCCCTCCCTCCAGCCTTTCCTAGGCTGACCCCTACCCCGACTTCCTTCATACTACAGACTGATAACACTCTTGTGAAGTCATTCTTTCGCTGTTCCATTCCATCTACATGTCCGAACCACCCTCAACAACCCCGTTCCACAGCCCACGGACAACAGTTTGGTAATCCCGCACCTCCTCCTAACTTCCAAACTATGAATTTCTCTGGCATTATATTCACTCCACAACATTGCCCTCAGACATGACATCTCCACTGCCTCCAGCCTTCTCCTCGCTGTGCAACATTCATCACCCATGCTCACACCCTATAAGAAGTGTTGGTAAAACCTACTCTCATACATTCCCCTCTTTTGCCTCCAAGGACAAATTTCTTTGTCTCCACAGACTTAATCCCCCTATAATATTTGCACTAACTCTTTTGTCCCCTTTGCCCTTTATACAAAGGAACTATGCATGCTCTCTGCCAATCCCTAGGTACCTTACCCTCTTCCAAACAATTTATTAAATAATTGCAAACCAACCCTCCAAAACTATATCCCCACTTGCTTTTTTAACATTTCTATCATTATCCCATCAATCCTGGCTGCCTTACCCCCTTTCCATTTTTACCTACGCCTCACGAACTTCCTCCACACTCACAACTGCCTTCCCTCACTCCTACAAGATGTTATTCCTCCTTGCCCTATACACGAAATCACAGCTTCCCCTATCTTCATCAACGTTTTAACAATTCCTCAAAATATTCCCTCCATCTTCCCAATACTCTCTAACCTCTCCATTTAATAACTCTCCATTTATAACTCTCCTCTCCTAATGTTTAACTGACAAATTCCATTTGTTCTCTAGGCTTCCTTAACTTGTTAATCTCACTCCCAAAACTTTTTCTTATTTTCACAAAATTTGTTGATAACATCCTCACCTACTCTCTCATTTGCTCTCTTTTTTACAACATTGCTTCACCACTGCTCTTAACCTCTCTCTTTTTCTCCATATACCTCTTCCCTCCTTGCATCACTTCTACTTTGTAAAAAACTTCTCATATGCTAAATTTTTCATCCTTTTTCTCCTCCCTACTACTCTCTTTACATCATCATTCCCACCAATCGCTTCCTCTTCCCTCCCCTCACCCACTTTCTGTAACCACAAACTTCTGCGAACACTCTAACACTATAATTTTTAAACCTACCCCATACCTCTTCGCCCCCACTGCCTATGCTCTCATTAGCCCATCTATCCTCCAATATCTGTTTATATCGTTAACCCTAACTGCTCCTCTTTTAGTTTATAAAACCTTCATCTCCTCTTCCCTGATGCTTCCATTCTCCTTGGATCCGCATCTACTACCTTTACTCTCAGTGAGCTAGGAACTAAAAAGTATCTGATATATATGTGCCCTCTATAAACATTACACCTGAAGTCTACTCAACAGTCTTTTATCTACCAATACATAATCCAACAAACTACAGTCCATTCGCCTACATCTTATCTTGTATACTTATTTATCCTCTTTTTCTTAAAATATGTATTTAACCAAAAACTAAACCCCCTTTCTATACAAAGTTCAATCAAAGGTCTCCATTATCATTTACACCGGCACCCCCCCAAACTTAACCTACCACACCCTCTCTAAAAGTTTCTCATACTTAGCATACATGTCCCCTACCACAATTACTCTCTCACTTGGTTCAAAGGTTCCTATACATTCACTTAACATCACCCAAATTCTCTCTCCACTACTTTCCTCTCTTCTCCAGGTGCATACACGCTTATTATGAACCCACTTTTTTCTCATCCAATCCTTTTACTTTAATCCACATAACCTTGATTATACACATTCATATTCTCTTTCTCTTCCATAACTGATCCTTCCATCATTACTGCTACCCACTTCCTAGTCTAACTCTCTCAGAAACTCCAGATTAATCCTATTTATTTCCCCCTACTGAAACTCCCCTAGCCACCCCCCTTCAGCTTTGTTTCGCTTAGGGCCAGGACCTCCAACTTCTTTTTCATTCCTAAAAACAGCACTCATCTGTTTCTTGTCAACCGCACTACATCCACGCAATACAAGGCATCCCAGTTTTTATAAAGTTTTTCTTCTTTCTCAATTAGTAAATGTCTACAGGAGAAGGGGTGGGGGTTACTAACACATCGCCCCGGCATTTTAGTCACCTCATAGCGACACGCATGGGGGGCTTACAGAGGAAAGATTCTTTTTCCACTTCCCCCTGGAGACAATAGAAGAATAAAGAAGAACAAGAGCTATATAAAAAAGGAAAAAACCTAAATGTATGTAATATAATATATATACATGTGCGTGTCCTGTGAAGTGTGACCAAAGTGTAAGTAGGAGTACAAGATATCCCTGTTATCTAGCATGTTTATGAGACAGAAAAAGACACCAGCAATCCTACCAACATGCAAAACAGTTACAGGTTTTTTGTTTTCACAGTCACTGGCAGGACGGTAGTACTTCCTGGGTTGGTTGCAGTCTACCAACCCACTACATACATAAAATATATATATTTGAAGCATATATGTGAAACAGTATTTAATAGAAGGTAGAGAAGTTTTTATGGCATTTATTGATTTAGAAAAGGCATATGATAAGATGGATATAGGAGCAATGTGCAGATGTTGTAAGTATATGGAATAGTTGAAGTTACTAAATGCTGTAAAAGTCTTTATGAGGATATGAGGGCTCAAGGTTAGGGTGTGTAGAAGAGGACGAGACCACTCCCGGTTAAAAAGTAGGTCTTAGACATGGATTTGTAATGTCCCCACCATGGTTGTTTATAATTTATAGATGGGGTTGTAAAAGAAGTAAATGCTAGGGTGTTCGGGATAGGGGTGGGATTAAATTATGGGGAATCAAGATTCAAAATGGGAAATGACACAGTTACTTTTTGCTGATGTATACTGGTGCTTAGGGAGATTCCTAAGGATAAAATTGCAAAGGTTAGTGGATGAGTTGGGAATGTTTATTTAAAGGTAGAAAGTTGAAAGTGAACATAGAAAAGAGTAAGTGTGAGGTAGTCAAATGATTTAGATAAAGAAAAATTGAATATCAAATTGGGGAGGAGTATGGAAGAAAATGAACTGTTTTCAATACTTGGGAGTTGAAGTGTCCGCGGATGGATTTATGAAGGATGAGGTTAATCATATAATTGAAGAGGAAAAAAAAATGCGAGTGGTGCGTTGAGGTATAAGTGGATCAAAAAACGTTATATATGAGGCAAAGAAGGGAATGTTATGAAAGTATATTAGTTCCAACACTCTTATATGGTGTGAAGCTTGGGTGGTAAATGTAGGCAGCGAGAGACGGTTTTGGAGGCATGGAATGTCCTGCTAATGTCCGAATGTGTGGGTGTAAACATATGCAGAAAATTCGAGTGGAGGAAATTAGGAATAGGTTGGATTAATAAAAGTATTAGTCAGAGGCTGAAATAGTGGTGTGTTTGAGGTGGTTTGGTCATTAGAGAGAATGGATCAAAGTATAATGACATGGAAAGCATATAAATCTATAGGGGAAGGAAGCGGGGTAGGGGGTCGTCCTCAAAGGGTAGAGAGAGGGGGTAAGGAGGTTTTGTGGGTGAGGGGCTTGGACTTCCACAAGCGTGCGTGAGCGTGTTTTGATAGGATGAATGGAGACTGAATGATTACTTGGGACCTGACCGATCAGTTGGAGTGTCAGCCAGGGTAATAATTAGTGAAGGGAATTCAGGAAAACCGGTTATATTTCCAATAGTCGGACTTGAGACCTGGAAAATGGGAAGTACAAAGCCTGCACTTTAAATGAGGGTTCTGGGATATTGGCCAGTTTTTGGAGGATAAATTGTGTATCTTGATACGTATATGGCTTCTAAACTGTTTGTATTCTGAGCACCTCTGCAAAAACAGTGATAAATGTTGTAGTGAGGTGAAATTTGAATATATGATGAAAGGTATTTTACTTTAGGTGATTTCTGTCTTTTTTTTGGGTCACCCTGCCCTCGGTGGGAGACGGCTGAAACTTTGTTTGAAAAATATTATAAATATATATATAATATATATAATATATATATATGAAATATATATATATATATATATATATATATATATATATATATATGTATATATATATAATATAGCACCTACCATCCGACTTACGACCTGCTCGACTTATGACCACTCGACTTACGACCGTGTTTTTTATGCCAAATTTCAGGGAAATAAACAACTGTTTGTGTTGTACACAGTGTTTATCCTAAACCTTACAGTATAAAATACAGTACTAACAACATAAAAAGTAAAGTAAAACATGAAATACCAAAATAAAACAATAAAATAAAGTCATTTCAAAAATGTTTGTTTGATATTCAGTAGTAAAGTTCGACTTATGACCATTTCGACTTACGAACGGTTTCTCAGAACCGAACTCATATACATCAATGATCTTCCAAACGTATCCCAACACCTGAAACCCATTCTCTTTGCTGACGACACGACTTATGTCATCTCTCAACCTAATCTTGCCACCCTCAACACCATTGTTAACGAGGAGCTGATCAAAATATCGACTTGGATGACAGCCAATAAACTTACGCTTAACACTGACAAAACCTACTATATTATGTTTGGTAGCAGAGCAAGAGATGCACAAATTAACATTAAGATCGACAACACTCTAATTACGATACATATGAGGGCAAAATCCTATGCCTATAAAACTTGACAACAACCTGAATTACCAGCACCCCATAATCCAACCATAACCAAAAAAGTATCCAAAAACAGCTTGGGATCCTCTCCAAGATACGATACTACTAGCCGCAAAATCCCTTATCACACTATACAACTCATTTATTATCCATACCTCACCTATGCTATTTGTGCTTGTGGATCAACTGCAGCAACACACCTAAAGCCAATAATAACCCAACAAAAAGCTTCAGTAAAGAATAATCACTAAATCCCATCCCTGGCAACACACCCCTTCACTCTTCATAGATCTAAATTACTCCCTGATCAGTAACATCCACACTTACTACTGTGCAGTCTACACTACAGGGATCCCTTAAACTCCAATATCAACCTTGACCTAAAACGTTTTCTTGATAGTTGTGACAGAACCCACAGGCATAACACCAGACAAACATCTCTACGACATTCCCCATGTCCTGGAGTTTACCTGACTAAACTTTTACAAAAGTTCAATGTATGTCAAAGGCCCTAAAATCTGGAACACCCCTACCTGAGAACTCTAGAAACTGCAGACACTTCATTACCTTTCAAAACTACCATTAGAAAAACATCTTTATCTCCCTGATAAACCCCATCAACTAACTACACGAATACCACCTGGTTTCCACAACTTACACTCACTCACCCATTTGACCATAAACAGAAATATTAATCTCAAATCTTAAAATAATGAATCCTAATGATACCCAAGTACTGAAACTATGTACTGTGCCAAAACAAAAGCATTCAAATTGCTAAACTCAACAACTAGTATTTAGTCACTTAGCCATAATACTAACTTACCTCAAATAAATTGTAATATTTTAAAATAAAGAATTAAACTAAGTCCTGCCCAAATGCCTAGCCATGCAGGCGTTCTAGTGGTACACTCTGTAATCTTTATTTAACTACATGTAAACCACACAACAACCAAATTCTTTAAATTCAACATTGTAATCTTCATAGAGAATAAACTTTGAATTGAATTTGAAGTTGGATGGTAGGTGTGTGGGTATATATATATATAATATAGAATATATATATAATATATATATATATATATATTTATATAATATTATATATATATATATATATATATAGATATATACATATTTTTTCAACAAGTCGCCATCTCCACCGAGGCAGGGTGACCCAAAAAAGAAAGAAAATCCCCCAAAAAGAAAAATACTTTCATCAATCATTCAACACTTTCACCACAATACACATTATCACGTTTTTGCAGAGGTGCATCAGAAATACAACAGTTTAGAAGCATACACATATAAAGATACAACACAACATATCCCTATCCCTCCAAACTGCCAATATCCCAAACCCCCTCCTATAAAGTGCAGGCATTGTACTTTCCCATTTCCAGACTCAGTCGACTATATGAAAATATCGCGGTTCCCTGAATCCCTTCACGTAAATATACCCTGCTCACACTCCACAGATCGTCAAGGACCCAAGTACCATTCGTCTCCATTCACTCCTATACAAACACGCCTCACTCATGCTTGCTGGAATCCAAGCCAAGCCCCTCGGCCACAAAACCTCCTTTAATCCCCCTCCTCCAACCCTTTCGAGACGTCCCTACCCCGCCCTTCCTTCCCCAATAGATTAAAATATGCATTCCATGTCATTCTACATTTGGATCCATTTCTCTCTAATACCAAACCACCTCAAGCAACCCCTCTTCTGGCCCTCTGACTAAGACTTTTATTACTCCACAAACCTTTCCTTAATTTCCACACTCCGAATTTCTGCATAATATTTACACCACACTTGCCCTTAAACCAGGACATCTCCACTGCCCATCCAACCGTCTCCTCGCTGCAACATTACCACCCAAGCTTCACACCCCATATAAGGAGTGTTGGTACTACCAACTTTCCTACATTCCACTTTGCCTCCATAGACAACGTTTTTGACTCCATCAAATACCTCAATGCACCACTCAATCTTTTTTTTCCCCCCGTCAATCAATTCTATGATTACACCTCATCCTTCAAAAATCCATCCGCCGACACGTCAACACCCACGTATCTGAAAACATTCACTTCTTCCATACTCCTCCTTCCAATTTGATATTCATTTTTCTTTATCTAAATCATTTGATACCTCTCATCCCCACCTTACCTTTTTCTATGTTCACATTCAACTTTCTACCTTTACACCACATTCCCAAACTCCTCCACTAACACTTTGCAATTTTTCTTTAGAATCTCCCCATAAGCACAGTATCATCAGGCAAAATACACTGTCAATTCCCTATTTGAAATTGATTACCCTAATTTAATCCCACCCCTCTCCCGAACACCCTAGCATTTACTTCTTTTACAACCCAATCTATAAATATATTAAACCACCATGGTGACATTACCACAATCCCTGTCTAAGACCTACTTTAACCAGGAGTAGTCTCCCTACTCTTCTACAAACCCTAACCTGATTCCCCTCCTCACATCCTCAAAAAACTCTTTAACAGCATTAATAACTTACCAACCTATTCATATACTAGCAACATAATGCCACATTGCTCCTCAATCCACTCTATCATATGCCTTTTCTAAATCCATAAATGCAATAAAAGCTTTCCTAACTTTAACTAAAATACTGTTCACATATATGCTCAATGTAAACACTTTTGATCTACTCATCCCCTAACCCACTCTGAAACCCTCCTTCTATCTCAATCCTACATTCTGTCTACCTCTAATTCTTCATTTATAACCCTACCGTACACATTTCCTGGTATATCCATTAAACTTATTCCTCTATAATTTTTCAGTCCTTTTGTCCCCATTCTTTCCCTTTATATAAAGGGACTATCATGCTCTCCTCCAATCTTCTAGGTACCTTTCCCTCTTTCATACATTTAATTTAACCTTTGACTGTTTCCGACGTATAAATACGTCTTACGAGCCAATGTTTTCTGACCGTATTATAAACGCACAAAATCTAGCGTCTTCAAATCGCGCTCACAAAGGCCTGGTAGGCCTACACGGGAGAAGAATGGGTCTCATGGGTCGGTGTGCACCCAGTGAAAAAATCTGGCCCTTAGCGGTGCAAGTGGTAACACCATGTTGTCAGTTCCATTTTCACACCATCCTCTCGTAAGAAGTTTCCTCACTCCTTTCGGCGGCGGAATGGTAGGTCTTTTGTTCCCAAGTGATAGCTCTAACAGCGATGAAAATTGTCAGTGACAGTGAATTCAAGGTTTTTTCAAGTGAGTGTTACCGAAAAAGTGCCCATGATAACGTAAATAGTGACTAAAACCAGATGACCCACAACCATCGCTCTGGTGCTGTGCCGGCTTTTTCACATTCACCTTCGCCTGTACCAGGACGAAAGAGGAAAACTATTTGGTCGTGTACCAACTACCTGATGATTAGCTATGCTAGTGATAGTTATAGTGATTCAAGGTCATTGAATAGCAGTTCTAGTGACAGTGAGAGAGGGGGGGGGGGGGGGGGGTGAATATTCCCCATGAAGCGCCAGTATTTACGACGTAGCATGTGCGGTCTGGTAGTGTTTTGATCTATATGTTGACTCCAAGGGGAAGGAGAACCTGAGCACATCCCCGTGCCCCAACACCACGACCTGATAGTGAAAGATGACGAAATTGTAACGATGGGTATGAATAGGTGACAGTGAGGAGGAGGCAGTGGTGGGGATAGTGAGGGTGGCAAACGGCCCAAGTGGCACCATCCCGGGCTACACGCTACTAGCCCACCGGCTGACTCTGCAGAACAACCCTCCTCACTACCCCACACGTCACAAACCTGCACCACCACAACCGCACAGGGCCCACAACCACAAGCCACAACCACGGTACAAATATCCAGAACCCCACCAGCAGACCACGCATCTGGGATTGGAAGGACGGTGACGAGTTTGTTCCCAGTCCCCATGACTTTGATGAAACACAAAGAGGAATAAAGCCTCTTGTCCACTTGGAACAATGCCAGTGAACTGGACTGCTTTGAGTTATTCTTCGATGAACCCCTGATGGACAACATTGTCATGGAAACCCAACACATATCTGTGAAAACACCATGTCCAAAAAAATTCTCTCACACAAAATCAATCACGGCTACAACAAGTGGAAGGAGACAACTGTGGCCGAGATGTCGCATGTTTTTTGGCGCACAAAATGCTTATGCCACATGTGTTATAAGCACACTGTCACCACATACTGGACAACAGATCGCCTGATTTCAAACTCCAGTTTTAGTGACATTATAGGTGTCAATCGTTTTCCTGATACTGATGCGTATTTTTACACCTTTTCAGACAAAACCAGGCCTGACATAATCGACAGGTTATATAAGATAAGAAATGTGTTGTATGTACCTGAAACAAAAGTGCTGCATGTATTTTTATCCCTTCAGGAAGCTTGTTTATTGATGATCCTCTTGATTTTATTCAAAAGAAGACTCTCATTCAATCAAATATAACCAACAAGAGAAACTCATTGGTATAAAGCTATTTGACTGTGTGATTGCAGAAGTGGTCTTGTTTTAGATATTATTGTGTAAACTGGCAGTAATACTTGAGAGATATCCCATGAGTTATTGGTTATCTCTGGTGATGTGGTTCGAACAATGATGGAACCATATCTTGGTAAGGGGCATATGTTATTTAACTGATAACGGTACACAACCCCTTACTTCAGTGATTTCTCGATGAACTTTGACAGACGAGTTGTGGCACAGATGCGTGGTAATCGCAAACATATGCCAAGGTTTTGACGCTGCACTCGCAAGGTGAGGTGCAAGCCTTTGCTGTCCAATGACTCATGGCATGTTCGGTTGGCATGACAAACGTGAATGACACATTGTTGTAATACCCACACTAGCCAATACAATAATGATAACATAGCCAATAACAGTAATGATAACCTAGCCAATACATTATAACAAACACTGCCAATACAGTAATAACAACACTAGCCAATACAGTAATAATCACTAGCCAATACAGTAAGAAAACACAAAGCCAATACAGTAATAACCAACACAGCCAATACATTAATAACAACACTAGCCATACAGTAAAGAAACACTAGCAATTACAGTAAAGAAGACACTGCCAATATAGTAATAACAACACTATCCAATAGTAGAGGGCAGTGTGTTGTAGAGGGCAGTGAGAGATTTGTAGAGGGCAGTGTTTTGTAAGAGAGCAGTGTTGTAAAGTGGCAAGTATAGTATAGGCAGAGTAAACAAGGCAATGTTACTTGTAGAGGGCAGTGTGTAGTAGAGGGCAATGTTTGAGAGGGGCAGTGTGTTTGTAGAGGGCACTGTGTTGTAGAGGGCAGTGTTATATTAGAGGGCAATGTGTTGTATAGGGCAGTGTGTTTGGTAGAGGGCAGTGTGTTGTAGAGGGGCATTGTATAGGTAGAGGCAGTGTGTTGTAGAAGGGCAAAGAGTTGTAGAGGGCAGTGTGTTGTAGAGGGTCATTGTGGTTTAGAGGGCAGTGTGTTGAGATGGCAGTGTATAGTACAGGGCAGTGTGTTGTAGAGGTCAGTGTATAGTAGCAGGGCATGTAGTAAGGGCTAATGACATTATTGTAGAGGGCGCAGTGTTTTGTAGAGGGCCGTGGGTGTTGTAAGGTCAGAGTGTTTTGTAGAGGGCAGTGTATAGTTCATGGGCAGTGTGTTTGGTAGAGGGCAGTGTAATAAGTAGAGGGCAATGTGTTGTATGAGGGCATGTGTAGTAGAGGCAAAGTGTTGTAGAGTGGCAGTGTAGTAGTGGACAGTGTTTTGTTAGAGGCAGTGTGTTGTAGAGGGCAATGAGGTTGAAGAGGGCAGTGTAGTATGGACAGTGGTGTCGAAGGCATTGTAGTAGAGGACAGTGTGTTGTAGAGGGCAGTGTAGTTGTAGAGGGCAATGTGTTGTAGACGGCAGTGTGTTGTAGAGGCAGTGTAGTAAGTGGACAGTGTTGTTGTAGAGGGCATTGTAGTAGAGGACAGTGTGTTTAGAGGGCAGTGTGTTGTAGAGGGCAATTGTGTTGTAGAGGGCATGTGTTTGTAGAGGCAGTGTAGTAGAGGACAGTGGGTGTAGAGGGCATTGGTGTGTAGATGACAGTGTGTGTAGAGGCAGTGTAGTAGTGGACAGTGTGTTGTAGAGGGCAGTGGTATTAGAGGACAGTGAGTTGTAGAGGCAGTGTGTTGTAGAGGGCATGGTGTTGTAGAGGGGCAGTGTGTTGTTGAGAGGGCAAGTGTAGTAGTGACAGTGTGTTTAGAGGGGCCGTGGTAGTAAGGACAGTGTGTTGTAGAGGGCAGTTAGTATAGGACAGTGTGTTGTAGAGGCAGTGTAAGTATTGGACAGTGTGTTGTAGAGGGCGAATGTGTAGTAGAGGGCAGTGTATAGTGGACAGTGTGTTGTAGAGGGCAGTGTGTTGTAAAGGGCAGTGTAGTAGTGGACGAGTGTTTTGAAGAGGGCAGTGGTGGTTGTATAGGGCAATGTGGTTGAGAAGGGCAGTGTGTTGTAGAGGGCAGTGAAGTATTGGACAGTGTGTTGTAAGAGGGCAGTGAGTTGTAAGGGCATTGTGTAGTGAGGGCAGTGTGTTGTAGAGGGCATGGTTGTAGAGGGCAGTGTGTTGTAGAGGCAGTGGTAGTATGGACAGTGTGTTTGTATAGGCAGTGTAGTAGTGGACAGTGTGTTAGTAGAGGGCAGTGTGGTTGAGAGTGGCAAATGTGTTTGTGAGCAGTGTAGTAGGGACAGTGGTTGAAGAGGGCAGTGTTTAGTAGAGACAGTTGTTGTAGAGGGCAGTGTTTTAAGTGGACAGTGTGTTGTAAGGGCAGTGGTTTTGTAGAGGGCAGTGTGTGTGTAGAGGACAGTGGTGTTGGGTAGAGGCAGTGTAGTAGTGGACAGTGTGTTTGTAGAGGGCAGTTGTTGTAGAGGGCAATGTGTTGTAGAGGGCAGTGTGTGTAGTGGACAGTGTGTTGTAGAGGGCAGAGTGAAGTCAGGACAGTGTGTTGTAGAGGTGCAGTGTGGTGTAGAGGGCAATGTGTTGTTAGAGGCAGTGTAGTAGTGGACAGTGTGTTTGTAAGGGCAGGTAGTAGAGACAGTGTTTGTAGAGGCATTGTGTTGTAGAGGGCCAATGTGTTGTAGATGGCAGTTTGTTGTAAGGACATGTGATGTAGAAGGCAGTGTAGTAGTGGACAGTGTGTTGTAGAGGCAGTGTATTGAGGACAGTGTGTTGTAGAGGCAGTGTGTTGTAGAGGGCAATGTGGTGTGTAGAGGCAGTGGTGTTGTAGAGGACAGTGTTTGTAGAGGTCAGTGTGTTTTTGTAGAGGACAGTGTGTTGTAAGGGCAGTGTAGTAGTGACACAGTTTGTTGTAGAGGGTCAGGTGTGTTGTAGAGGGCAGTGTAGTAGTGGACAGTGTGGTTGTAGAGGGGGCATGTGTTTAGGGAGGGCAGTGGTAGTAGTGGACGAGTGTTTGTAAGAGGGCAGTGGTAGTAGAGGACAGTGGTGTTTGTAGAGGGCAAATGTGTTGTAGAGGGCAGTGTGTTGTAGAGGGCAGTGTAGTAGTGGACAGTGTGTTGGTAGAGGCAGTGTATAGAGGACATTGTGTTGTAGAGGACAGTGGTGTTGTAGAGGGCAATGTGTTGTAGAGGGGCATGTGTTTGTAGAGGGCAGTGTAAAGTGACAGTGTGTTGTAGAGGGCAGTGTAGTAAGAGGACAGTGTGTTTGTAGAGGACAGTGTGTTGGTATTAGGGCAATAGTGTTGTAGAGGGCAGTGGTTGTAGAGGACAGTGGTGTTGTAGAGTGGCAGTGTGTTGTAGAGGTCAATGTGTTGTAGAGGCAAGTGTAGTAGAGGACAGTGTGTTGTAGAGGGCAGTGTGGTTGTAGAGGGCAATGTTGTTGTAGAGGGCAGTGTGTTGTAGAGGACAGTGGGTGTTGTAGAGGGCAGTGTGTTGTAGAGGGACGAGTGTGTTTTAGAGGGCAGTGTATAGTGTACAGTGTGTGTGTAGAGGGCAGGGTTGTAGAGGGCAATGTAGTTGTAAGGGCAGTGTAGTAGTGGACAGTGTGTGTAGAGGGCAGTGTAGTAGAGGACAGTGTGTTGTAGAGGGCAGTGTGGTTGGTAGAGGGCAAATGTGTTTGTAAGAGGTCAGTGTTGTTGTAGAGGCAGTGTAGTAGTGACATGTGTTTGTAGAGGGCAAGTGTAATGTAAGGACAGAGTTTTTTAGAGGCAGTGTAGTAGAGGGGACAGTAGTGTTGTAGAGGGCAGTGTAGTAGGGACATTGTGTTGTAGAGGGCAGTGTGTTTGTAGAGCAGGCATCTGGTTGATATACTCCATGCCTCACCCTCCAGGGCACCATGGCTTGCTGTGTCCGCCTTCCTGGCTGCTGTTTCTAATAAGAAAATGTTAGTGCTCTATAACCTTTATGGCTTACCACTTCCAGAATATGACTAGTTTGATAATCCAAGGTGACTGAAGACCTTAATAACAAAAAAGGTAAACAGTTATTGTGACTCTTAAAAACAACTCAAAAAAATTGTCAAATAAACTCATTTAACAACAATATCTCAAGGTTAAAGATATTGAAGATGTTCCAGCAACATGCCCAACGAACCAAGGAAGCCACCAATACATTAAAATAACAAGTACTGAAAAGACTCACAAGGCTGACACTACTCAATCTGAGGGTCACCAATGAATCCCTTCGGGAATCTGCAGACATGAACGGTGGTCGCGTGTTAACAGAAAGCATTCTTATCACATGGATTTTCTCTAACACAAGGATTGACACAGCGTTGATCGGGCACAGGATAAATCCTTGCTGCAGTCATCATCTATGAGGCAGTCAGTTCTGCAGGGTCAGCCAGGGGAGCAACAGGGAGAAAAACCTGAAAACTGTACCCATGCATGACGGGGTAACAACAAGATCACATTTTATTACATTCATGGGAGCGCTAACCCTGTAGGGATATAATATATATATATATATATATATATATATATATAATTGGTACAAATCAGTTTAAGTTAGTTTTTACTACCCTTCATGCATATTACTGTACTACTCATGACTATTAGCACACCAAGAATCTTGCCTTTGCAGACTTACCTCATTATGTGGTAAATAAAGAAGGGATTGTATGTATGCATGTATCCTAGTCATGTGTTCACCATGCTGCGGAGGCATTGACCCCCGAAACCCTCTCCAGGTATACTTTAGCTCCTGATGTTCCTGTGTCACTTGAACCACTAACAGGGCCTCATAAATAACTTACACTCAGCCAGGTTTAACCCATGTATAGATACTCTTATTATCAAAGTAAAGAAGCATTTTGTGTTATGAAGAGTCATGCAAAACCTAAATGACACAAGCAAACATTGAAGTTTTCTTTGTGCAGTCATATCTGAATCAAGAGTGTACATATATAAACCACGACTTTTGGAACAAAAGTTCTAAGACACAAAGGCAACAGAGGGTGGGGAGAGGTGCCTGTGAGAGCATGCTACTCTACTGGGGCCATGCACAGACAAGACTGATAGGACACATCTGTGTGTGTGGGAAGATGGAACACACTTCGATAAAGGCAGGAAGCCCTGCAACATACCTGGTATACAGCCTACCCAAGGGTCGCCCGTGGTGTTGTTAGGGCACAGACAATAGGGCCGGTGCTGGTAGGGTTTACACACAGCGGAGTCCAGGCAGGGATTGGCCACCAAGCATGGATTTTGGCAATGGAAATCCAAACACGAGTCGATTTTAAAACAGTCGATGTCTATTTCACACTTGCGAGGTGGCCGAGGTGCAGCTATAGGGTGGGGTTTTGGGGTTATGGGTTAGGTTTGCCAGTTAGTCCAGTTTTGCTAACTATTACTGAGAGTAACTTGGAGCAGCCGTCACTTCGCTAATAAACATATATACTACCACCTTTGTGGGAAAAGACATTTATAAATAATTTAGAACATCTATTAGAGGACTAAAGAAGCCACGAGTGGCATAACGTTTCCTCTAATAAATGTCCTGAATTGTACGAAGAGCCTTTTTCCACATCTTGTAGGTATCACCAGACCTTTGTCGAAGGACTGATCAATACCTTTGACATACAGACATTAAAAGATGTTGCTCAAAATTACCGTTAATGTTAAAATTATCAAATTACTTTATGGGGAGCACAAAGAGACTCATACACACTGCTGAGGACAGTCAGCTGTGAGGGCAGCACTGCACTATGGAAAAGACCCGGGCCGGGACAGTACCTGCGCTCACAATACTCAGTCCTCATTCAAGTGCTGTTCAATACCATGTAGAGACACTATCATATTTTACAATATGAGATTTTTAATATAATGACTTTTATTTTATTTTAAATCCTTTTTTTTACTATAGCAAGAATAGCAACTAGAGTTTATGAGGTGTAGTAGCAGCAAGAACCGTAAGTAACCATTCTGTGTCACACAGATAAAAGCAGTCTGTGGCAGTAATGATTTTACTGTCATTCTTGCCTCAACAGCACTTCCTATTCATAAATACTACTGCTTAAGAACAAATAATACTGAATGTGTACACTTCCACACATCACCTGGTTGCAGTATTAAAAGCCTGCCAATGTGTGGTGTACATGTGGACTGAGCTTACAGAACATCACAGCAGTGTGTACAAGAGTCAATGTATTGTACTCACACCAGCTAGACTACACAAGACAGTGGTGAGGTGTTAACAAGCCATCTTTAAGTAACAAGCATCAGGTGTTATAACTAAGCAATCAGTAAGTTGTGATGCTACAGCCAATCCTACAGTGGCATCGAACAAAACAATAAGCATACAATAAGCTATGATGTTACAGCCAATCATACAGTTATAGTACATGATAAATTACAGGTTAGTGATACAGTGAGGTATGATAACATAGACAATACTAGTCTTTGAGAAACTCAAGATCAGTGAGGGTGGATGATGGGTGGTGCTGAGGGAACATGCACTACAAGATACCAAGGTCTTGTGTTATACACTGTGGTACACCAAGGTCTTGTGTTGCACACTGTGGTACACCAAGGTCTTGTGTTATACACTGTGGTACACCAAGGTCTTGTGTTGCACACTGTGGTACACCAAGGTCTTGTGTTATACAGTGTGGTACACCAAGGTCTTGTGTTGCACACTGTGGTACACCAAGGTCTTGCATTATACAGTGTGGTACACCAAGGTCTTGTGTTATACAGTGTGGTACACCAAGGTCTTGTGTTGCACACTGTGGTACACCAAGGTCTTGTGTTATACACTGTGGTACACCAAGGTCTTGTGTTACACACTGTGGTACACCAAGGTCTTGTGTTATACACTATGGTACACCAAGGTCTTGTGTTACACACTGTGGTACACCAAGGTCTTGTGTTATACAGTGTGGTACACCAAGGTCTTGTGTTATACACTATGATACACCAAGGTCTTGTGTTACACACTGTGGTACACCAAGGTCTTGTGTTACACACTGTGGTACACCAAGGTCTTGTGTTACATACTATGGTACACCAAGGTCTTGTGTTATACACTATGATACACCAAGGTCTTGTGTTACACACTGTGGTACACCAAGGTCTTGTGTTATACACTATAGTACACCAAGGTTTTGTGTTACACACTGTGGTACACCAAGGTCTTGTGTTACACAATGTGGTACACCAAGGTCTTGTGTTACATACTATGGTACACCAAGGTCTTGTGTTATACACTATAGTACACCAAGGTTTTGTGTTACACACTGTGGTACACCAAGGTCTTGTGTTATACACTGTGGTACACCAAGGTCTTGTGTTATACACTATGGTACACCAAGGTTTTGTGTTACACACTGTGGTGCACCAAGATCAGATAATCACTGTAAACATGCTTGTGTAACGGTCACTTTTTCGACTGTCTCAGCAAGAGTGAAATACTGAGTAAGAGGCTGGGCCGTAACAAAAAGCATATGAGTGGAGGCAAAATGTGATTTCGTTGTACTTGATAATTCTAAGGATTCTTCATAACAGTGATGATAGCCGAGGGAACGACAGTCATGAAGGCTGCATGAAACTCACACACCACCAGTTAAGAATATTTTAATCCCTAAAACAGTGATTAAAATAGATTCTCACTGTTTATATACACTTGGAGATATACACCTAGGTTTGTATATCATGGTAGGTGAGGAAAGGAAGACATGAGTGTGGTGTAAATACTTACTTTCATAGCAGTTGACATGAGGGTTACCAGTGCGGCCAGGTGGACATGAGCAGTCAGTTCGTCGATTGAGAACCTGTGGAAGCAAGACATTAACAAACATGTTTCGTTTATCATTCAGCGGCCTGACGGTCAGACCATGAGAACAGATAAGTGTAAAAATAATGTAATCTAAGATCGTTTCCACAAGAAAACATTTAGATACTGGGAAGATGTGGGATATACAACATAAAACTTGGTCTCTTCACTTCCTTAAACATAATAGTTCATCTAAATATTACTAAACATTTACTCAATTTATCCATTGATTTATTAAGCAATTTCCATATTTTTTTTCCACCAAGATAATTCAATCAACTTAAAGTTGAGTCAAGTGTTTGTTGAACACAATTCAAACAATATAAAAAAAAACATTAAAACACCCGTGAATGTTTAATCTTTGGCTTTGGTACTGCTACTCAAGAAGATAAACATACAACTTACTACATACTGTGTATATTACATACAAAAAAAACAATACATATATTAACCCATTGTTACAGTTCTTCTTGGAGATTTACAACACAATGTACAGACAAGACATGTCCCATTGTTACAGTTCTTCTTGGTGAGTTACAACACAATGTACAGACACAAGACGTCATCTAAATGATTTAAAAAAACCGACAGGTTGAAGAGTGAGACACTTGTGTAATATTTGGGAATCATTATTGATGACACATTTTGCCAGCCAGTGGCTTCTTTGGTCCAATACAAAGAAGAACGGTGGAAAATGAGGACGAGTTTGAGGTAATCAGTCCCTCAGTCTGGAGTTGGTGTCTTCAGTCTTGAGAAAAGTACTTTTCTCAAGACTGATGGACTGAACACATCTACTCCCAGACTGAGGGACTGATTACTTCAAACTCCACCGTTCTTCTCTGTATTAGACTGAAGAAGTCACCGGCTGGCAAAACGTGTCAACAATAATGATTCCCAAATGCTGCCCAAGTGTCTCATTCTTCATCAATACAAGACAATTATTTTTCTGATATCCACTGTCCTCGAGTCAGTCTCAGTGGAAACTGAATGTAGATAGAAGACCATTGCAAAATCCTGATAATGTGTAGATTGCAACACAAAAGGCCTAGAGCTATCATTCAACTCTCCCATTGCTGTTTTGCATCTTGTATCACTTGTTCACGATATTTGCACAGTATCTCCAGTGTATACACACTGATATAATATCACAATATGCAAAATAACCACTGTGAAAAAAATAGTGAAATTCCCAGCACTTTTGTGACGTCTCACATTAATAAGTAACAGCCACGAAAGCTCTTGGAATATCATCATTTTTTCCACTATGGTTATTTTTGCATACATTGATGTGTGTGTATATCTGTGTATATATACACCGTGAGAATATTTTGATCCCTATTTTAGGGATTAAGGTATTCTTGTCTGGTAAACTAACGTAAATGCAATATAAACACGTAATACAGAGTGTGGATACACCTTCCTTCTCTGGATTACAGTTATCATTTATAGTCAGTATTATCACAATATTTCTGCAACCAGTAATAATTATAACTAAAATTATCAATGCAATTATATAATAAAGACTTGTATCACTGAAAATAATCATTACATTTAATAATTTTATCTTGAGACCACATAGCTTTATTAAGTTTACTGCTCAACTAATTTAACCTTATTTATACAACTGTACATGAGGGCACAACTGGAGACTTTTCAAAATTTGTCCAATAAATGTCATCTAATATTTTTAACAATTACGTACACTTTGAGTATAAAATTTAATGCATTAATGTCAAGCTTTAGAAAGAATTTATAGTTTCTCCAAAATACGTACTAAACTATATTTTTTCAACAAGGAGAGAAGGCAGGGAAGGGCAGGAGATGGCAGCACATACCTGGCACTCAGCATTGGGAGCACAAGGATTGAGGACGGCACATGGGTCAAGGCACTGTCTATTACGACACACTTCTGTTGGAGGACACTCATCATCCGTCGTACATCCTGGCTCCACTGTCGGTCCTGACACCAGAGGCGAGGAATGTAAGCAACACAGGGTATACCTGGGTATACCTGGTGTATCTACACAACACAACTCAGAGTATCCCATCACAAGTATTGCATCTAGGTATTTATTTTGTCTACTAGTTACTATCATAGTGCAACAAAGTGTTGTGGAGATTGAATATTGCACGAGACTACATTCAACAATTTCGTAATTCTAACAATTAAAAAAACTAGCAACACAAAAAAATAAAGAAAAAATGGAGAAAGAGTTGGGTTCTGCTGGTTAACTGATAATTATAATAAAGAATGAGGAGGGGGGGGGGGAAAGTGGCAGGGAAACACTGCAGCTAAAAACATGACACACAACATGAAAGGTAACTTGGGGAGAGGCAAGAGTGAGCAATGATGCATCTCCAAGTTCATCTGTAATGATAATAAAAGTGGTGGGGTTAATGCAGGAGTAGATGCAGTGTAGTAACGTATAACAGGTGCTTCTAGAATATTACATCTAACAGGTGTCTCATCTCTACGACTCTACTTAAGTAAGCTCCATAAGGAATTTAAGTATTATTTTACTCATGATGTGTTGAGCTCAGTTGTCAATGCTGAGAACACAAATTAAGCACATATAGTACTGAGTAACTAGTTAATATCTACAGGTGCTGTTATTCTACTAGCTATCAAAGACCTCACATTTACAGCTGTAGTCAATCACTAGCACAGGAGAGTAAGTTGAAACCACGTTTTATAATACATGTGAGAAATGCAAGTACAGTAATTCATTATGTTTTCATGGAAATTCCGAGGTAAAACCTGTGCCTCTTTATATATGAAAATGAAGCAAGATGCTGTAATTTAGTGTTAAGCAGACACAGCAACATTCAAGTCTTACGTAATGTGCACTCAACGTAGGCATTGCCAGTGAAGCCTGGCAGACACTCGCAGGTCATCGTCCTGAAGGGAAGTGTGTCGATGACATGGCACTTGGCATTAGTGCCGCAGGGATTGATCACCTGGCAAGGGTCATCACAACGGCCGTCAAAGCATGCCATCTTGCTGGGGCATTCACCATCTGTCTGGCACTCCTTGTACGATGGTTCCAATGCTGGCTCTGTGGCACCACAATCCACGTTATAGCAATATGGCAAGAATGGTGAGTTTTGCTGAAGTAAGGTTACAGAAGTGGGCCAAATTTAGGAAAAATCAATGATACAGTTTTTTAGTACTGATACACCAAGGGATTAAATATATTTATCTGTGTAATCAGTGAGCAAGTGAATGAAGTAAGCTTATGCTAGTGTTTTAATCCCATTCTGGCTATCTTCCTCTTATGGGCAATAAAGTTGACCACCCTAAACTTGCCTTATCAAAGTGGCTAAATATCACTAAAACACATCAGTGTTAGATAACAAGAGAGGAGCAGTAGAGGGCAGGGGAAGGAAGAGTACTTACTGGGTACACACTGAACATTGGGGTCTCCTTGATGGTCTGGAGGGCAGGTACACAATGGACGGTGGTTGATGACACGACACTGGGCTCCTGGTCCACAGTTACAAGGATCTCGACACTCCTGGGAGATGCAGGCCAGCCATGATGGACACTCAGGGTCACTGGTACACTCTGGTCTCTCACACCGCACGTATGGGTCACCCTGGGAGGTGGACACACCGTCACTAACTTCATCAATCCATAAACTTCAAATTAACCTTATTAACCCGTAAACGATCCAAACGTATATATATGTTTTTCAACATTTGAAAATACAGTGGACCCCCGCATAGCGACCTTAATCCGTGCAAGAGGGCTGGCTGTTATGCGAAATGTTCGGTATGTGAATGAATTTTCCCCATAAGAAATAATGGAAATAAAATTAATCCGTGCAAGACACCCAAAAGTATTAAAAAAAAATTTTTTTACCACAAAAAAATGTTAATTTTAGTACACACAAACTGAAAAAGGCATGCACAATTACATGACACTTACTTTTATTGAAGATCTGGTGATGATTGATGGGATGGAGGAGGGGAGAGAGAGTGTTAGTGTTTAGAAGGGGAATCCCCTTCCATTAAGACTTGAGGAGGCAAGTCCTTTTCTGGGGTTACTTCCCTTCTTCTTTTAATGCCACTAGGACCAGCTTCAGAGTCACTGGACTTCTTTCGCACAACATATCTGTCCATAGTGGCCTGTACCTCTCGTTCCTTTATGATTTGTCTAAAGTGGTTTCACAACATTGTCATTGTAACAGTCACCAGCACGGCTTGCAATAGCTGTGTGAGGGTGATTTTCATCAAAAAAGGTTTGCACTTCAAGCCATTTTGCACACATTTCCTTAATCTTTGAAGTAGGCAATTCCTTCAATTTCTCTCTCCCCTCCTTTGAACCAGTTTCCCAGGTCTGGCCTCTTGCTCTTGAAGTTGATCTATCAGCTCATCAGTGGTTAGTTCTTCATTGTCCTCCTCCACCAACTCTTCCACATCATCCCCACTAACCTCCAACCCCAAGGACTTCCCCAATGCCACAATTGATTCCTCAACTGGTATACTCCTCTCAGGGTTAGCCTCAAACCCTTCAAAATCCCTTTTGTCTACACATTCTGGCCACAGTTTCTTCCAAGCAGAGTTCAAGGTTCTCTTAGTCACTCCCTCCCAAGCCTTACCTATAAGGTTTTACACAATTGAGGATATTAAAGTGATCCTTCCAAAACTCTTTTAGAGTCAATCGAGTGTCTGTGGTCACTTCAAAGCACTTTTGAAACAGAGCTTTTGTGTACAGTTTCTTGAAGTTGGAAATGACCTGCTGGTCCATGGGCTGCAGGAGAGGAGAGGTATTAGGAGGCAAAAACTTCACCTTAATGAAGCTCATGTCCCCATAAAGTCGCTCTGCCACGTCTGTAGATGACCAGGGGCATTGTCTAACACCAGGAGGCACTTAAGTTCTAATTTCTTTTCAGTTAGGTAATCTTTGACATTGGGGGCAAATGCATGGTGTAACCAGTTATAGAAAAAGTCCCTAGTGACCCATGCCTTACTGTTTGATCTCCACAGCACACACAAATTATCCTTGAGGACATTCTTTTGCCTGAACGCTCTGGGAGTTTCAGAGTGATACACTAATAAAGGCTTAACTTTGCAATCACCACTAGCATTGGCACACATCAACAAAGTAAGCCTGTCTTTCATAGGCTTATGTCCTGGGAGTGCCTTTTCCTCTGAGTAATGTAGTCCTGCTTGGCATTTTCTTCCAGAACAGGCCTGTTTCATCACAATTAAACACTTTTTCAGGTTTCGTCCCCTTCATTTTCTATGTACTCCTTAATTCCTCACATTTTTTTTTCAGCCCTTTGGGGTCCAACTGGCCCCTCCCCATGCCGTATCCTACGCCTTTTTAAAAACCTCAAACCCAACCCTTTGCTGCCAAAAATTTCCTCACACATACTATTGCGGGCCCTTTTTTTTTAATTTAAATTTCCTCATGCAACTTCCAGCCTTTTTCACATATGAGGGTTTTGAGGACGCTATCCCTGCTAGTTTTTTTTTCTTTTTATCCACACCAAAAGCCCTTCAACATCTTCCCATCACTTGCGACTTTGTTTCGAAAACACAGTTAAACTTGGCAAAAAACAGTTTCCTTGATTGCCGTTTTCTTGGCCCAAAAAAGAAGGGTTGATTGGGTTTTTTTGTACAAACCTGACCAGGTCTGAACGCACTCCACTTTCATCTTATCAATGATCTTTTTCTTCATTTCTTAGGAATTCTAACCCCTTATTGCTATAGGGTTGGAACAAAAGTTTTTCTTGGGGCCCAGGGTCACTTTTTTTTTCCAGAAACCAACCAAAAAACACTGTAATAATACAAATATTCCGATTGAAAAGCTTGAATGTTCCCCGGGGGCGGGGCTGGTAAATAATGCCCCCGGGGGAAATATGGGGGCTGGCTCGGGCCCCGCACTTTGGGGGACGCGTCTCGGACGAAGGCCCGAGCGGGTTTTTGGCGGATCGGGGCAAAATTTTTACGCGCCCCGTATGGGGGATTGTCCTTTATGCAAGGCTCCGTTATGCGGGGGTCCACGTAATGTATGAATCTTTTTTTTTTTGTACATTTGAAAAGTGTAAAAACTTTAAAATCTACTTTTTTTTGTTATTTTTTGGGAAAAAAATATGTAAAAAAACTAGATCTACTCTGGAGCACTACGCATGTAACGTAGATCTGCTTGGCCGGTTACGGGTTAAAGAGCTGGACAGTACCAGAACAAGGAACTTCCAAGAATATTCTCAGAACAGGGAGAACTTCCCAACTCCAAGACACTTCCGAGAGCATCTCGGGGCCTTACCAACAAGCTTTCGGGACAGAGCATTTTGGCTCTCTGGTTAGAGAGCGCATTCAGCATTGAGGCCAAAACACTTCTCAAACTTGCAGGGTTTCTTCACACTCCTGTTGAGCAGGCATGGAGCACGGACACTCCGAATTTGACGACACCCAGCGTAAACCACCAAATATTCTTAGTTATCCTTCCCAGGGGAAAATGTTGTGTCTTGTGGACCCCCAAATAACTTAGTTACCTTTTTGTGGATGGATGGACGTGTCATGGTACTTTAATATGTGCATGGTGCAAGGTATATGTGTGAAAGTAATGTAAAAGAGAGAGTGGAGTGAGAGAGGTAAGAGTAAGCAAGTGTGTGTGTGCTAGCCTCATGTAAGTCAGTGAATTGTTTACATAATATACAGCACAAGTAATAAAACTTTTTAAAAAGGTCTTTGCGTGGTTTAAAGGTCAGAGGGTTGTTAATATTTTTTTTCAGTCATTAGTTTCTTAATACAGTATATACATTGACTGGGCAGTGCATTAACCTTTGTAATTTTCTCAAATATATAATATTTTAAGTCAACAGTTTTTACAAAATATTTAAGTCAACAACTGTTTGAATATTTTAAAGTCAACAGTTATAATAATTTTTCTGTCAGTGTACACTGGAACAGTTACTATCAAGGGAAAACTGGACACACAGTCTACTATGAAAAACATAAACAGGCTCACACTCTGGGTTTAAAGTTTTTTCACAATACCGAAAATAGTTGTGGGGGCAGAGAGATAAGTATACAATGTTTTTATTCTGAAAAGGATGCTGTGGATTCAGGGTATGGGCTAAGTTACTGTCAAGAGGGTAGGCACGCAGCTCTTGCAAGTGAAGAGATACTAGGTGGGTACTAAAAAAATACAGGTTTCCTGGGTACTGAAAATATAGGTAACTTTGGGGGACGAACAATGTAACCCGGGGAAAAGTGTACCCTGGGTACTGAAAATACAGTGTAACCGGTACGAACATACAGTGTAACCTGGGGACAACATACAGTGAACCTGGGGACTGAACATACAGTGTAACCGGGGGACTGAACATACAGTGTAACCTGGGTACTGAAAAATACAGTTAACCTGGGGATGAACAACGTGTAACCTGGGTACTGAACGACGTATTTACCTGGTGAAACTGGGACTTCCAACATGCTCTGCTGAACATTAAAACCCGGGAAAACCAAAAAAACTGGGAAAGGGGAAAGGTAAACTAGTTAAATGAGTTTTGGGTCTGTAAAACGGTTGACGGGGCGACCTTACCCACTAAACATGGGTGGGTTTGGGTTGCCAAAGTAACCGCGGGGCTGAACAAAACTCCCTATGACGAATGACATACACTCGGCTTTGGGGGGACATTATCAAGAGGGCACAGGGGGTCTTGGCAGTGCTCATTGATGCAAAACCAAGGTGTCCGCTGCACCGCTCACCTCTAAACATTTAGGGTGGGATGGACACCTCGACTGGGCAGCAAGGCAAGAAAACAATTAACAAAAACCACTGGAATGTACCACCAACACTCTCTTTCCCTGGACCCACTTACCAAACCTTCATGTAAATACTCACAAGTATTTCTACAACCTGACATTAATATTTTAAGTGGTCCTGGAAGGGATGGAGCATTGGTGAGCTTGATTGATCCTTAAGTTAAATAAGCTTTCTAATAAATTTTGTAATGGCCATAAATTGCATATACTGTATATATATATATATATACACACACACACAAAGAAGTATGTATAATCATAGAGTAGAAAAGCTTAAGTATAGTTTACCGATGCTGAACAATGCAAATTTCATTGATGCAAACAGTTTAAAATGCAGTTTATAAAGATGAACGATGCAGGTCGTACGATGCAGGCTTTCGTGATGCACAACTGAACAATGCAGGCTCCTTGATGCAGAAATGAACAATGCAAACTTAAAAAATATGCATAAGCACAGACTAAACGAAATAAATGAGAGGCACAAGAGAAAACATGCATCGTGCTCTGGCATGCGTGAACAAGACAAAGAAGTGGAAGACAAAGCCACTAAACATCTTACTGCTGGTGCAACTGAAGATGGGGGTCACCGCTCATGCCTCTGGGACAAGAACAACAGGGCGCGGTGCCTGATGGCATCACAGAGGGCTGTAGGTGCACAAGGCTTGCCCACCTCACACGGGTTCTGGCAACTGCCACTGTAGCAGGCACGGTCAGCAGGGCAGTCCTCATTTCTAGTGCACTGAGGCTTGAGGCTGGGTGGAGCTGGGGTTAGGATGGGAGCAGTGGGTGGACGGCACCTTACATATGGGTTGCCAGTGTAGCCAGGACTACACATACATGTTGGTGTGTGAACAGTGACTATGCACTCAGCATGAAGCCACATACATCTCTGCTCTGGCATGGGTCTTGGCACTGCTGGTTGAGACATGCCAAGTTGTAAGCACAATCGTTATCCACGAGGCATTCGGGTTGTGGAGTGGTGGGCGGCTGGTAGGGTGGTGGGGTGGGTGGCTCTGGGCGGCGGCATGCCACAAAGGGATTTCCTATATAACCCGGAGGACAATTACATATGGGTCGATGGTTATGAGCGGTGCACACAGCCATAGGGGCACAGGGGTTGGTGGTAAGGCAGACCTCCCTACACACACCACTGGCACACCTGTGGGGTTTGAAAGCAGTGCTCATCCAGCAAACACTGAGGCTTCTCAGTTAGAGCCACAACTGGGGTACATATAGCCTGGTGCATCTGAGCAATACACTCAGAGTCTGTCTGGCATGGCTGCACACTGCATACCTTAACACAAAGACGGTTGTAACACTGCTCATCAAACGCGCACACTCCACTGGTTGTACACCCAATGGGTAGAGGCCCATCAGTGACTGGTAATGCAGGGGGAAAGCAGGTGGCTCTGTCACCTGTGGTGGCTGTGTCAGCACCAATGGAGGATGTGTGGGCGAGGTGGGGGCTGCCACAGGCATGATGGGTTCCTTGGGTTGTGGGTGAATCTCCTTGAAAGGTGGTGGCAGGGTGGGAGGCACCTCTGTCACAAGTGCCTGACAATGATGCTGTGGGTTGCCCGTAGTTCCGCTGGGACATATACACACTGCTCGGTGGTCCAGGGATTTGCATTCTGCATTTTCTCCACAAATTCCCAAAGAGCAAACAGGGTAGCACAGTAGGTTAATGCAAGAGTTGTCTATGTCACAATTATCATTGTTCTCACAGGCTATTAATATTGGTGGGATGATGGCGGAGGTGGGTGGACAGGAATAAAAGGCTCGGGTGACCTGGTGGTGGTTACCTCTGCCATTGGTGAGGGTGTAGTAGAGTCTGGAGCAGCTATGGGTTGCAGAGGTTGCTGTGACAGTGGGGTGTGAGCCCCACTAATTGGAGGCTTGTGGTATAGTGGGCTGGAGCACGGATAATGCAGAACACTTGAGAGTTGGGTTCCCAGTGGTCCCAGGTGGGCACTTGCATTCTATCTTATGTGCTCTTGTCTGACATTCAGCATTTTTCACCACACAGGCCTGGATAACATATGTCGAGACAGAGTTGGTTAACACATGAATTGTCATATGGGCACTCGTCTGCACTTTGGCAGCCAACTGGAAAAGGTGGAGCTGTTGGTGGAAGAGGCGGCGTAACAAAGGGTGGTGGAGAGGGCCTAGGACTGCTCAGCTCAAACAGTGGTAGTGGAGTAGTGTGGTCAGGGGCTGCCACTGGTATGACTGATACATCTACAACTGGTGATGGGGGTTCCTTGGTGGGCATGGCCAGCGTTGTGTGCTCCATATGTATTGCCTGGCAGCCCTCTGTAGGATTGCCTCTAGTACCAGTGGGGCACTCACAAACTGGACGTTGATTAAAGATCTGACACTCAGCATTCTCACCACAGATGCCTAGAGAACAGACATCATAACAGATGTGGTTCAGGCAAGAGTTGTCTGCAGACATTCATCATTGTTCTGGCATGCAATAACAATGGGGGTAGAATAGGAGTTATTGGAGGCCTAGGTGGTAAAGGTTCAGGTGTTGTAGTGGGCATCACTACTAGTGGTGGAGGCCTTGGCGTTGTTGGTGGAAGGATGGGCACCATGATATCTTCGGGTGGGTGGGGAGTAGAATGAACCAATGGGGGTAGAGGCTCAACTGAGCTTTCTGTGACCAAAGCTATACAGGCTATAGTAGGGTTGCCAGTGGTGCCCTTAGGACACACACAAGCAGGTCGATGTTCTGTTTGTCTGACAATTAGCATTATGACCACACAATCCAGGATAACACACATCAAAGCATAGCTGGTTAACACAAGTATTATCAAATGGGCACTCATCATTGCTGGAGCAGCCAGTGGGAAGAGGGGAGGAGTTGGTACAAAGGGAATAACAGGAGGCTCTGGCAGAGCAGGGTGAACCGGAGGCATGGACACTAGCGGAGGGAGAGGGACCTCAGTAGATGCAGCAATTGGCAACACAGGCTCGCTAGGAGGAACTGAAGTTATCCCAGGTATTGGTCCAACAGTTTCTGGCGGGAGAGTGACAAGAGAAGAGCATATTACTTGAGGATTCCCTGTTGTTCCAGGTGGGCACAAACACACTGGCCGGTGTTCAGTGTTTTACAATCAGCGTCTTCGCCACAAATGCCAAGGCTGCAAACATCATAACAAAGCTGATTTAGACACGAGTTGTCCATGTCACAATCATCATTGTTCTCACAAGCAACAGGTACTAGAGGAACTATCGGAGGTGGTGGAGGTCGTGTGAGAGGTGGCTCTGTAGTAGATGTTTTGGTTTCTCTGCCAGAGGAGGAAGTCCTGGGGCTGTGGGACCTGTGATTGGATGGATGATTATCTGCTCTATAGGATGCCTGTCTCCAACAACTGGAGGATGGAGAGGAACTGGTGCATCTACAGCAAGAGCTGAACACTTGACATTTGGATTGCCTGTAGTTCCTAATGGACAGTTGCAAGTAGGACGGTGTCCAACCGTTTCACAGTCTGCATTTTCTCCACATAAACCAGGATGACAAATGTCAAAACAAGTTTGTTTACACAGGAGTTATAGAATGGACAATCATCAGAACTTTCACATCCCCACAGGCAGGGGACCAGGTGTGGGTGGTGGTGGTGGTAGTGTCACTGGAGGCAGTGTGGGTCTAGGCCTTGAGTGTTCAACCAGTGGTGGTGCACCAGGACTTGTTGGTCCAGTTATTGGATGTACTGGGTCCCCAGGCTGGGTTGGCATAATTTCTGCTACTGGAGGCTTTTAGACTGATAGGTTTTTCTGCAACTAAAGACACACATTCGCGTAAAGGATCTCCTGTTGTTCCTGGAGGACAGTTACAAACTGGACGATGTTTGGCAATTTTACACTCTGCATCATCTCCACAAACCCCCAGACTACACACATCATAGCAGAGGTTGTTGATACAAGAATTGTCTGAAGCACAGTCATCATTGTTCTCACAGGCAATGACAAGAGGTGGAATAATTGGTAGAGGTGGTGGTCTTGGACTAGTTGGTTCAAAGGCGGTCCTTCTTGTTGGTGGTTCAGCTAGAGGAGGATCTGTAGGAGATAAGGAGACCTGATGCTGGTATTACTGGCTCACCAGGAGATAAAGACTTGTTATAACCACCTGCCATTGAAACTGTGGTAACAGCTATCTCAGTACAAGAGCCATGACCTCTCCTCTGTTGGATTGCCATGTCCGTGCCTGGTGGACACTAACACAAGAAGGGTCCGGTGGTCCCCGCCACAGTCCTACAGTCCAGCTTCTTCACCAACAAAAACCAGATGACTATATATCCAAACAGAGGCGATTTGATGCAGCTGTTTTCAACCTGGGCATTCATCACAAAACTAACACATACCTACGGCATTTGGAGGTGCAGTTGGTATTGGAGGAGGCAGTGGAGCAGGAGGTTCCGTAGTGTGAGGTATTGGAGCTTCAGCTAGCGGTAATGGTGGGGATGTACTTGGACCAACAACTGGGTGTATAGGTTTTTCTCTATCAACAGTTATGTCAGCAATGGGGTGCTCAGTAGTTATGACAGGTTTTTCAGTTGAAATAGCTCTACAGCCTTCTTGTGGATCTCCAGTTGTTCCGGGATAACAAAGACACACTGGTCTGTGATTTATACTCACACATTCAGCTTTTTCACCACAAATGCCAAGGCTACAGACATCATAACAAAGCTGATTCAAACATGAGTTGTCCATGTCACAATCATCATTGTTCTCACAAGCAACAGGTACTAGAGGAACTATCGGAGGTGGTGGAGGTCGTGTGAGAGGTGGCTCTGTAGTAGGATGTTTTGGTTTCTCTGCCAGAGGAGGAAGTCCTGGGGCTGTGGGACCTGTGATTGGATGGATGATTATCTGCTCTATAGGATGCCTGTCTCCAACAACTGGAGGATGGAGAGGAACTGGTGCATCTACAGCAAGAGCTGAACACTTGACATTTGGATTGCCTGTAGTTCCTAATGGACAGTTGCAAGTAGGACGGTGTCCAACCGTTTCACAGTCTGCATTTTCTCCACATAAACCAGGATGACAAATGTCAAAACAAAGTTTGTTTACACAGGAGTTATCGAATGGACAATCATCAGAACTTTCACATCCCACAGGCAGGGGACCAGGTGTGGGTGGTGGTGGTGGTAGTGTCACTGGAGGCAGTGTGGGTCTAGGGGCCCTTTAGTGTTCAAAAGTGGTGGGGCCCCCAGGACTTGTTGGTCCAGTTATTGGATGTACTGGGTCCCCAGGCTGGGTTGGCATAATTTCTGCTATTGGAGGCTTTAGACTGATAGGTTTTTCTGCAACTAAAGACACACATTCGCGTAAAGGATCTCCTGTTGTTCCTGGAGGACAGTTTACAAAACTGTACCCGAATGTTTGGCAATTTTACACTCTGCATACTCCACAAACCCCCAGCACTACACACATCATAGCAGAGGTTGTTTGATACAAGAAATGTCTGAATCACAGTCATCATTGTACTCCACAGGCAATGACAAGAGTGGGAATAATTGGTAAGGTGGTGGTTCTTGGACTATTGGTTTCAGAGGCGGTCTTCTTGTTTGGTGGTTCAGCTAGAAGGAGGATCTGTAGGAGATGAATGGACCTGATGCTGGTATTATACTGGCTCACCAGGAGGTAAGACTGTTATTAAAAACCTGCCATTGGTACTGTGGGTAACAGCTATCTCAGTAGCAAGAGTACATGCAACCTCTCTGTTGGATTTGCCAGTCCGTACCTGGTGGACACACACAAGAAGGGCGGGTGTCCCCACAGTCCTACAGTCAGCTGTTCACCACAAAAACCAGGATGACAATATACCAAAACAGAGGCGATTGATGCAGCTGTTTTTCAACTGGAACAGTCATCACTACTAACACAACCTACGGCAATTTGGAGGTGCAGTTGGTAATTGGAGGAGGCAGTGGGCGGGAGGTTTCCGTATGTGAGGTATTGGAGCTTCAGGGCTCAGCGGTAATGGTGGGGGGATTACCCCCTTTGGACGACAACAACATGGGAGTATAGGTTTTTTCTCTAATCTAAATCAACAGTTATGTCAGCAATGGGGTGGCTCAGTAGTTATGACAGGTTTTTTCAGTTGAAATAGCTCTACAAGCCTTCTTGTGGTCTCCAGCTTTGTTCCGGATAACAAAGACACCTGGTCTGTGATTTTATAACTCACACATTTCAGCTTTTTTTTTCCACACTTTTTTCCACCAACAAATGCCAAGGCTACAGACATCAAATAAAAAAAAATTTAGAAACAAAAGCCTTTGAAATATTACAAAAAGAAAACAAAAAATGAGTTTTTGTCCATGTCACAATCATCCCCATTGTTCCTCACAAGCAACCATGTACTAGAGGAACTATCACAGGTGGAGGAGGACGTGTGACAGGCGGTTCTGGGTGGTTTGTTTGGATCGTTTTGGCTCCTCTACCACGGGAGGAAGTCCCTGGGCTGTGGACCAGTTTATTGGATGGATGGCTTCTCATCTGCAGGAGGCTGTCTCCAACAATTGGAGGAGGAATTGTACTAGGATCAATCCACAGCAAGAGCTGAGGGCACGGTTGAGACACATTTGGATTGCATGTGGTTCCTAATGGACAGTGCAAGTAGGATGGGTGTACGAACCGTTTCACAGTCTGCATTTTCCTCCACAATAAACCAGGATGACAAATGTCAAACAAAAGTTGTTTACACAGGAGTTATCGAGTGGACAAATCATCAGAAACTTTCACAATCCCCACAGGCAGGGGACCAGGTGTGGGTGGTGGTTGGTGGTGTGGTAGTGTCACTGGAGGCAGTGGGGGTACTAGTCCTTGAGTATTTCAGGCAGCGACAGTGTGTTGCACCAGTGTACTATGTTTGGTGCCAGTTATTGGGATGTTAACTGGGTCCCCAGGCCCTGGTTTGGCATAATTTCTGCTATTGGAGCTTTAGACTGATAGGTTTTTTCTGCAACTAAAGACACACATTCGCGTAAAGGATCTCCTGGTTGTTCCCTGGAGGACAGTTACAAAACAAACTGGACGATGTTTGGCAATTTTACACACTCTGGCATCATCTCCACAAACCCCAGGCTACACACATCATAGCAGAGGTTGTTGATACAAGAATTGTCTGAAGTCACAGTTCATCATTGTTTCTCGCTAACAGGCAATGACAAGAGGTGGAATAATTGGTAGAGGTGGTGGTCTTGGACTAGTTTGTTCCGGCGGTCTTCTTGTTTGGTGGTTCAGCTAGAGGAGGATCGTGTAGGAGATGAAGGACCTGATGCTGGTAAAATTACCTGGCTCACCAGAGGAAACTGTTATACCTGCCATTGGACTGTGGGTAACAGCTATCTCAGTAGCAAGAGCCATGCACCTACTCTCTCTCTGTTGGATTGCCAGTTCGTGCCTGGTTGACACAACACAGAAGGGCGGTGTCCCACAGTCCTACATCAGCTGCTTCCCCACAAAAACCTGGATGACATATATCCAAACAGAGGCGATTGATGCAGCTGTTTTCAACTGGACAATCATCACTACTAACACAACCTACGGCATTTGGAGGTGCAGTTGGTATTGGAGGAGGCAGTGGAGCAGGAGGTTCCGTAGTATGAGGTATTGGAGCTTCAGCTAGCGGTAATGGTGGGGGTGTACTTGGACCAACAACTGGTTGTATAGGTTGTTCTCTGTCTAGAGTTATGTCAGCAATGGGACGTTCAGCACGTTCAGGGGGGGGCGTTCAGCAACGATGATAGGTCTTTCAGTTAAAATAGCTCTACAGCCTTCTTGTGGATCTCCAGTTGTTCCAGGTTGGCAAAGGCATACAGGTCTGTGACTGATTATCCTACAATTAGATTTTTCACCACAAACCCCAAGACTACAAACTTCATAACACATCATGTTTAGACATGAATTGTCCATGTCACAATCATCATTGTTCTCACAAGCTACAGGTAGTGGAACTATCACAGGTGGAGGAGGTCGTGTGATGGGTGGCTCTGTAGGTGGGTGTTTTGGCTCCTCTGTCAGTGGAGGAAGTCCTGGGGCTGTGGGACCAGTGACTGGATTGATGATTATCTCCTGTGCAGGAGGTCTGTCTCCAACAACTGGAGGGAGAGGAACTGGTGTATCCACAGCAAGAGCTGAACACTTGATGTTAGGATTGCCCGTGTGGTTCCTACTGGAAACAGATCAAGTGGGGACGGTGTCCACCTGTTTTGCACAATTGGCATTTTCTCCACAAAATCCAGGATGACATATATCAAAACATAATTTGTTGACACATGAATTATTGAATGGACACTCACCAGAACTTTCACATCCCACAGGCAGGGGACCAGGTGTGGGTGGTGGTGGTGGCGGCAGTGTCACTGGAGGTTGGTGTTTGGTCTGGGGCTTGGAGGTTCAGCCATGGTGGGTGGCCACTAAGGACTTGTCGGTCACCAGTTATTGGATGACTGGGTCACCAGGCTGGTTGGAATAATTTCTGCTATAGGAGGCTGTGGGCTGATAGTTGTTTCTGCGAGTAAAGACACACATTCATGCAAAGGATCTCCTGTTGTTCCTGGAGGACAGCTACAAACTGGACGATGAAGATCCATTTTACACTCTGCGTCATTCGCCACAAATTCCAAGGCTTCAATACATCATAACAGAGATTATTGATGCAGGAATTATCCATTGTACAGTCAATCACTGTTCCACATGCAAATTGCAATGGAGGGGACAAATTGGAGGTGGTATAGGGGGCGTTGTTGTGGGTTTTATAGGCTTGTTGTATGTGCTCAGGCTAATGGATGAAGTGGCATTGTGGGACTGGCCCAGTGAAGGATGTGGAGATCAATACTCTGGAGAGGTGAGGTGTTCCTTTTATAGGTAATTCATTCAGAGGTTGTCTCTGTTACTTTACCTAAAGAGAGACAATAACCCTGTGTGGGGGTTACCTGTGGTACCAGCTGACATAAACATATCGGATCGATGACCAATTGTATGGCATTCGAGCATTCTTGCCACACAACGCCAGGATACAGATGTCCGTGCAGAGACGATTGATTGCAGGAGGAGTGTCGAAGTTGCAGTTGGATCATTCTTCTTCTCACATCCAACTATGATTTGGAGGTGGTGAAGGGAATTCAAAGTTTTGGATGAGAAGTGGTCGGCACTGGGAGTCTAACGATGAGGCATTTCTAGCAAATTGGTGGGGGTCGCGAAGTTGTATCTGAATTGGACGAATTGGACTTCTTGAGGTGTAAGCGGCACCTCGGCAAAAGGAGGCACTTTGTTGAACTTTCCAAAAGTAAACTTTGCACTGATTTGTGGATTTTCCAGTTGTGCCAGAGGGCAAAGACACACAGGTCTATATGACTAACAGTTTACGCAATCTGCAAGATTCACCAACAAATCCCCAAACAGCATGCTCATAGCAAGCAAATTAAGGCAGTGTTTATCAAAATCACAATCATCATTATTTCCATCATGCCTAACCGAAATAGAAGAAGTAAGGGAAGGTAAAAGGAGGTCGTGTGGACAGGTGGTTTCTGTAGGTGGGTGCTTGGGCTAGCACCTCCCACCAGAGGAGGAAGTCCCTGGGGCTGTAGAAACTGCAATGGGGATGGAATGTTATTCTCCTCTGCAGGAGGTGTGTCTCCAACAACTGGAGGAGGGAGTGAAACTGGTGTATCCACAGCAAGAGCTGAGCACTTGATATTAGGATTCCCTATGGTTCCCGCTGGACAGGTGCAAGTGGGAACGGTGGCCAACAGTTTGAAGTCTGCATTTTTTCCGACAATAAACCAGGATGACATATGTCAAAACAGAGTTTGTTGATGCAGGAGTTATCAAATGGACACTCATCAGAGCTTTCACATCCCACAGGCAGGGGACCAGGTGTGGGTGGTGGTGGTGGTGGTGGTGGTAGGGTCACTGGAGGTAGATGTGGGTCTGGGGCTTGGATTTCAGTTGCGGTCCATGGTGTGGTGCAACCAAGGGACTTGTCGGACCAGTTTATTGGATGTACTGGGTCCCCAGGCCTGGGTTGGCAAATTTCTAATTTCTTTCTTCCTGCTATGGGAGGATGTAGGCTGATAGGCCTTTCTGTGGTGGTAACAGACGACACACGCTGTTGAAGGAATTCCAGTTGTTTCCTGGAGGACACTACACACTGGAACGATTGTTTTCATTTACATCTAAGGATGTCTTCACATACACCAAGGCTACACACATCTATAACAAAGGTTGTTATACAAGAGTTGTGTCCATATTGCAGTCATCATATTTTTGACAGGCAATTGCAATTTCTGGTACAATTGGATTGGGCAGAGGTGGTGGCAGAGGTTGTTCATGTGGTGTAGATTGTTAGAATCTCTGCCATTGGGTGAAGTGGGTAGTGTAGGACTTGCACTGGAGTGATAGGAGGGATCATCTGGTGGGTGTGCAACAACTGCGACATAGGGATAACCGTGCTTAGGGTCTTTCAGTCATCAGAGCAACTGCAGTGTTCTGTTGGGTTACCCATTGTTCCAGGAAGACAAAAGCATGATGGTCTTAATGACCAATAGTTCTACAGTCAGCATTCTCTCCACACAGACCAGAGTGCACATGTAAGACAATACCGATTTACCACAGTATTATCATAGGGACAAGTGATATTACTTTCACATCCCTACAAAGTAATAGGTGGAGGTGTTGGCACTGGGGCAGGTGGGGCTGGAGGTCAACTCTGGTGGTCTACTGGATGGAGGTGTCTCAATCGGAGGTGTCCATTTCGAAGTTGGACCAGAAAGAGGACGTATGGAAATATCATCTTGTTGCCAGCGGACTTTTCTGTCAAAGGATGAAGAACAGTAATCCTTTCAGTAGTAATAGCTTTAACAGCTAATCGAGGATCTCCAGTAGTTCCCAAGACACACACAAACGGTCTATGGTTGAAAGCTCTGACAGTAAGCATCTTCGACACCACAAGTTAAGGCTGCACGAATCATAACACAGCATATTGATGCAAAGAATCAACTATCTACATTCATCATTATTCCTCACATGCATAATTCCGGTGGAACAACCAGTTAGGTGAGGATGGTCGTTTGAAACAGGTGGCTCTGATTTAAAAAAAGAAGGGTCTTTGGCACTTCTGCCAGTAGGAGGAAGTCCATGTTGTGGGAATCTACAATTGGATGAATGGGTTATCTCTCCTCAGCAGGAGGCCTGTCCTCAGCAACTGGAGGAAGGAGTGGAATTGGTATAAAAAGTCAACACAAAGAGCTGAGGAATACACTTGACATTTGGATTGCCTGTGGTTTTCCTTCAGGACAGGTGCAAGTGGGACGGTGTCCAATTGTTTGACAGTCCTGCAATTTTCTTCCACAAAAAACCAGGATGACAAATGTTCAAAACAGTATTTGTTTTGACACTGAATTATCGAATGGACCACTCTCATCAGAACTTTCACCATGCCCACAGGCAGGGGACCAGGTGTGGGTGTGGTGGTGGTAGTGGTCACTGGAGGCAAGTGTGGGGTCTAGCCTTGTGTTTCAGCCAGTGGTGGTGCACCAGGAACTTGTTTGGTTCCATTTATTGGATGTAACTGGGTCACCAGGGCTGGGTTGGCATAATTTTTCTGCTATAGGAGGCTGTAGACTGATAGTTTTTTCTGCAACTAAAGACACACACTCATGCAAAGGATCTCCTGTTGTTTCCTGAGGGACAGTTTACAAACTGGGACGTGGTTGGAAATTTTGCACTCTTGCAACATCTTCCACAAACGCCAGGAGACTACACCACAATCATAGAAGAGGTGTTGATACATGAATTGTCCAGAGCACAATTCATCATTATTCTTACAAGCTATGACAAGAAGGAGGAATTACTGGAGAAGTGGTCTTGGACTAGTTTGTTTCTGGTGTTTTGTTGCTTGGTAGTTCAGCTAGAGGTGGAGGACAGGAAGATAAAAGACCTATTGTTGGTATTACTTACTTACTACTCCATATGGGTTCACCAGAATGGCAGGACTGTAGTACCTGCCATTGACTGTGAGTAACGGATTTCTCAGTAGCAAACAGCCATGCACCTGTCTTTGATTGCCAGTTGTGCCTGGTGGACATACACAGGTGGGTCGGTGATCCACGGTCTTGCAGTCAGCAGCCTCACCACAAAAACCAGGGTGACATACATCAGGCAGAGCCGATTGATACAGCTGTTTTTTCTACTGGATGCAGTCATACACTGCTAACACAACCTACAGCATTTGGTGGTAGTAATTGGCACTGCAGGAGGCAGTGAACCAGGGGTTCTGTAGTTGCAGGTATTGGAACTATCAGTGAGTGGTGATAGTGGCATGTGTAGTTGGACCAGTAACTGGGTTGATAGGTATTTCTATACATGACTAATGTCACCAACAGGAAGATGTGCAATAATATGAGTGTCTTTTCTGTTGCTATGGCTATGCATCCTTCTTGTGGATTTCCCTTGTCCCAGGTTGACATGACACACTGGTCTGTGATCTACATTTTTACAATCAGCTTTTTTCATGCACAAACCCCAAGACTACAAACCCATAACACATCATGTTTAGACATGAATTGTCCATGCACAATCATCATTATTCTCACAAGAACAGGTACTGGTATAGGAACTAAATCACAGGTGGAATAGAGGTCGTGAGACAGGTGGCTCTGTAGGTTTTGGCGTTTTGGCTCCTCTACCAGCGTAGGAAGTCCTGGGGTTGTGTGGCCCGTGATGGGATGGATGGTTTATCTCTCTGCAGGAGGCACTGTCCTTCAACAACTGGAGGAGGGAGTGGAACTGGTCCATCCACCGCGCAAGACTGAAACATTTTTTTTTTTTGTTTTTTTTTTTTTTTTTTTTTTTTTTTTTTTTTTTTTTTTTTTTTATTTTTTTTTTTTTTTTTTTTTTTTTTTTTTTTTAAGTGTTGGGTTACCCACAGATAGTCCCCTCTGGGCATTTGCAAGAGGGACGATGATCAGTAGTATACAAGTCAGCATAATCACCACAAAAACCCTGGGTAACAAACATTAATGCAGATTTGTTATACAGGAATACGGAGGGACACTCGTCAGACATTCACATCCTACAGGAAGGGGACCAGGTGTGGGTGGTGGTGGGGGCAATGTCACCGGAGGAGAGATTGGTCTGGGACTTGGTGTTCACCATTGGTGGTGCACCAGGACTTGTTGGTCCAGTTATGGATATAAATTGGGTCCCCCAGCTTGATAGCATAATTTCAGCCATGGGAGCTCTGGGCCCAATAGGCCTTTTCAAGCAAGTACGAAATACATTCATGTAAAGGATCTCCTGTGGTTCACTGGAGGAACCAGCCTACAAACTGGGATCGATGGCTGCAAATTTTACAACTCTGCGTCGTCTCCACAAAAGTTCCAAGACTACAAACATCATACAAAGGTTTTGCTACATGAATTGTCCTGAAGCCAGTCATCATTATTCTCACAAGCAATGACAAAAAGTGGAATACTTTGGTAGAGGAGGTGGTCCTTGGACTTAGTTGGTTCTGGTGGTCTTGTTGTTGACAGTTCATGCTAGAGGTGGAGGAGCAGGAGAATGAGAGACCTGAGTTTGGTATTAGGTGGGATGTGGTGGCCTACTAGGTTCACCAGGCGGTAAGACTGTAGTACCTGCCATTGACTGTGGGTAAAGTGGGAATCTCAGTAGAAAGAGCCATGCACTTGTGTGTTGGATTGCCGTTTGTGCCTGGTGGACTACACAAAGTGGGTCAGGGTGGCACCATCAGTCTTACAAAGGTCAGCAGCCTCAAACTCACAAAGGCCAGGATTGCCACATATCCATGCCAGCGAATTGATGCAACGTTTTTCATCCGGACATTTCATCAAAACAGTACTTTCACAACCTACGGCATTTGGTGGAGCAGCTGGGTATTGCAGAGCAATGTAACAGGAGGTTTCTGTTGTTACACTTATTGGAGTTTCAACTAAAGGTAATGGGGTGGTGTACTTGGACCAACAATTGGTTGAGTATAGGTTTTTCTATATCTAGAAGTAATGTACTGCAATGGGACGCTCTGTAATAATGAACAGGCTTTCCAGCTGAATACAGCTTTGCAAACCTTCTTGTGGGTTTTCCCGTTGTTCCAGGTTGACAAAGACACACTGTCGGTGATCTACAGTTTTACAATCAGCTTCTTCACTCACAAACCCCAAGACTACAAACATTATAACACATCATGTTTAAGCATGAATTGTCCATTGTCACAGCATCATTGTTCTCAACAAGCAACAGGTACAAGGAACTATCACAGGTGAGGAGGATCGTTTAACAGGTGGTTCTGTTGTGGACGTTTTGGGGGCTCCTCTACCAGTGGAAGGAAAGTTCCTGGGCTGTGGGGACCAGTTATTGGATGGATGGGTGCGCCTCTCAGGAGGCCTGTCCCAACAATTGGAGGGCAACGGACTGGACTAGAAAATCATCCACATCCACAGCAAGAGCTGAGCACTTGACATTTGGATTGCCTGTGGTGTCCCTAACTGGACCACGTGCAAGTGGGACGGGTGTCCAACTGTCCTGACAGCTGCATTTCTCCACAAGAAACCCAGGAATGACAAATGTCAAAACAGTATTTATTAACACAGGAATTATCAAATGGACAACTCGTCAGAACTTTCACATCCTACAGGAAGGGGGACCAGGGTGGGTGGTGTGTGGCAATGTCACTGGAGGTAGTGTGGGTCTTGGACTTGTGCTCAACGCAGTGGGGTGCACGAACAGGGCTTGTTAGTCCAGTTTACTGAAGTACTGGTTCACCCAGGCTTGATTGGTAATAATTTTCAGCCATGGGAGGCTCTTGGGCCGAACCGGCATTTCAAGCAATAATAGAAATACATTCATGTAAAGATCTCACTGTGGTTCCTGGATGACAGCACAAAACTGGACGATGGCTGCAATTTTTACAACTATCTGCGTCGTCCTCCACAAAAGTCCAAGACTAACCACAATCATAACAAAGGGTTGTTGAAACATGAATTGTCTGAAGCTCAGTCATCAGTATTCTCACAAGCAATGACTAAAGGTGGAATAATTTGGTAGAGGAGGTGGGTCTTGGACTAGTTGTTCTGGTGGTCTTGTTGTGGACAGTACAGGCTAGAGGTTGAAGGAGCAGGAGATGAAAGACTGCTGTTGTATTACTGGTTCCACCATGCGGTAGGACTGTAGTACCTGCCATTGACGTGGGTAAGTGGAATCTCATAGAAAGGCCATGCACCTTGCGTGTTGATGTGGCCGGTTGTGGCCTGGTGGACATACACAAGTGGGTCTGTGCTCACAGTTCTTACAGTCAGCAGCCTCACCACAAATGGCCAGATGGCACATATCAAGGCACAGGCGGATTGTTCAAACTGTTTTTTTCTCCCGGGACATTCATCCATACTTTTCACAACCTAAATACAGCATTTGTGAGCAGCTGGTATTGGAGGAGGCATATAACAGAGTTCAGTTTGTTTACACGTATTGGAGTTATCAACAAAGATAATGGTTGGTGGTGTACTTGGACGCAATATTGGTTGGATAGGTTTTTCTATATCATGGAGGAATCTGCAATGGGACGCTCTGTAATAATGACAGGGCTTATCAGTGAAACAGCTTTGTGCAACCTTCTGTGGGTTTCCCGAGTGTTCCAGGTTGACAAAGACACACTGGTTCGGTGATCCTACGTTTTTACAAATCAGCTTTCTTTCAAACCACGAAACCCCAAGACTACAAACATTATAACACATCACGTCATGGTACGAAGATATTTGTATGACCTAAGACGAATGTCCATGTCACAGACAGTCATTGTTCTCACAAGCAACAGTCTAGAGGAAACTATCACAGTTGGAGGAGGACGTGTGACAGGTGGTTCTTTGGGAACAGTTTTTGTCTCCTCAACCATGGAGGAATCCTGGGGGCTGTGGGAACAGTTATTGATGGATGGGTGTCTCCCTCCTGCAGGAGGCCTGTCTCCCAACAATTGAGGACGGAATGGAACTGATCAACCACAGCAAGAGCTGAGCACTTGACATTTGGATAGCCCTGTGGTTCCTACTGGAACAGGTGCAAGTGGGACGGTGTCCAACTGTCCTGACAGTCTGCATTTTCTCCACAAAAACCAGGATGACAAATGTCAAAAAACAGATTTATAAACACAGGAATTATCAAATGGACACTCGTCAGAACTTTCACATCCTACAGGAGAGGGGACCAGGTGTGGGTGGTGGTGGTGGCAATGTCACGTGGAGGTAGTGGTGGGTCTTGGACTTTGGGTGCTCAACAGTGTTGGGCTCCAGGTGGCTTTGTTGGTCCAGTTATTAACTGGATGTACTGGGTCCCCAGGCTTGATTGGTATATTCAATGCCATGGAGGACTTGGGCCCATAGGCATTTCACAAGTATAGAAATACATTCATGTAAAGGATCTCCTGTGGTTCCTGGAGGACAGCTACAAACTGGACGATGGCTGGCAATTTAACACTCTTGTCGTCGTCCTCCACAAATCCAAGACTACACACATCATAGGCAAGGTTGATGATACATGAATTGTCTGAAGCTACAGTCATCATTATTCTCACAAGGCAATGACTAAAAGGGGAATAATTGTAGGAGAGGTGGTCTTGACTAGTTTTTCTGGTGGTCTGTTGTGGACAGTTCAGCTAAGGTGGAGGAGCGGAAGAGAGACCTGAATGTTGGTATTACTGGTTTCACCAGGCGGTAGGACTGTAGTACCTGCCAATGGCCTGTGGGTAAGTGGAATCTCAGTAGAAAGAGCCATGCACGCTTGACGTGTTTGATTGCCGGTTGTGCCTGGTGGACATACACAAGTGAGGTCTGTGCTCCACAGTCTTACAGTCCACAGCCTCAACCACAAAGGCCCAGGATGGCACATATTCCAGGCAACAGGCGATTGATGCAACTGTTTATCCTCCCGGAATTCATTCAGTACTTTCAAAACACAACCTAAATACAGCAATTTGTGGAGCAGCTGGTATATGGAGGATGCAATATAACAGGAGGTTCCTGTTTGTTACACGTATTGGAGTTTCAACTAAAGGTAATGGTGGTTGGTGTACTTGGCGCAATAATTGGTTGGAATAGGTTTTTCTTATATCTAGTAATGTCTGCTAATGGGACGCTCTGTAATAATGAACAGGGCCTTTCAGTTGAAACAGCTTTTCAACCTTCTTGTGGGTTTCCCGTGTCCAGGTTGACAAAGACACACTGTCGGTGATCTACAGTTTTACAATCACTTCTTCACCACAAACCCCAGACTACAGAACATTATAACACATCATTTAAGCATGAATTGTCCATGTCACAGTCATCATTGTTCCACAAGCAACAGTACTAGAGGAACTATCACAGGTGGAGAGGACGTGTGACAGGTGTTCTGTGGTGGAACTTATTTGGCTCCCTCTACCAGTGGGGAGGAAGTCCTGGCTGTGGGACCAGTTATTGGATGATGGGGTGTCTCCTCTGCAGGGGCAGTCTCTCAACAATTGGAAGGACGACTGGAACTGATCATCCCAGCAAGAGCTGAGCACTTGACATATGGATTGCCTGTGGTTCCTACTAGGACACGTGCGTAAGTGGGACGGTGTTCCCCAACTGTCTGGACGGTCTGCGATTTTCTCCACATAAAACCAGGATGACAAATGTCAAAACAGTATTTATTAACACAGAATTATCAAATGGACACCGTCAGAACTTTCACATCTACAGGAAGGGAACCAGGTGTGGGTGGTGTGGTGGCAATGTCACTGGAGGTAGTGTGGGTCTTGGACTTGGTGCTCAACCAGTGTGGTGCACACAGCTTGTTGGTCATTTACTGATGTATTGTGGTCCCCAGGCTTGATTGGTATAATTTCAGCATGATGGAGGGCTCTGGGCCAATAGGCTTTTTCAGCAAGTATAGAAAACATTCATGTAAAGTATCTCCTCTGTGGTTCCTGAGGAAGCCTACAAAAACGGGACGATGGGCTTGGCAATTTTACACTCTGCGTCGCCTCCACAAAGTCCAAGACTACACACCATCTAGCAAAGGTGTTGATACATGAATGTCTGAATAGCACAGTCCCATCATTATTCTCACAGCAATGACTAAAGTGGAATAATATTTGGTAAGAGGAGGTGGTCTGACTAGTTGGTTCTGTGGTCTTGGTTGTGAACGGTGTCCAACCGTTTCACAGTCTGCTTTGCTCCACATAAACCAAGGAATGACAAATGTCAAAACAAAGTTTTGTTTACACAGAGTTATCGAATGGACACTCATCCAGAACTTTGCACATCCCACAGGCAGGGGACCAAGGTGTGGGTGGTGGTGGTGGTAGTGTCACTGGAGCAGTGGGGTCTAAGGCCTTGAGTGTTCAAGACCAGTGGTGGTGCCACCAGGTATTGTTGGGTCCAGTTAAATTGGATGTTACAGGGTCCCCAGGCTGGTTGGCATAATTTCTGCTATTGGAGGCTTTAGACTGATAGGCTATTCTGCAACTAAAGCCACACATTCGCGTAAAAGGATCTCCTGTTGTTCCGGAGGAACAGTACAAACTGGACGAGTTTGGCAATATACACTCTGCATCATCGTCCACAAAAACCCCCAGACCTAAACACAACATAGGCAGAGGTTGTTTTTTTGAATCAAGAATTCGTCATGAAGGCAACATCATCATTGTTCTCCGAGCAACAGAATCACAGGCAAGACAAGAGGGTGGAAAAATTGTTAAGAGGTGTGGTCTTGTACTAGTTTGGTTCAGGGCGTCCTTTCTTGTTGGTGGTTCAAGACTAGAGGAGGATCTGTAGAAGATGAAGGACCCTGATGCAGGATTACTGGCTCACCAGGAGGTAAGACTGTTATACCTTCCTTGGACTGTGGGTAACACTATCTTCCAGAAGCAAGAGCTCATGCAACTCTCCTTGTTGAATTGGGCCAGTCGTGCCTGGTGGAACAAACAACAAGAAAGGGCGGTGTCCACAGTCCTACAGTCAGCTGCTTACCACAAAAACCATGGATGACATATTATCCAAACATAGGCGATTGATTTCAGCTGTTTTTCAACTGGACAATCCAACACTAACTACCCAACCTACGGCATTTGGAGGTGCAGTTGGTATTGGAGGAGGCAGTGGGGAGCAGGAGTTCCGTAGTGTGAGGTATTGGAGCTTCACTAGCGGTAATGGTGGGGATGGGTACTTGGACCAACAACTGGTGTATAGGTTTTTCTCTCTATCAACAGTTATTGTTTCAGCAATGGGTGCTCAGTAGTTTATGACAGGTTTTTCAGTTGAAATAGCTCTACAATCCTTCTTGTGGATCTCCAGTTGTTCCGGGTATAACAAAGACACACTGGTCTGTGATTTATACTCACAACATTCAGGCTTTTTCACCACAAATGCAAGGTACAGACATTAACTAAGCTGATTCTAACACCGATGAGTTGTCCATGTCCACAAATCATCATTGTTCTTCACAAGCAACAGGTACTAAGGAACTATCACAGGTGGAGGAGGACGTGTGGACAGGTCGTTCTGTGGTGGACGTTTTGGCTCCTCTACCCGCGTAGTAAGTCCTGGGGCGTGGGAAAACGCAGTTTTTATTGGAATGGATGGCTAATCTTCTGCAGGAGGCCTGTCTCCAACAATTGAGGAGGGTTTAGTGGTACTAGATCCACCAAAACAAACCACAGCAAGAGCTGAGCACTTGACATTTGATTGCCCTGTGGTTCCTAATGGACAGGTGCAAGGTAGGATGGTGTCAACCGTTTCAACAGTCTGTCCATTTTCTCCCACATAAACCAGGTATTCAAATGTCAAAACAAAGTTTGATTTAGCACAGGAGTTATCGAATGGACAATCATCAGAAACTTTCACATCCCACAGGCAGGGGACCAGGTGTGGGGTGGGTGGTGTGGTGGTAGTGACACTGGAGGCAGTGGGGGTCTAGGCCTTGAGTGTTCTGCCTAGTGGGTGGTGCACCAGCGGACTTGTTGGTCCAGTTTATTGGATTACTGGGTCCCCAGGACTGGGTTTGCATAATTTCTGCTATTGGAGGCTTTAGACTGATAGGTTTTTTTCTCTAGCAACTAAAGACACACATTCGCGTAATAAGGATCTCCTGTTTTCTTCCTGGAGGACAGTACAAACTGGACGATGTTTGGCAATTTTAAACTCTGCATCCATCTCCCCAAACCCCCAGACACACACAGCCATCATAGCAGAGTTGTTGATACATAGAATTGTCTGATGCACATCATCCATTGGTTCTCACAGGCAATGACAAGAGGTGGAATAATTGGGTTAGAGGTGGTGGTTCTTGGACTATTGGGTTCAGGCGGTCCTTTCTTGTTTGGTTGGTCAAGCTAAGAGGAACCTGTAGGAGATGAAGGACCTATGCTGGTATTACTCTGGCTCACCAGGAGGTTTAAGACTGTGGTAATACCTGCCATTGGACTGGTGGGTAACAGCTGTCTCAGTAGCAAGAGCCATGCACCTCTCCCTGTTTTGGAATTTCCAGTCGTGCCTGTGGACACACACAAGAAGGCGTGGTCCCACAGTCCTACAGTCAGCTGCTTCACCACAAAAAGCATGAGACATATATCCACACAGAGCGATTGATGCAGTCAGTTTTCAACTGGACAGTCATCACTAAAAAACTAAACACAATAGCCTCGGCATTTGGAAGGTGCAGTTGAAGTATTGGAGGAGGCCAGGTGGAGCAGGAGGGGGCTTCCGAATGTTATGTATTGGAGCTTCATTCAGCTAGCGTAATGGTGGGTGTACTTGGACCAACAACTGGGTGTATAGGTTTTTTCTCTATCAACAGTTATTTCAGCAATGGGGTGCTCAGATAGATATGACAGGTTTTTCAGTTGAAATAAGCTCACAGCCTTCTTTCTTGTGGAACTCCATGTTGTTCTCGGGATAACAAAGACACACTGGTCTTTGATTTATTTTACTCACACATATCAGCTTTTTTCAACCACAATGCCAAGGCTACAGACTCATACAAAGCTGATCAAACATGAGGGTTGTCCATGTCACAATCATCATTGTTCTCATAACAACAGGTTACTAGAGGAACTATCGAGTGGTGGAGGGTCGTGGAGAGGTGCTCTGTGTAGGATGTTTTGGTTTCTCTGCCAGAGGAGGAAGTCCTGGGGCGTGGGACCTGTGATTGGATGATGATTATCTGCTCTATAAGGATCTGCCCAACAACTGGATGATGGAGAGGAACTGGTGCATCTTAAACAAGCAAGGAGCTGAACACTTGACATTTGGATTGCCTGTAAGTTCCTAATGGAACAGTTGCAAAGTAGGAACGGTGTCCAACCGTTTCACAGTCTGCATTTTCTCCACATAACGCAGGATGACAATGTCAAAACAAAGTTTGTTTTACACAGGAGTTTTATCCCGGAAATGGAACAATCATCTAGATCTTTCACAAACTCCCACAGAGGGACCAGGTGTGGGTGGGTGAGTGGTGGTAAGTGTCACTGGAGGCAATTTGTGGGTCTAGGCCCTTGAGTGTTCAACCAGTGGTGGTGGCAACCAGCCTGAGTGAACTTGTTGGTCCATAGTTATTTGATGTACTTGGTCCCCAGGCTGGTTGGCATAATTTCTGCTATTGGAGGCTTTAGACTGATAGGTTTTTTTCTGCAACTAAAGACACACATTCGCGTACAGGATCTCCTGATGTTCCTGGAGGACAGTTTACAAAACTGTACCCGAATGTTTGGCAATTTTACACTCTGCATACTCCACAAACCCCCAGCACTACACACATCATAGCAGAGGTTGTTTGATACAAGAAATGTCTGAATCACAGTCATCATTGTACTCCACAGGCAATGACAAGAGTGGGAATAATTGGTAAGGTGGTGGTTCTTGGACTATTGGTTTCAGAGGCGGTCTTCTTGTTTGGTGGTTCAGCTAGAAGGAGGATCTGTAGGAGATGAATGGACCTGATGCTGGTATTATACTGGCTCACCAGGAGGTAAGACTGTTATTAAAAACCTGCCATTGGTACTGTGGGTAACAGCTATCTCAGTAGCAAGAGTACATGCAACCTCTCTGTTGGATTTGCCAGTCCGTACCTGGTGGACACACACAAGAAGGGCGGGTGTCCCCACAGTCCTACAGTCAGCTGTTCACCACAAAAACCAGGATGACAATATACCAAAACAGAGGCGATTGATGCAGCTGTTTTTCAACTGGAACAGTCATCACTACTAACACAACCTACGGCAATTTGGAGGTGCAGTTGGTAATTGGAGGAGGCAGTGGGCGGGAGGTTTCCGTATGTGAGGTATTGGAGCTTCAGGGCTCAGCGGTAATGGTGGGGGGATTACCCCCTTTGGACGACAACAACATGGGAGTATAGGTTTTTTCTCTAATCTAAATCAACAGTTATGTCAGCAATGGGGTGGCTCAGTAGTTATGACAGGTTTTTTCAGTTGAAATAGCTCTACAAGCCTTCTTGTGGTCTCCAGCTTTGTTCCGGATAACAAAGACACCTGGTCTGTGATTTTATAACTCACACATTTCAGCTTTTTTTTTCCACACTTTTTTCCACCAACAAATGCCAAGGCTACAGACATCAAATAAAAAAAAATTTAGAAACAAAAGCCTTTGAAATATTACAAAAAGAAAACAAAAAATGAGTTTTTGTCCATGTCACAATCATCCCCATTGTTCCTCACAAGCAACCATGTACTAGAGGAACTATCACAGGTGGAGGAGGACGTGTGACAGGCGGTTCTGGGTGGTTTGTTTGGATCGTTTTGGCTCCTCTACCACGGGAGGAAGTCCCTGGGCTGTGGACCAGTTTATTGGATGGATGGCTTCTCATCTGCAGGAGGCTGTCTCCAACAATTGGAGGAGGAATTGTACTAGGATCAATCCACAGCAAGAGCTGAGGGCACGGTTGAGACACATTTGGATTGCATGTGGTTCCTAATGGACAGTGCAAGTAGGATGGGTGTACGAACCGTTTCACAGTCTGCATTTTCCTCCACAATAAACCAGGATGACAAATGTCAAACAAAAGTTGTTTACACAGGAGTTATCGAGTGGACAAATCATCAGAAACTTTCACAATCCCCACAGGCAGGGGACCAGGTGTGGGTGGTGGTTGGTGGTGTGGTAGTGTCACTGGAGGCAGTGGGGGTACTAGTCCTTGAGTATTTCAGGCAGCGACAGTGTGTTGCACCAGTGTACTATGTTTGGTGCCAGTTATTGGGATGTTAACTGGGTCCCCAGGCCCTGGTTTGGCATAATTTCTGCTATTGGAGCTTTAGACTGATAGGTTTTTTCTGCAACTAAAGACACACATTCGCGTAAAGGATCTCCTGGTTGTTCCCTGGAGGACAGTTACAAAACAAACTGGACGATGTTTGGCAATTTTACACACTCTGGCATCATCTCCACAAACCCCAGGCTACACACATCATAGCAGAGGTTGTTGATACAAGAATTGTCTGAAGTCACAGTTCATCATTGTTTCTCGCTAACAGGCAATGACAAGAGGTGGAATAATTGGTAGAGGTGGTGGTCTTGGACTAGTTTGTTCCGGCGGTCTTCTTGTTTGGTGGTTCAGCTAGAGGAGGATCGTGTAGGAGATGAAGGACCTGATGCTGGTAAAATTACCTGGCTCACCAGAGGAAACTGTTATACCTGCCATTGGACTGTGGGTAACAGCTATCTCAGTAGCAAGAGCCATGCACCTACTCTCTCTCTGTTGGATTGCCAGTTCGTGCCTGGTTGACACAACACAGAAGGGCGGTGTCCCACAGTCCTACATCAGCTGCTTCCCGACAAAAACCTGGATACATAATCCAAACAGAGGCGATTGATGCAGCGTTTTCAAACTGGTCAATCATCACTAAATCTAACACAACCTACGGCATTTGGAGGTGCAGTTGGTATTGGAGGAGGCAGTGGACAGGAGGTTCCGTAGTATGAGGTATTGGAGCTTCAGCTTAGCGGTAAATGGGTGGGGGTGTACTTAAACCAACAACTGGTTGTATAGGTTGTTTCTCTGTCTAGAGTTTTATGTCAGCAATGGGAAGGGGGGGGCGTTTTCATCACGATGATAGGTCTTTCAGTTAAAATAGCTCTACAGCCTTCTTGTGGATCTCCAGTTGTTCCAGGTTGGCAAAGGCATACAGGTCTGTGACTGATTATCCTACAATTAGATTTTTCACCACAAACCCCAAGACTACAAACTTCATAACACATCATGTTTAGACATGAATTGTCCATGTCACAATCATCATTGTTCTCACAAGCTACAGGTAGTGGAACTATCACAGGTGGAGGAGGTCGTGTGATGGGTGGCTCTGTAGGTGGGTGTTTTGGCTCCTCTGTCAGTGGAGGAAGTCCTGGGGCTGTGGGACCAGTGACTGGATTGATGATTATCTCCTGTGCAGGAGGTCTGTCTCCAACAACTGGAGGGAGAGGAACTGGTGTATCCACAGCAAGAGCTGAACACTTGATGTTAGGATTGCCCGTGGTTCCTACTGGACAGATGCAAGTGGGACGGTGTCCAACTGTTTGACAATTGGCATTTTCTCCACAAAATCCAGGATGACATATATCAAAACATAATTTGTTGACACATGAATTATTGAATGGACACTCACCAGAACTTTCACATCCCACAGGCAGGGGACCAGGTGTGGGTGGTGGTGGTGGCGGCAGTGTCACTGGAGGTTGGTGTTTGGTCTGGGGCTTGGAGGTTCAGCCAGTGGTGGTGCACTAGGACTTGTCGGTCCAGTTATTGGATGTACTGGGTCTCCAGGCTGGGTTGGAATAATTTCTGCTATAGGAGGCTGTGGGCTGATAGTTGTTTCTGCGAGTAAAGACACACATTCATGCAAAGGATCTCCTGTTGTTCCTGGAGGACAGCTACAAACTGGACGATGAGATCCTATTTTACACTCTGCGTCATCGCCACAAATTCCAAGGCTGCATACATCATAACAGAGATTATTGATGCAGGAATTATCCATTGTGCAGTCATCACTGTTCCACATGCAAATTGCAATGGAGGGGACAAATTGGAGGTGGTATAGGGGGCGTTGTTGTGGGTTTTATAGGCTTGTTGTATGTGCTCAGGCTAATGGATGAAGTGGCATTGTGGGACTGGCCCAGTGAAGGATGTGGAGATCAATACTCTGGAGAGGTGAGGTGTTCCTTTTATAGGTAATTCATTCAGAGGTTGTCTCTGTTACTTTACCTAAAGAGAGACAATAACCCTGTGTGGGGGTTACCTGTGGTACCAGCTGACATAAACATATCGGATCGATGACCAATTGTATGGCATTCGAGCATTCTTGCCACACAACGCCAGGATACAGATGTCCGTGCAGAGACGATTGATTGCAGGAGGAGTGTCGAAGTTGCAGTTGGATCATTCTTCTTCTCACATCCAACTATGATTTGGAGGTGGTGAAGGGAATTCAAAGTTTTGGATGAGAAGTGGTCGGCACTGGGAGTCTAACGATGAGGCATTTCTAGCAAATTGGTGGGGGTCGCGAAGTTGTATCTGAATTGGACGAATTGGACTTCTTGAGGTGTAAGCGGCACCTCGGCAAAAGGAGGCACTTTGTTGAACTTTCCAAAAGTAAACTTTGCACTGATTTGTGGATTTTCCAGTTGTGCCAGAGGGCAAAGACACACAGGTCTATATGACTAACAGTTTACGCAATCTGCAAGATTCACCAACAAATCCCCAAACAGCATGCTCATAGCAAGCAAATTAAGGCAGTGTTTATCAAAATCACAATCATCATTATTTCCATCATGCCTAACCGAAATAGAAGAAGTAAGGGAAGGTAAAAGGAGGTCGTGTGGACAGGTGGTTTCTGTAGGTGGGTGCTTGGGCTAGCACCTCCCACCAGAGGAGGAAGTCCCTGGGGCTGTAGAACCTGCAATGGGATGGAATGTTATCTCCTCTGCAGGAGGTGTGTCTCCAACAACTGGAGGAGGGAGTGAAACTGGTGTATCCACCACAGCAAGAGCTGAGCACTTGAATATTAGTATTCCCTATGGTTCCCAGAAGCTGGACATGTGTCAAGTGGGAACGGTGGCCAACAGTTTGACAGTCTGCATTTTTTCCACATAAACCAGGATGACATATGTCAAAACAGAGTTTGTTGATGCAGGAGTTATCAAATGGACACTCATCAGAGCTTTCACATCCCACAGGCAGGGGACCAGGTGTGGGTGGTGGTGGTGGTGGTGGTGGTTAGGGTCAACTGGAGGTAGATGTGGGTCTGGGGCTTGGATTTCAGTTGCGGTCCATGGTGTGGTGCAACCAAGGGACTTGTCGGACCAGTTTATTGGATGTACTGGGTCCCCAGGCCTGGGTTGGCAAATTTCTAATTTCTTTCTTCCTGCTATGGGAGGATGTAGGCTGATAGGCCTTTCTGTGTGTACAGACACACACTGCTGGTGAAGGAATTCCAGTTGTTCCTGGAGGACAGCTACACACTGGACGATGGTTTTCAATTTTACATCTAAGGTTGTCTTCACATACTCCAAGGCTACACACATCATAACAAAGGTTGTTGATACAAGAGTTGTCCATAGTGCAGTCATCATTATTTTGACAGGCAATTGCAATTTCTGGTACAATTGGATTGGGCAGAGGTGGTGGCAGAGGTTGTTCATGTGGTGTAATTGTTAGAATCTCTGCCAGTGGGGGAAGTGGGGTAGTGGTAGGACCTTGCACTGGAGTGATAGAGGGATCATCTGGTGGGTGTGGCAACTGCGACATAGGGGATACCGTGCTAGGTCTTTCAGTCATCAGAGCACTGCAGTGTTCTGTTGGGTTACCCATTGTTCCAGGAGGACAAAAGCATGATGGTCTATGACCAATAGTTCTACAGTCAGCATTCTCTCCACACAGACCAGGAGTGCACATGTTAAGACAATACCGATTTACACAGGTATTATCATAGGGACAGTGAGTATTACTTTCACATCCTACAAGTATAGGTGGAGGTGTTGGCACTGGGGCAGGTGGGGCTGAGGTCAACTCTGGTGGTCTACTGGATGGAGGTTCTGCAATCGGAGGTGTCATTTCTGAAGTTGGACCAGAAAGAGGACGTATGGAAATATCATCTTGTTGCAGCGGACTTTCTGTCAATGGAGGAAGAACAGTAATCCTTTCAGTAGTAATAGCTTTACAGCTAATCTGAGGATCTCCAGTAGTTCCCAGAGGACACACACAAACTGGTCTATGGTTGAAACTCTGACAGTAAGCATCTTCGCCACACAAGTTAAGGCTGCACGAATCATAACACAGCATATTGATGCAAGAATCACCTATACTACATTCATCATTATTCTCACATGCAATAATTACTGGTGGAACAACAGTAGGTGGAGGAGGTCGTTTGACAGGTGGCTCTGTAGAAGGGTGCTTTGGCACTTCTGCCAGAGGAGGAAGTCCTGGGGTTGTGGGATCTACAATTGGATGAATGGTTATCTCCTCAGCAGGAGGCCTGTCTCCAGCAACTGGAGGAAGGAGTGGAATTGGTATATCAACAGAAAGAGCTGAGCACTTGACATTTGGATTGCCTGTGGTTCCTACTGGACAGGTGCAAGTGGGACGGTGTCCAATTGTTTGACAGTCTGCATTTTCTCCACAAAAACCAGGATGACAAATGTCAAAACAGTATTTGTTGACACATGAATTATCGAATGGACACTCATCAGAACTTTCACATCCCACAGGCAGGGGACCAGGTGTGGGTGGTGGTGGTGGTAGTGTCACTGGAGGCAGTGTGGGTCTAGGCCTTGGGTGTTCAGCCAGTGGTGGTGCACCAGGACTTGTTGGTCCAGTTATTGGATGTACTGGGTCACCAGGCTGGGTTGGCATAATTTCTGCTATAGGAGGCTGTAGACTGATAGGTTTTTCTGCAACTAAAGACACACATTCATGCAAAGGATCTCCTGTTGTTCCTGGAGGACAGTTACAAACTGGACGATGGTTGGAAATTTTGCACTCTGCATCATCTCCACAAACGCCCAGACTACACACATCATAGCAGAGGTTGTTGATACATGAATTGTCCAGAGCACATTCATCATTATTCTTACAAGCTATGACAAGAGGAGGAATTACTGGAGGAGGAGGTGGTCTTGGACTAGTTGGTTCTGGTGGTTTTGTTGCTGGTAGTTCAGCTAGAGGTGGAGGAGCAGGAGATAAAAGACCTGATGTTGGTATTACTGGTTCACCAGATGGCAGGACTGTAGTACCTGCCATTGGACTGTGAGTAACGGATATCTCAGTAGCAACAGCCATGCACCTGTCTGTTGGATTGCCAGTTGTGCCTGGTGGACATACACAGGTGGGTCGGTGATCCACGGTCTTGCAGTCAGCAGCCTCACCACAAAAACCAGGGTGACATACATCTAGGCAGAGCCGATTGATACAGCTGTTTTCTACTGGACAGTCATCACTGCTAACACAACCTACAGCATTTGGTGGAGTAATTGGCACTGCAGGAGGCAGTGGAACAGGAGGTTCTGTAGTTGCAGGTATTGGAACTTCAGTGAGTGGTGATAGTGGCAGTGTAGTTGGACCAGTAACTGGGTTGATAGGTATTTCTATACCTGGACTAATGTCAGCAACAGGAAGATGTGCAATAATATGAGGTCTTTCTGTTGCTATGGCTATGCATCCTTCTTGTGGATTTCCCGTTGTCCCAGGTTGACAAAGACACACTGGTCTGTGATCTACAGTTTTACAATCAGCTTTTTCAGCACAAACCCCAAGACTACAAACATCATAACACATCATGTTTAGACATGAATTGTCCATGTCACAATCATCATTATTCTCACAAGCAACAGGTACTAGAGGAACTATCACAGGTGGAGGAGGTCGTGTGACAGGTGGCTCTGTAGGTGGGCGTTTTGGCTCCTCTACCAGCGGAGGAAGTCCTGGGGTTGTGGGGCCCGTGATGGGATGGATGGTTATCTGCTCTGCAGGAGGCCTGTCTTCAACAACTGGAGGAGGGAGTGGAACTGGTCCATCCACCGCAAGAGCTGAACATTTAAGTGTTGGGTTACCAGTAGTCCCTTCTGGGCATTTGCAAGAGGGACGATGATCAGTAGTAATACAGTCAGCATAATCACCACAAAAACCTGGGTAACAAACATTAATGCAGAATTTGTTGATACAGGAATTATCGGAGGGACACTCGTCAGAACTTTCACATCCTACAGGAAGGGGACCAGGTGTGGGTGGTGGTGGTGGCAATGTCACCGGAGGCAGAGTTGGTCTGGGACTTGGGTGTTCAGCCATTGGTGGTGCACCAGGACTTGTTGGTCCAGTTATTGGATATATTGGGTCCCCAGGCTTGATAGGCATAATTTCAGCCATGGGAGGCTCTGGGCCAATAGGCTTTTCAGCAAGTACAGAAATACATTCATGTAAAGGATCTCCTGTGGTTCCTGGAGGACAGCTACAAACTGGACGATGGCTGGCAATTTTACACTCTGCGTCGTCTCCACAAAGTCCAAGACTACACACATCATAGCAAAGGTTGTTGATACATGAATTGTCTGAAGCACAGTCATCATTATTCTCACAAGCAATGACTAAAGGTGGAATAATTGGTAGAGGAGGTGGTCTTGGACTAGTTGGTTCTGGTGGTCTTGTTGTTGACAGTTCAGCTAGAGGTGGAGGAGCAGGAGATGAGAGACCTGATGTTGGTATTACTGGTTCACCAGGCGGTAGGACTGTAGTACCTGCCATTGGACTGTGGGTAAGTGGAATCTCAGTAGAAAGAGCCATGCACTTGCGTGTTGGATTGCCGGTTGTGCCTGGTGGACATACACAAGTGGGTCTGTGCTCCACAGTCTTACAGTCAGCAGCCTCACCACAAAGGCCAGGATGGCACATATCCAGGCACAGGCGATTGATGCAACTGTTTTCTCCCGGACATTCATCAGTACTTTCACAACCTACAGCATTTGGTGGAGCAGCTGGTATTGGAGGAGGCAATATAACAGGAGGTTCTGTTGTTACACGTATTGGAGTTTCAACTAAAGGTAATGGTGGTGGTGTACTTGGACCAATAATTGGTTGGATAGGTTTTTCTATATCTAGAGTAATGTCTGCAATGGGACGCTCTGTAATAATGACAGGGCTTTCAGCTGAAACAGCTTTGCAACCTTCTTGTGGGTTTCCCGTTGTTCCAGGTTGACAAAGACACACTGGTCGGTGATCTACAGTTTTACAATCAGCTTCTTCACCACAAACCCCAAGACTACAAACATTATAACACATCATGTTTAAGCATGAATTGTCCATGTCACAGTCATCATTGTTCTCACAAGCAACAGGTACTAGAGGAACTATCACAGGTGGAGGAGGACGTGTGACAGGTGGTTCTGTTGGTGGACGTTTTGGCTCCTCTACCAGTGGAGGAAGTCCTGGGGCTGTGGGACCAGTTATTGGATGGATGGGTGTCTCCTCTGCAGGAGGCCTGTCTCCAACAATTGGAGGACGGACTGGAACTAGATCATCCACAGCAAGAGCTGAGCACTTGACATTTGGATTGCCTGTGGTTCCTACTGGACAGGTGCAAGTGGGACGGTGTCCAACTGTCTGACAGTCTGCATTTTCTCCACAAAAACCAGGATGACAAATGTCAAAACAGTATTTATTAACACAGGAATTATCAAATGGACACTCGTCAGAACTTTCACATCCTACAGGAAGGGGACCAGGTGTGGGTGGTGGTGGTGGCAATGTCACTGGAGGTAGTGTGGGTCTTGGACTTGGGTGCTCAACCAGTGGTGGTGCACCAGGACTTGTTGGTCCAGTTATTGGATGTACTGGGTCCCCAGGCTGGGTTGGCATAATTTCGGCAATGGGAGGCTGTGGACTTATAGATGTTTCTGCGAGTAGAGAGAAACAGTTATGTAAAGGATCTCCTGTAGTTCCTGGAGGACAGCTACAGACTGGGCTATGACTGCCAATTTTACACTCTGCATGATCTCCACAAACTCCCAGACTACACACATCATAACAGAGGTTGTTGATGCAAGAATTGTCTGAAGCACAGTCATCATTATTCTCACAAGCAATGACAAGTGGTGGAATAACTGGAGGTGGTGGTGGTCTTGGAACAGGTGGCTCTGGGGTTGTCGAAATTGGCAGTTCAGCTAGTGGTGGAGGAACAGGAGACGTGAAATGAGAAGTTGGTATTACTGGCTCACCAGGTGGTAAGATTGTAGTACCTGCCACTGGACTGTAAGTAACAGGTATCTCAGTAGCAAGAGCCATGCACCTGTGTGTCGGATTCCCTGTTGTGCCTGGTGGACATACACAGGTGGGTCGGTGACCCATAGTCTTGCAATCAGCAGCCTCCCCACAAAAGCCGGGGTGACATACATCTAGGCAGAGCTGATTGATGCAGCTGTTTTCTACTGGACAGTCATCACTGCTAACACAACCTACAGCATTTGGTGGAGCAGTTGGCACTACAGGAGGCAGTGGAACAGGAGGTTCTGTAGTTACAAGTACTGGAGCTTCAGCTAGTGGTGATTGTGTTTGTGTAGTTGGACCAGCTACAGGGTGGATAGGTGTTTCTCTATCTAAAGTTATGTCAGCAACAGGAGGCTGTACAATAATATGAGGTTTTTCTGTTGCTATGGCTATGCATCCTTCTTGTGGATTTCCTGTTGTTCCCAGCTGACAAAGACACACTGGTCTGTGATGTACAGTTTTACAATCAGCTTTTTCACCACAAACCCCGAGGCTGCAGACATCATAACACATCATGTTTAAGCATGAATTGTCCATGTCACAGTCGTCATTATTCTCACAAGCAACAGGTGCTAGAGGAACTATGAGAGGTGGAGGAGGTCGTGTGACAGTTGGTTCTGTAGGTGGGCGTTTTGGCTCCTCAGCCAGTGGAGGAAGTCCTGGGGCTGTGGGACCTGTGACTGGATGGATGGTTATCTCTTCTGCAGGAGGCCTGTCTCCAAGAACTGGAGGGAGTGGAATTGGTGTATCAACAGCAAGAGCTGAGCACTTGATATTAGGATTTCCTGTGGTTCCCACTGGACAGGTGCAAGTGGGACGGTGTTCGACAGTCTGACAGTCCGCATTTTCTCCACAAAACCCAGGGTGACAGATGTCAAAACAGAGTTTGTTGACACAGGAGTTGTCGAAGGGACACTCATCTGCACTTTCACATCCCACAGGCAGAGGACCAGGTGTGGGTGGTGGTGGTGGCAAGGTCACTGGTGGCAGTGTTGGTTTGGGACTTGGGTGTTCAGCTAGTGGTGGCATAGTTTTTTCTGTTGGTCCTGGAACTGGATGTATATCATCTATTTCTTTTGATGCTAGTGTCTGTGTTATTGGAGGGAAGGTAGTTATTTTCTCTGTCAACAAAGCTATGCATTTTCGAGTGGCATCTCCAGTGGTTCCTGGTGGACATGTACAAATTGGCCGATGTGTTGTAACCCTACATTCAGCGTCTTCTCCACATATGCCCAATGAACACACATCATAGCAAAGTTTGTTGTAGCATGTATTATCCATGCTACAATCATCATTGTTCTCACATGCCACAGTAATTGGGGGAATGATTGGTGCAAAGTGTATCTGTTCCAACAGATGCTGTGGTGGTGGCCTAGTGGGTGGCTCTTCAGCTATTGGAGGAGGGTGTGTGTGTGAGGGACCAGTAATGGGGTGGACTACTGATGGTGGTATATCGGGATGCACCTCACTTAATGGCGGTCTTAGTGTATGAGGTTCTTCAACCAATAATGCAGTGCATTTTATAGTTGGATTTCCAGATGTTCCCGGAGGGCATACACACGTTGGCCGATTTGCTAAAGTCTGACAATGAGCTGTGTCTGCACACAGTGTTGGGCTGCATACATCTCCACACAAGCGATTTATACAGGTTGCATCAAAGGGACATTGGTCATTGCTGGCACATCCAACCTTCACAGGTGCCGGCATCTGGTGTAGAGGTATGAGCTGTTTGTAGGGTTTCTCTGGAGCTCTGGTGGTGGAGGCAGCAGCCATAGGAGGTGGCAAAGTCTGAACCATGCCTTCCACAGGATGAATGGGGTCGTCTGGTGAAGGATGCTGAGTTTGTGCAACAGGACCAAGTGTGGTGGGTGGAGCTTTTGTTGCAACAGCCATGCACTTTAAAAATGGATCACCTGTTGTCCCTGGTGGACAAGAGCACTTGGGCCTGCTGCTAACCATTGTACAATCTGCATTGCTTCCACAGTAACCTTGGTGACATACATCTACACAAAGTCTATTAATGCATGTGTTACTATATGGGCAGTCATCTGTGCTCTCACACCCAACAGTGATTGGAGGTGAAGTAGTTAGGAAAGGTGGGGCTGGTCTAGGAGTTAGTGGTCTCTTGCGCTCCGTAGTGGGATATTCGACTAGAGGTCGCTGGGTGGTGGTGGTCAGGGCAATGGGTGTATGCTGGGACACACTTGGTATGAGTGGCCTCTCAACTATTGGTGGAAGGCGGTCACACACATACCCAGAGCCAGTGAAACCTAGGATGCAGGTGCACACAGGAAAGTGTGCCAGTGTCTCACACCTTGCAAAAGGAGAGCAAGGATTATGTAGAATGCATGGACTGACACACTCACGCTGGGCACACGCTTTGTTGGTGGGACAGTCTTGATCAGTGAGGCAGTCTGGTGGGGAAGTGGCTGCAATTGGCTCTTTGCACTCTATGTATGGGTTGCCAACAAGTCCTGGTTGACAGTAACATGTGGGTTTGTGGCTGATGCCACGACACAGTGAGTTGTGACTACGACATGGATTGGTAACACTGCAAACTAGAACACAGTCAAAGTTGTGGCACATCTTGTCATCGTCACATTCAAAGTCTCTAGTGCATTCTATGTCAACTTCGTGGCTCAGAGGCAGAGTAGCCACACCAGGTCTGACAGTCGTCCGAGTCGGAAATACGGCAATTGGGGAAGGGGTAGTTGTGGTGGAAAGCACACAATAATAACCATTGCCTACATAACCCAGGATGCATGTGCAGTGTGGTAAGTGAGCAACAACTGTACATTCAGCTAGGTGTGAGCATGGATTAGCCACACCACATGGACTAACACACCGACGCTCAGCACAAGCCTTGTCCTGTGCACAGTCGATGTCAGCCAGACATTCAGGTCTGGGTGTGGTTGTGGTTGGGAAGCAGCGAATGATTGGGTTTCCTTGGAATCCTGGGGGGCATTTGCAGACTGGCCGGTGTTGGATGACAGTACAGTCGGCACCTGTAGCGCATGGGTGTGTGGCAACGCATGGATCCACACACCTTTCGTTGATGCAGCTCCGGGAGGGGGAACAGTGTGAGTTAGACTTACACTCAGTGGGTGGGAGTGGGGGAGAGGCTGGAGTAGTTGGAGGATGGAAGGCTTGGGATGCAGTGGGTGAGGGGAAGTCTACAAGCGGGAAAGGAGTGGTGGTAGGGGAACACCCTCGCTCGGGGTCGCCTGTGTACCCTTGGAGACAATAGCATATAGGAACATTGTTAGTAACTCGACATTCAGTGTTAAAGCCGCATGCACTCGGGGAGCATTTGATGGGCTTCGCTGATGCTGAAAAAGTTATAGATCATGCAGTTAGCACATGCAATAGATAAACTTTAAAGTTTGTACATTATGCTACATGCTTTACACTTCAACAATTTCTGAATGCAAATACAACTTGAAATAGAAACTAGAGGGACATGCTAGCGGGAGGACAGATATGCCATGCAGAATGACATGCTCCTTTAAATAACATCTCATGCTCATTGTATGTATTTCATGCTTCATCTCAACATATAACAACATTGCTATTTGGCTATCGTGCAAAAGATCAAAATCATAACATGACAGAAAAATACAGATTCATCAAGCAGGCCCAAAGCAGGTGGTGATGGGTACTTACCAAGAAGACACTCTATGTATGGGTTGCCCTTGTATGCCCGAGGACAAGAGCACATGGCCCTGTGGTTGATGACATCACAGAGAGCATTGACTCCACAGCTGCCATCCTGACAGGGGTCCCGACACTTTTGGTTGACACAGGCAAGGTACTTGGGACAGTCTGAGTTGATGGTACACTCTGGTCGACACTCAACGTATGGGTTGCCAATGTAGCCAGGGTAGCAAGAACACTTGGCAAGAGCATCCACCACAGCACAGTTGGCATTGGGGCCACACGGGGTAGGGTTGCATGGATCTTTGGGCACCACTACATGAACAAAACATAACAGCATATATTTCTTTGATAACAAATACAAAATGAACATGCAACACACACACACACACACACATATATACAGTGGACCCCTGCCTTATGAACGCATCGTGTTATGTTAAATCCGCCATATGAAGCATTTGAACACAAAAATTTTGCCTCGCCTCACGATAAAAAACTCGCCTTATATGATTCATCCAGGACACGTCCCACGTGTGGCCTCAGCGCCAGTGTTTACAAGCCAGCCAGTGCGGTCGCATATACGCATACATTCAGTACATTTCACATTATCTCAGTGTTTTTAGTGCCTATAACTGCAAAATAAGTTACCATGGACCCCAAGAAAGCTTCTAGTGCCATCCCTGTGGTAAAAAGAGCGAGAATTAGTATGGAATTCAAAAAAGAGATTAAGGAAATGTGTGCAAAGTGGGTTGAACTGCAAACCTTTACAGATGAAAATCACCCTGACACAGCTACTGCAAGCTGTGTTGGCAACCTGTACAATGACAATGTTATGGCCCATTTTAGGGAAGTCTTAAAGGAACGGGAGGTACAGAGCTCTATGGACAGATTTGTTGTGCGACAGAGGTTCAGTGACTCTCAAGCTGGTCCTAGTGGCATTAAAAGAAGAAGGGAAGTAACCCCAGAAAAGGACTTTCTACCTCAAGTCCTAATGGAAGGGGATTGCCCTTCTAAACAAGAACTTGCACACAAAATCATCATACGAAAGAAAAAAGATTTTGGCAGAGGAGCCCATCCCCCAATAAAAAGCAGGGGTGTCACTAGCACGTTAAGAGACCATACAATAAGTGTCAGGGGCCCGAGACTGTTCAACTGCTCCCAGCACACATAAGGGGATTACCAACAGACCCTGGCAGTCTTCAAGCTGGCACTGGACAAGCACCTAAAGACAGTTCCTGATCAGCCGGGCTGTGGCTCGTACGTTGGTTTGCGTGCAGCCAGCAGCAACAGCCTGGTTGATCAGGCGCTGATCCACCAGGAGGCCTGGTCACAGACCGGGCCGCGGGGCGTTGACCCCGAAACTCTCTCCAGGTAAACTCCAGGTAAACATAACACTACTGACACAACAATACTGATACAACACTACTGACACAAACAATACTGATACAACACTACTGACACAACAATACTGATACAACACTACTGACACAACAATACTGATACAACACTACTGACACAACAATACTGATACAACACTACTGACACAACAATACTGATACAACACTACTGACACAACAATACTGATCAACACTACTGACACAACAATGCTGATACAACACTACTGACACAACAATGCTGATACAACACTACTGACACAACAATACTGATACAACACTACTGACACAACACCACTGATACAACACTACTGACACAACACTACTGATACAACACTACTGACACAACACTACTGATACAACACTACTGACACAACAATACTGATACAACACTACTGCACAACACCACTGATACAACATACTGACACAACACTACTGATACAACACTACTGACACAACACTACTGATACAACACTACTGACACAACACCCACTGATACAACACTACTGACACAACAATACTGATACAACACTACTGACACAACACCACTGATACAAACACTACTGACACAACACTACTGATACAACACTACTGACAACAACACTACTGATACAAACACTACTGACACAACACCACTGATACAACACTACTGACACAACAATACTGATACAACACTACTGACACAACAATACTGACATAACACTACTGACACAACAATACTGATACAACACTACTGACACAACAATACTGATACAACACTACTGACACAACAATACTGATACAACACTACTGACACAACAATGCTGATACAACACTACTGACACAACAATGCTGATACAACACTACTGACACAACAATACTGATACAACACTACTGACACAACAATGCTGATACAACACTACTGACACAACAATACTGACACAACACTACTGAGACAATAATGCTGATACAACACTACTGACACAACAATGCTGATACAACACTACTGACACAACAATACTGATACAACACTATTGACACAACAATGCTGATACAACACTACTGACACAAACAATACTGACACAACACTACTGACACAATAATGCTGATACAACACTACTGACACAACAATGCTGATACAACACTACTGACACAACAATGCTGATACAACACTACTGACACAACATACTGATACAACACTACTGACACAACAATGCTGATACAACACTACTGACACAACAATACTGATACAACACTACTGACACAACAATACTGACATAACACTACTGACACAACAATACTGATACAACACTACTGACACAACAATACTGACACAACACTACTGACACAATAATGCTGATACAACACTACTGACACAACAATGCTGATACAACACTACTGACACAACAATGCTGATACAACACTACTGACACAACAATACTGATACAACACTACTGACACAACAATGCTGATACAACACTACTGACACAACAATACTGACACAACACTACTGACACAATAATGCTGATACAACACTACTGACACAACAATGCTGATACAACACTACTGACACAACAATGCTGATACAACACTACTGACACAACAATGCTGACACAACACTACTGACACAACAATACTGATACAACACTACTGACACAACAATGCTGATACAACACTACTGACACAACAATACTGACACAATAATGCTGACACAGCAATGCTGATACAACACTACTGACAACAATGCTAACACAACAATGCTGACACAACACTACTGACACAACACTACTGACACAACAATGCTGACAACACTACTGACACAACAATGCTGACACAACAATGCTGACACAACACTACTAACACAATGCTGACACAACACTACTGACAACAATGCTGACAAAACTACTGACACAACACTACTGACACAACAATGCTGACAACACTACTGACACAATGCTGACAACACTACTGACACAACAATGCTGACACAACAATGCTGACAACAGTACTGACACAACAATGCTGACACAACACTACTGACACAACAATGCTGACAACACTACTGACACAATGCTGACACAACACTACTGACACAAAACTACTGACACAACAATGCTGACACAACACTACTGACAACACTACTTACACAACAATGCTGACAACACTACTGACACAACAATACTGACAAAACACTACTGACACAACAATGCTGACAACACTACTGACACAACAATGCTGACACAACACTACTGACAACAATGCTGACACAACAATGCTGACTCAACAATGCTGACACAACACTACTGACACAACACTACTGACACAACAATGCTGACAACACTACTGACACAACAATGCTGAGACAACACTACTGACACAATGCTGACACAACAATGCTGACACAACACTACTGACACAACAATGCTGACACAACAATGCTGACACAACAATGCTGACACAATGCTGACACAACACTACTGACACAACACTACTGACACAACAATGCTGACACAACAATGCTGACACAACAATGCTGACACAACAATGCTGACACAACACTACTGACACAATGCTGACAACACTGCTGACACAACAATGCTGAAACAACACTACTGACACAACAATGCTGATACAACACTACTGACAACAATGCTGACACAACACTACTGACACAACAATGCTGACACAACACTACTGACACAACAATGCTGAAACAACACTACTGACACAACAATGCTGACACAACACTACTGACACAACAATGCTGACACAACACTACTGACACAACAATGCTGATACAACACTACTGACACAATAATGCTGACACAACACTACTGACACAACAATCCTGACACAACAATGCTGACACAACACTACTGACACAACACTACTGACACAACAATGCTGACACTACTGACACAACAATGCTGACACAACAATGCTGACAAAACACTACTGACACAACACTACTCACACAACAATGCTCACACAACACTACTGACACAACAATGCTGACACAACACTACTGACACAACAATGCTAATACAACACTACTGACACAACAATGCTGACACAACACTACTGACACAACAATACTGATACAACAATGCTGGCACAACAATACTGACACAACAATGCTGACACAACAATGCTGACACAACACTACTGACACAATGCTGACACAACACTACTGACACAATGCTGATACAACACTACTGACACAACAATGCTGACACAACAATGCTGACACAACACTACTGACACAACAATGCTGATACAACACTACTGACACAACAATGCTGATACAACACTACTGACACAACAATGCTGATACAACACTACTGACACAACAATGCTGATACAACACTACTGACTCAACAATGCTGATACAACACTACTGACACAACAATGCTGACACAACAATGCTGATACAACACTACTGACACAACAATGCTGACACAACATTACTGACACAACAATGCTGACACAACAATGCTGACACAACAATGCTGACACAACACTACTGACACAACAATGCTGAAACAACACTACTGACACAACAATGCTGACAAAACTGACACAACAATGCTGACACAACACTACTGACACAACACTACTCACACAACAATGCTGACACAACACTACTCACACAACAATGCTGACACAACACTACTGACACAACACTACTGACACAACAATGCTGACACAACACTACTGACACACCACTACTGACACAACACTACTGACACAACAATGCTGACACAACAATGCTGACACAACACTACTGACACAACACTACTGACACAACACTACTGACACAACAATGCTGACACAACACTACTGACACAACACTACTGACACAACAATGCTGACACAACACTACTGACAACACTACTGACACAACACTACTGACACAACAATGCTGACACAACAATGCTGACACAACACTACTGACACAACACTACTGACACAACACTACTGACACAAACAATGCTGACACAACACTACTGACAACACTACTGACACAACACTACTGACACAACAATGCTGACACAACACTACTGACAACACTACTGACACAACACTACTGACACAACAATACTGACACAACACTACTGACACAACACTACTGACACAACACTACTGACACAACACTACTGACACAACACTACTGACACAACAATGCTGACACTACTGACACAACACTACTGACACAACACTACTGACACAACAATGCTGACACAACACTACTGACACAACACTACTGACAACACTACTGACACAACACTACTGGCACAACACTACTGACACAACACTACTGACACAACACTACTGACACAACACTACTGACACAACACTACTGACACAACAATGCTGACACTACTGACACAACACTACTGACACAACACTGCTGACACAACAATGCTGACACAATGCTGACACAACAATGCTGACGCAACACTACTGACGCAACAATGCTGACACAACACTACTGACACAACAATACTGACACAACAATGCTGACACTACTGACACAACAATGCTGACACAACAATACTGACACAACAATCCTGACACAACAATGCTGACACAACACTACTGACACAACACTACTGACACAACACTACTAACACAATGCTGACACTACTGACACAACAATGCTGACACAACAATACTGACACAACACTACTGACACAACAATGCTGACACTACTGACCAAACAATGCTGATACAACACTACTGACACAACAATGCTGACACTACTGACACAACAATGCTGACACAACAATGCTGACACAATAATGCTGACACAACAATACTGACAACACTACTGACACAATGCTGACACAACAATGCTGACACAATGCTGACACAACACTGACACAATACTACTGACACAACACTACTGACACAACAATGCTGACACAACAATGCTGACACAACAATGCTGACACTACTGACACAACAATGCTGACACAACAATGCTGACACAACACTACTGACACAACAATGCTGACACAACACTACTGACACACTACTGACACAACAATGCTGACACAACACTACTGACACAACACTACTGACACAACACTACTGACACAACACTACTGACACAACACTGACACAACACTACTGACACAACAATGCTGACACTACTGACACAACAATGCTGACACTTCTGACACAACAATGCTGACACTACTGACACAACAATGCTGACACTACGGACACAACAATGCTGACACTACTGACACAACAATGCTGACACTACTGACACAACAATGCTGACACAACACTACTGACACAACAATGCTGACACAACACTGCTGACACAACAATGCTGACACTACTGACTCAACAATGCTGACACAACACTACTTACACAACAATGCTGACACTACTGACACAACAATGCTGACACAACAATACTGACACAACAATGCTGACACACTACTGACACAACAATGCTGACACAACACTACTGACACAACAATGCTGACACAACACTACTGACACAACAATGCTGACACAACACTACTGACACAACAATGCTGACACTACTGACACAACAATGCTGACACAACAATGCTGACACAACACTACTGACACAACAATGCTGACACTACTGACACAACAATGCTGACACAACACTACTTACACAACAATGCTGACACTACTGACACAACAATGCTGACACAGCAATGCTGACACTACTGACAACAATGCTGACACAACAATGCTGACACAACAATGCTGACACTACTGACACAACAATGCTGACACAACAATGCTGACACAACAATACTGACACAACAATGCTGACACAACAATACTGACACAACAATGCTGACACAACAATGCTAACACAACAATGCTGACACTACTGACACAACAATGCTGACACAACAATACTGACACAACAATGCTGACGCAATGCTGACACAACAATGCTGACACTACTGACACAATGCTGACACAACAATGCTGACACAACAATGCTGACCCAACAATGCTGACACTACTGACACAACAATGCTGACACAACAATGCTGACACAACAATACTGACACAACAATGCTGACACAACAATACTGACACAACAATGCTGACACAACAATGCTAACACAACAATGCTGACACTACTGACACAATGCTGACACAACAATACTGACACAACAATGCTGACGCAATGCTGACACAACAATGCTGACACTACTGACACAATGCTGACAACAATGCTGACACAACAATGCTGACACAACAATGCTGACACAACAATGCTGACACAATACTGACAACAATACTGACACAACAATACTGACACAACAATACTGACACAACAATACTGACACAACAATGCTGACACAACAATGCTGACACAACAATGCTGACACAACAATGCTGACACAACATACTGCTGGTCAACCACTGATCTTACAACATTCGTCTCTAAGAAACTATAAACTATGTGCTCTTGATAGTTTCTTACCATAATGTATTTTATTTTCTTTCATTGATAATTTTCCATGGGTACAGAGTTTTAAAAGTATATAGAGTGAAGGTGGAGGATGACTTACTAGGGGGAGGAGCAGGGTTGCAGCGGCTGAGGGGGTTGCCTGTGTAGCCTGTGGGACAGCTGCACACGGCCTGGTGGTTGAGCACCTCACAGAGAGCATGCAGGCCACACGCCCCAGGACATGGCTCCACGCACTTGTTCTTCACACAGTCCAAGTAGCGAGTACAGTCAGAGTCGACAGTGCACTCAGCTTACAAGCCACATATGGGTTACCATAATGGTCACTCATACAGGTGCATACTGCCACACCACCCTGCACTGAGCACTTTGCATTAGTGCCACAGCCGCTCAGTGTACAAGGATCAGAGACGGCTGGAAGGGATGGGTGTGGGACCGCTGCAAGAAGACCCAATAGAGTTACTCCAGAAACACCAGAGATGAGCTGCTGTTGCTCTTTAATGAGCCACTGATGCTCATTATAATACAAGGAAGCTGTCTGGAGACAGCTGAAAGTCAGTCCTGAGAGTCGATGAGCAGCCACTCCCAATGGAGCCTGATGTATACGATACGAAGATTGAAAGGGGGAAGACTAGTGCTTCTGCAGTGTGTATGACATTATCATATTATTAATATGAGGCAAAGAAAATGTTTTTCTTTCAGGTGAGAGCAGCATTACGAGCAGCGCTCATCGGCCCCCATGACATAGACTGGAAATCAGAAAGAGTAAGAATATAGTGTGATGCTTACAAGGACGAGCTGGAAGACAGAGAGAGAGTGGGTCTCCTGTGTATTGTGGTCGACACGAGCACACAGGGCTGTGCTGGATCACGCGACATTCTGCGTCCATGCCACATGCACCAATGCATGGATTAATGCACTTGAGGCTCACGCAAGCTTTTTGTGCCGCACATTCACTATTGACGACGCACTCAGGGTGACACCTGGGAGGGGAGCCCAGATAACCTGGAAGACAGGTACAACTGGCTCTCCCACCCACCTCACGACACTCAGAGTACTGACCGCAGGGGGACAACGTGCAGGGGGAGGCAGGGGCTGGGGCCACAGCTGCTGGGAAAGGCAAGCCATGAAGTAATTATCTCCACACTACCAAGCCACTAAACCAAGTTATTATAATTACATATCATGCTTTGAAAATAACATGCTAAAACAGCTACTTCTGTACTGAAGAAAAAGTTATGGTGAAAATATCATGCAAATACTAATGAGAATTATTTTTAGATAAAAATCATGCAAGTACTAGAGAGAAAAGTTTAAGAGAATATATTGAATTAATACATAAGAAAGAACAGGAAGGTTCATACGTGTATAAAGAGAACAAGCAAGGTAAGGGTCGCCGGAGTAGCCAGGTTTGCAGGAACACTGTGGACGGTGGTTGATGACCATACAGGAGGCACGGCGGCCACAGGTGCCAGGGCATGGGTCCACACACCGCTGCTGTTGGCACGACCTGTCCAGCCGGCAGTCCAGGTCTCGCTGGCATTCTGGTCGGCACCCCAAGAGGGGTTGCCCCCCAGGGCCGGGGGGGCGAGTTGATGGTACACTCTGGGCGACATGGGGAGCCCATGAACCCAGGGAGGCAGGAGCACACATTTTGGGTGTTGTCGGGTGTGGGGCGACACACAGAGTTGGGCCCACATGGGTTGGGCTCACATGGGGTCAACACAGGTTTTGGTAGCACAGCTGATGCAGGGAAGTAACAGATTAATATTACAGGTTCTTCATTAAATCACTGTGTTAAATTTATTTCTAAGTTCTTGACATACTTCAACAAACTGAGAATAACATCTTAATACTCAGTCACCACACTTATATTAATACCAAATAATATGCAGATAAGAAAATGAAGTTCATCTGTAAGTGAATTAATCCCCTAGAGTTTACACTATTGTGAGTACATGATGAAATGTGACAAATTTGGAGACTAAGAGACATTTAACCCAAATGGATGATGTTATATTACTGTGCAAAACATACTGCATGGTAAATGTTATTATATTTATAAAAGTAACTAAGCCTTATAGGCCATTCAGCATCTCTTGGAAAGTGTTAAATGTCAGAATGTATAAAGTAGATGTGAAGTATACACATCTACTTTATGTAATTGCTGCAATTACTTTAAGTGGATCATCCTCATCCTCCCTCCCTCTCTCTCCCTCTCTCTTTCTCCCTACAGAAACACTTAATACTCACGTTTGGTTACACAGAACCTGAAGGGGTCGCCTGTAAGGTGGCTGGGACAGTAACAGATGGGGTTGTGGTGGACAACATCACATAGAGCATTGGTGCCACACAATCCAGGGCACGGATCGCCACACTTCTGATCAATACATGACTTGTCATCATCACAGTCGGCATTACTAACACATTCAGGACGGCAGCGGTCTTTAGGGTCACCAATGTAGTCGCCGATGCAGGAGCAGATGGGCTTGGAACCCTCCACACGGCACTCTGTGTTCAGACCACATGGAGATGGCGCACACGGGGTGATTTGAGGCTTTGGAGTTACTTGTTCCATAGGAGAGATAGGCTCTGTTAATACATCACAGCGTGTGTAAGGGTTCCCCTTAAATCCAGCAGGACAGAAGCACACTGGGCGGTGAGTATTGACTTCACAAAGTGAGTTAATGCCACAGGCACTTGGACAAGGGTCGATACAATGAGTGTTGACACAGGCTAGGTCATGGCTGCAGTCATCATCAACAGTGCACTCAGGCTTGCAACCACTGTCAGAATTGGCCTCGCCAAAGAAGCCAGGAGTACAGGAGCACACTGGATAGTTGTTGGCTCCAATTGAGCACTGGGTGTTGGGGCCACATGGATTGCGCTCACAGGGGTTGTCAGGCTTTGAGCGGCAATGAACCTGTGGATCACCATCATATCCCTCCAAACACCGACAAAGAAGACTGTTGCCACGAACGTAACACTCAGCATTTTGCCCACAGATGCCAGGGCCACAACTTGGAGGTGGCACTGTTGGGGAGGACAGACTAACATCAACATTTACCATCCACAGATTCAGACTAAATATACTATACATAAAGGCATGCACCATCAACAAAAATGTGGAAAAAAAACAAATGACTGACCTTTGCAACCAGTAAAGGGGTCGCCAACGAGGCCAGGACGGCAGACGCAGAAGGGACTCTTGTTAGGGTCACAGAGAGCTCCGTCTCCACATGGGGAAGGTACACATGGGTTTATGGGAGGCTCACAGCCTCGGATGGTGTTGGGCTTGCCCACAAAGCCTGGCTTGCATGTGCATCGATGGTAGCCATTCACCACATTACAGTCGGTGTTGGGTCCGCAGGGCGATGGGTGGCAGGGGTTGGCAGGGGCACTGCAGGGCTCGCTAGGTGGGTTCCCCACAAACTCTGGCAGGCAGAAACAAATGGGTGCCCCACCCACAATACGACACCCAGAGTTGGGACCGCACTGGTTGGGCTCACAGTCCTCACCCTCGGGAACTGTTGACCAGAATTAATATACTGTATTAAACAAAATTATTAGACAGAGAACATAAGGCAAAGATAATATTTTAATTTTAAAGGATGCAGAGTGAAGTGTTGAGCTTAAGAAACCTTGTGTTTTAAGTACAGACATTACTGTATTGTGCTTTAGTTTAAATGGAGACAAAAGGATGGGAGTAGTGAAGACTCACTGCACTTTTCGAAGGGGTTACCAGTGGTGCCACGAGGACACACACAGATAGGGTTGCCATCGTCCAGCTCACAGAGAGCACCCTCACCACAGGGGTCAGTATCACATGGGTTGATGGGCACCTGGCAGCTCCTGAGAGGGTCACCTACATATCCAGGAGGGCAGCGGCAGGTGGCACGGTGGCTGGCCACCTCACACACGGCATTACGGCCACACCTGCATGGGTCCTGGCACTGATTGTTGATGCACGCCTGGTTGGTGGGGCAGTTGCTGTTGTCTCGGCAACCCACAACTGTCAATATAACACATTAATATTACCTGTTGACCATGCTATGTGGTCACTCCAGTACCTGGTAATATACATGTTGACCATGCTATGTAGTCACTCCAGTACCTTGTAATATACCTGTTAACCATGCTATGTGGTCACTCCAGTACCTGGTAATATACCTGTTGGCCATGCGATGTGGTCACTCCAGTACCTGGTAATCACTGTTTTCAAAGCAATTGTAAATATTTTTGCATGTTATGCAATATAAATAAAAACTTACTGTGAAAAATGCATTAGTTAGGCATGCAGAAAAGAGAAAACATAAGTTATGAGAGAGAATGTAATGTGGTAGGGGTAACTTACGTATGGCACACTCGATGTTAGGGTTGCCACTGTAGCCGGCAGGGCACTGACACTGTGGCCGGTGGTCGATAGCTTGGCAGATGGCAGTTGGGGCACATGTCCCACTCTCGCAAGGGTCAAGGCACTTGCGTGTAAAGCGGTCACAAGCCTTGTTGGAGGGACAGTCTTCGTTGTACTGGCAGCCGATCGTTGGGATGGTCACTGGGCAAGCAAGAATAATGGAGGACGTTTTTACAAAAAATACATAAGGTAAATATTAAGCTATGATGTGTAACTGAAGGAAGTCTCCTGAAAAAAATAACATGAAGGCGGAACCGGGACACGCGAGTATATACATGCAGAAAGCTGCATCTTCTATCAAAATTTCTCTACACCGGAAACGGATATCCGAAAAACGCAGCACGGGAAAGTCGGGGTAACTGAAAACAATAGCTGACAGAAGTTCAAGTTGGGTAAAGTTGGGTGACAATGTACCCCCAACACTTTGTTACTGAGACAAGAGAGCAACAAGGTGCGAGCAGTACACCACATGTATCTGTCCACGCACACGTACACACACACACTTCTACACACCAATATTTATGCATATTTAAATATTTATAAAAAGGATAATTTAATATAGAATATACTAAAGATGATGAGAGACAGAATGTAATATAAACTAGAGTTATTTCATGCTGAGAAGATACATTTAGTAGAGATGTGAGCATTAAAGGGGGCTGTCAAGGCTGTATTGTGCACTGTTTCCAGTACTCAACATCATTATTACTTTACTCTCGAAGTGCTAAACCTCTGAGGGTTGTATAGCACCTGGGGTGTGGGAGGTAATCAAGTTTGGTCAGAGAAAGGGAAGGGTACCTCAGTTTCTTGGAACAGGAACCCTGGAGGAGCATGAAGGCACCATCCCCTTTGAAGATTTGGTTAGTGAGGAGAGGTTACAAAAGATGTGAGGGGTCCATCACGAAGAACACTACCAAGATCAGTCAGTCAGGTGTCATGCATTAGGTACCCAGCAGACACTCCACAGGTGGTGAGAGGTAGACAGGAACACCCTCTCACATCACCTAGGTCAGTCAGGTGTCATGCATCAAGTAGCCAGTAGACACTCCGGAAGTGGTAAGTGAAAAAGATGGGGGCCCTACCAGGGCTGTCAGTCAGGTGTCATGCATCAGATAGCCAGTAAACACTCCAGAAGTGGTGGGAGGGAGAGAGACCAGCAAGAGATGTAGTCTTGGTGATGTGGGTTACCTGGTGTGCACAGGTCTCGCGGGTCACCTTCGTACCCGTCTGGACACTGGCAGATGGTGCGGTGGTTGATGACGCGGCAGCGGGCACCCACGCCGCAGGGAGGTGGCACTGTGGTGCAGGGGTCACGGCACTCCCCAGACACACACGCCTCCCGCAACTCGCACTCGATGTCCGACAAGCAGAAGCCAGTGACTGAAGGGGTGTCAGAGTCAGGGGTTGCAGAGGTGTCAGAGTCAGGGGTGTCAGTCACAGTCAATTAGAAAGTAACAGCAGAAGCTTGAAGGCTTCACTAAACACTATTGGGGTGAACTATAATAGATTCAACAGGTACATCAATATCTTCATAAGTCACAACACAAGAGAGAGTGATAGCAGTACATCTTACTTGGTTCACAAGCAAGTCGAGGGTTCCCCGTAAACCCAACAGGACAAAGGCAAATGGTAGTGCCAGCCTCTGCTTGGCAGAGTGCATCACTTCCACAGTCCTGGCAGGGATCTCCGCACGTGCCGTTACGGCAGACACTCCCGTGTGGGCACTGAGTATCGGCCTGACAGCCACTCCTGATGCATCCCACCTCCGGGTTGCCAGTGTAGCCTGGCAGACAGAGGCAGACAGGGCGGTGTTGATGGACCTGGCAGAGGGAGCCCCTAGGGCAAGGCGCCACCCCACATGGGTTACTACACACACGCTCGATGCATGCCTTGTCTGCCGGGCAGTCAGAGTTGTAGCCGCAGGTGGGAAGTGGTGAGCACCCCTGGAGAGGCACGCCCGTGGTACCTACAGGACACGTGCAAGAGGCAACGTGGGCCAGAGCACGACAGATGGCTGTGGGCGGGCATGGGCTGCTGCCTTCCCTGCACGGGTTCACACACTGACCACTATAACATTCTTCACCGGGTGAACAATCATCAGGAGTGAGGCAGCCAACTGTTCGTCAACACAGTAAAATGAACAGGGAGGTGTTAGTACTGTTGGATCCACCAACACTATTACCCTGAGCTATTTTAGCTAGCGTCACTATCGTGAGTACTAACCGAGCGTTAACACCATTGCTTCTATCCCTACATTCATTACAATATTGTTAATTATATTATTCTAAATCTAAATATTAACTATGGATGCACTTGCTGTAATAAAAACAATAGCTATGTCAGGTGAACTAGAATGTCGCATATGAATTCAGT
>NC_069453.1:30956310-30978810 GCF_026875155.1 Cherax quadricarinatus | reverse complement strand
AAGGCGACACAGCTGAAATGGAAGGTGTAATAAATCTACACACACAACACTCACTCTCACGTCACATGCACAAAGCAAAAAACGGAAAAATGGGAAAAAAATAGAAAATTAGAAATACACGAGATAAAAGCATAAGAAAAACGACCTCCAGTTGTGATTGATTAAGACTGATGTTAAGTGTTGTCAAGATATATGTATAAACACTGTGGTGACAGCGAGGAGGAGGCCCTAAGTACCTATATGTGGTAGGCAGTGCACCAGAGGGTCGCCATGGTGGCCAGGCTCACAGCTACACTCAGGACGGTGATGGACGGTCATACACTTGGCGTTGGAGCCGCACTTTGCTAGCCAACACCCAGGAACACACTCACCCTCCCAACACACCTCATCGCCACCACACTCTTCTTCTCTGCAAGGTCGGCGAGGCACGTCTGTGCTGGGCTCGCTGCTGGTCAGCAGGTCGCCAGAGATGGTAGGGAAGGCAGTGACGGGCGGGGCAGGGGTTAGGTCAGGGACAGGGGACGAAGGGACAGTAGACGAGTCAGTAGGAGATTCGCGTTCAACTGGAGGGGTTCCAGTAGAGGGGAACAACGTAGCTTCAGAAACCTCTGGAGAGGTACCAAAAGAGACAGGTGCTGGTGGCGTAGTACCTACTGTACCACTGCTGGTAGTGATGGACTCAGTGACGCTCAGGGGGGTGACCACCTCATCACCAGACACTGATACATCAGGAGCCAGTGGTCTGTCAGTGGCAGGGACCAGTGGTCTGTCAGTGGCAGGAACCAGTGGTATGTCAGTGGCAGAATAATCTGGGTGTATTGGTCTGTCAGTGGCAGGGATCAGTGGTTTGTCAGTGGCAGGAACCAGTGGTCTGTCAGTCGCAGGAACCAGTGGTCCGTCAGTGGCAGAGACCAGTGGTTTGTCAGTGGCAGGAACCAGTGGTCTGTCAGTGACAGGAATCAGTGGTCCGTCAGTGGCAGGGACCAGTGGTCTGTCAGTGGAAGGAACCAGTGGTTTGTCAGTGGCAGCATAGTCTGGGTGTATTGGTCCGACAGTGGCAGGGACAAGTGGTCTGTCAGTGGCAGGAACCAGTGGTTTGTCAGTGGCAGAATAATCTGGGTGTATTGGTCTGTCAGTGGCAGGGATCAGTGGTTTGTCAGTGGCAGGAACCAGTGGTCTGTCAGTCGCAGGAACCAGTGGTCCGTCAGTGGCAGGGACCAGTGGTTTGTCAGTGGCAGGAACCAATGGTCTGTCAGTGACAGGAATCAGTGGTCCGTCAGTGGCAGGGACCAGTGGTCTGTCAGTGGCAGGAACCAGTGGTCTGTCTGTTGCAGGAACCGGTGGTCTGTCAGTGGCAGGAACCAGTGGTCTGTCAGCGACAGGAACCAGTGGTCTGTCAGTGACAGGAACCAGTGGTCTGTCTGTTGCAGGAACCGGTGATCTGTCAGTGGCAGGAACCAGTGGTCTGTCAGTGGCAGGAACCAGTGGTCTGTCAGTGACAGTATAGTCTGGGAGTACTGGTCTGTCAGTGGCAGGAACCAGGGGTCTGTCTGTTGCAGGAACCGGTGGTCTGTCAGTGGCAGGGACCAGTGGTCTGTCAGTGGCAGGAATCAGTGGTCTGTCAGTGGCAGGAATCAGTGGTCTGTCAGTGGCAGGAACCAGTGGTCTGTCAGTGAGAGGAACCAGAGGTCTGTCAGTGGCAGGAAAAAGTGGTCTGTCAGTGGCAGGAACCAGTGGTCTATCAGTGGCAGGAACCAGTGGTCTGTCAGAGGCAGGAACCAGTGGTCTGTCAGTGGCGGTATAGTCTGGGAGTATTGGTCTGTCAGTGGCAGGAACCAGTGGACTGTCAGTGGCAGGAACCAGTGGTCCGTCAGAGGCAGGAACCAGTGGTCCGTCAGTGGCAGGAACCAGTGGTCTGTCAGTGGCAGGAACCAGTGGTCTGTCAGTGGAAGGAACTAATGGTCTGTCAGTGGCAGGAACCAGTGGACTGTCCGTGGCAGGAACCAGTGGTCCGTCAGTGACAGGAACCAGTGGTCCGTCAGTGGCAGGAACCAGTGGTCTATCAGTGGCAGGAACCAGTGGTCTATCAGTGGCAGGGACCAGTGGTCTGTCAGTGGCAGGGACCAGTGGTCTGTCAGTGGCAGGGACCAGTGGTCTGTCAGTGGCAGAATAATCTGGGTGTATTGGTCTGTCAGTGGCAGGGATCAGTGGTTTGTCAGCGGCAGGAACCAGTGGTCTGTCAGTCGCAGGAACCAGTGGTCCGTCAGTGGCAGGGACCAGTGGTTTGTCAGTGGCAGGAACCAGTGGTCTGTCGGTGACAGGAATCAGTGGTCCGTCAGTGGCAGGGACCAGTGGTCTGTCAGTGGCAGGAACCAGTGGTCTGTCTGTTGCAGGAACCGGTGGTCTGTCAGTGGCAGGAACCAGTGGTCTGTCAGTGACAGGAACCAGTGGTCTGTCAGTGACAGGGGCCAGTGGTCTGTCTGTTGCAGGAACCGGTGATCTGTCAGTGGCAGGAACCAGTGGTCTGTCAGTGGCAGGAACCAGTGGTCTGTCAGTGACAGTATAGTCTGGGAGTACTGGTCTGTCAGTGGCAGGAACCAGGGGTCTGTCTGTTGCAGGAACCGGTGGTCTGTCAGTGGCAGGAACCAGTGGTCTGTCAGTGACAGGAACCAGTGGTCTGTCAGTGACAGGGGCCAATGGTCTGTCTGTTGCAGGAACGGTGATCTGTCAGTGGCAGGAACCAGTGGTCTGTCAGTGGCAGGAACCAGTGGTCTGTCAGTGACAGTATAGTCTGGGAGTACTGGTCTGTCAGTGGCAGGAACCAGGGGTCTGTCTGTTGCAGGAACCGGTGGTCTGTCAGTGGCAGGGACCAGTGGTCTGTCAGTGGCAGGAACCAGTGGTCTGTCAGTGGCAGGAACCAGTGGTCTGTCAGTGAGAGGAACCAGAGGTCTGTCAGTGGCAGGAAAAAGTGGTCTGTCAGTGGCAGGAACTAGTGGCCTATCAGTGGCAGAAACCAGTGGTCTGTCAGAGGCAGGAACCAGTGGTCTGTCAGTGGCGGTATAGTCTGGAGTATTGGTCTGTCAGTGGCAGGAACCAGTGGACTGTCAGTGGCAGGAATCAGTGGTCCGTCAGAGGCAGGAACCAGTGGTCCGTCAGTGGCAGGAACCAGTGGTCTGTCAGTGGCAGGAACCAGTGGTCTGTCAGTGGAAGGAACCAGTGGTCTGTCAGTGGCAGTATAGTCTGGGAGTATTGGTCTGTCAGTGGCAGGAACCAGTGGACTGTCCGTGGCAGGAACCAGTGGTCCGTCAGTGGCAGGAACCAGTGGTCCGTCAGTGGAAGGAACCAGTGGTCTATCAGTGGCAGGAACCAGTGGTCTATCAGTGGCAGGGACCAGTGGTCTGTCAGTGGCAGGGACCAGTGGTCTGTCAGTGGCAGGGACCTGTGGTCTGTCAGTGGCAGAATAATCTGGGTGTATTGGTCTGTCAGTGGCAGGGATCAGTGGTTTGTCAGTGGCAGGAACCAGTGGTCTGTCAGTGACAGGAATCAGTGGTCCCTGAGTGGCAGGGACCAGTGGTCTGTCAGTGGCAGGAACCAGTGGTTTGTCAGTGGCAGCATAGTCTGTGTGTATTGGTCTGTCAGTGACAGGAAACAGTGGTCTGTCTGTTGCAGGAACCGGTGCTCTGTCAGTGGCAGGAACCAGTGGCCTGTCAGTGGCAGGAACCAGTGGTATGTGAGTGACAGTATAGTCTGGGAGTACTGGTCTGTCAGTATCAGGAACCAGGGGTCTGTCTGTTGCAGGAACAGGTGGTCTGTCAGTGGCAGGAACCAGTGGTCTGTCAGTGGTAGGGACCAGTGGTCTGTCAGTGGCAGGAACCAGTGGTCTGTCGGTGACAGGAACCAGAGGTCTGTCAGTGGCAGGAAAAAGTGGTCTGTCAGTGGCAGGAACCAGTGGTCTATCAGTGGCAGGAACCAGTGGTCTGTCAGAGGCAGGAACCAGAGGTCTGTCAGTGGCAGTATAGTCTGGGAATATTGGTCCGTCAGTGGCAGGAATCAGTGGTTCGTCAGTGGCAGGAACCAGTGGTTCGTCAGTGGCAGGAACCAGTGGTCTGTCAGTGGCAGGAACCAGTGGTCTGTCAGTGGCAGGAACCAGTGGTCTGTCAGTGGCAGGAACCAGTGGTCTGCCAGTGGCAGGGAAAAGTGGTCCGTCAGTGGCAGGGACCAGTGGTCTGTCAGTGGCAGGAACCGGTGGTCTGTCAGTGACAGGAATCAGTGGTCCGTCAGTGGCAGGGACCAGTGGTCTGTCAGTGGCAGGAACCAGTGGTTTGTCAGTGGCAGCATAGTCTGGGTGCATTGGTCCGACAGTGTCAGGGACAGTGGTCTGTCAGTGGCAGCATAGTCTGGGTATATTGGTCTGTCAGTGACAGGAACCAGTGGTTTGTCAGTGGCAGCATAGTCTGGGGGTATTGGTCTGCCAGTGACAGGAACCAGTGGTCTGTCTGTGGCAGGAAACAGTGGTCTGTCAGTGACAGGAATAAATGGTCTGTCAGTGACAGAAACCAGTGGTCTGTCAGTGACAGGAACCAGTGGTCTGTCTGTAGCAGGAACCAGTGGTCTGTCTGTGGCAGGAACAAGTGGTCTGTCAGTGACAGAAACAAGCGGTTTGTCAGTGGCAGGAACAAGTGATTTGTCAGTGACAGTATAGTCGGGGTGTATTGGTCTGTCAGTGGCAGGACCCAATGGTTTGTCAGTGGCAGGAACCAGTGGTTTGTCAGTGGCAGGAACCAGTGGTTTGTCAGTGGCAGGAACCAGTGGTCTGTCAGTGGCAGGAACCAGTGGTCTATCAGTGTGTGGAATCAGTGGTTTGTCAGTGGCAGGAATCAGTGGTTTGTCAGTGACAGGAACCAATGGTCTGTCAGTGAGGGGAATCAATGGTTTGTCAGTTGCAGGCGGATGGTCTGACACTGTTTTTTCTGAAGTGGGGAAGATGATTGGATGGCCTGTTGGCGTCTCTGATGGGTATGGTGTTGATGTAGTGGGTTTGACGTATCCAGGTATCAGTGGGTACTCAGTGGGTGGAGTTACACCGGTAGGATAGACAGTGGGTGTTGTCACCATAGTCTTGTCTACTTCCATGTCTACCAGTGGTAGGGTTGGCAAAGGTGTCAAAGTGGGTACTGAAGTATCTGTCTCTCTCTCCCCTTCCACAGTGGGCAGCGTTGGTCGAACATCAGTAACTGCAGAAGTGGCAGAAGGTGTTGCTTCACTTTCTCTTATAGTAGGAGGAGTAGGCAGACCTTCGTCAGTAGTGGGTGGTGGCGTGTCCCCAGGTAAGGTGCTTGGAGTACTTGCTGATGGGTAGTGGGTTGTAGGTGTTAGTGGTTTGTCAGTGACAGGAACCAGTGGTCTGTCAGTGACAGGAACCAGCGGTCTGTCAGTGACAGGAACCAGCGGTCTGTCAGTGGCAGGAACCAGTGGTTTGTCAGTGGCAGGAACAAGTGGTCTGCCAGTGACAGGAACCAGTGGTTTGTCAGTGGCAGGGACCAGTGGTTTGTCAGTCTCAGGATAATCTGGGTGTATTGGTCTGTCAGTGGCAGGAACCAGTGGTTTGTCAGTGGCAGGGACCAGTGGTCTGTCAGTGGCAGGAACCAGTGGTCTGTCTGTTGCAGGAACCGGTGGTCTGTCAGTGGCAGGAACCAGTGGTCTGTCAGCGACAGGAACCAGTGGTCTGTCAGTGACAGGAACCAGTGGTCTGTCTGTTGCAGGAACCGGTGATCTGTCAGTGGCAGGAACCAGTGGTCTGTCAGTGGCAGGAACCAGTGGTCTGTCAGTGACAGTATAGTCTGGGAGTACTGGTCTGTCAGTGGCAGGAACCAGGGGTCTGTCTGTTGCAGGAACCGGTGGTCTGTCAGTTGCAGGGACCAGTGGTCTGTCAGTGGCAGGAATCAGTGGTCTGTCAGTGGCAGGAATCAGTGGTCTGTCAGTGGCAGGAACCAGTGGTCTGTCAGTGAGAGGAACCAGAGGTCTGTCAGTGGCAGGAAAAAGTGGTCTGTCAGTGGCAGGAACCAGTGGTCTATCAGTGGCAGGAACCAGTGGTCTGTCAGTGGAAGGAACCAGTGGTCTGTCAGTGGCAGTATAGTCTGGGAGTATTGGTCTGTCAGTGGCAGGAACCAGTGGACTGTCCGTGGCAGGAACCAGTGGTCCGTCAGTGGCAGGAACCAGTGGTCCGTCAGTGGAAGGAACCAGTGGTCTATCAGTGGCAGGAACCAGTGGTCTATCAGTGGCAGGGACCAGTGGTCTGTCAGTGGCAGGGACCAGTGGTCTGTCAGTGGCAGGGACCTGTGGTCTGTCAGTGGCAGAATAATCTGGGTGTATTGGTCTGTCAGTGGCAGGGATCAGTGGTTTGTCAGTGGCAGGAACCAGTGGTCTGTCAGTGACAGGAATCAGTGGTCCCTGAGTGGCAGGGACCAGTGGTTTGTCAGTGGCAGCATAGTCTGGGTGTATTGGTCTGTCAGTGACAGGAAACAGTGGTCTGTCTGTTGCAGGAACCGGTGCTCTGTCAGTGGCAGGAACCAGTGGCCTGTCAGTGGCAGGAACCAGTGGTATGTGAGTGACAGTATAGTCTGGGAGTACTGGTCTGTCAGTATCAGGAACCAGGGGTCTGTCTGTTGCAGGAACAGGTGGTCTGTCAGTGGCAGGAACCAGTGGTCTGTCAGTGGTAGGGACCAGTGGTCTGTCAGTGGCAGGAACCAGTGGTCTGTCGGTGACAGGAACCAGAGGTCTGTCAGTGGCAGGAAAAAGTGGTCTGTCAGTGGCAGGAACCAGTGGTCTATCAGTGGCAGGAACCAGTGGTCTGTCAGAGGCAGGAACCAGAGGTCTGTCAGTGGCAGTATAGTCTGGGAATATTGGTCCGTCAGTGGCAGGAACCAGTGGTTCGTCAGTGGCAGGAACCAGTGGTTCGTCAGTGGCAGGAACCAGTGGTCTGTCAGTGGCAGGAACCAGTGGTCTGTCAGTGGCAGGAACCAGTGGTCTGTCAGTGGCAGGAACCAGTGGTCTGCCAGTGGCAGGGAAAAGTGGTCCGTCAGTGGCAGGGACCAGTGGTCTGTCAGTGGCAGGAACCGGTGGTCTGTCAGTGACAGGAATCAGTGGTCCGTCAGTGGCAGGGACCAGTGGTCTGTCAGTGGCAGGAACCAGTGGTTTGTCAGTGGCAGCATAGTCTGGGTGCATTGGTCCGACAGTGGCAGGGACCAGTGGTCTGTCAGTGGCAGCATAGTCTGGGTATATTGGTCTGTCAGTGACAGGAACCAGTGGTTTGTCAGTGGCAGCATAGTCTGGGGTATTGGTCTGCCAGTGACAGGAACCAGTGGTCTGTCTGTGGCAGGAAACAGTGGTCTGTCAGTGACAGGAATAAATGGTCTGTCAGTGACAGAAACCAGTGGTCTGTCAGTGACAGGAACCAGTGGTCTGTCTGTAGCAGGAACCAGTGGTCTGTCTGTGGCAGGAACAAGTGGTCTGTCAGTGACAGAAACAAGCGGTTTGTCAGTGGCAGGAACAAGTGGTTTGTCAGTGACAGTATAGTCGGGGTGTATTGGTCTGTCAGTGGCAGGACCCAATGGTTTGTCAGTGGCAGGAACCAGTGGTTTGTCAGTGGCAGGAACCAGTGGTTTGTCAGTGGCAGGAACCAGTGGTCTGTCAGTGGCAGGAACCAGTGGTCTATCAGTGTGTGGAATCAGTGGTTTGTCAGTGGCAGGAATCAGTGGTTTGTCAGTGACAGGAACCAATGGTCTGTCAGTGAGGGGAATCAATGGTTTGTCAGTTGCAGGCGGATGGTCTGACACTGTTTTTTCTGAAGTGGGGAAGATGATTGGATGGCCTGTTGGCGTCTCTGATGGGTATGGTGTTGATGTAGTGGGTTTGACGTATCCAGGTATCAGTGGGTACTCAGTGGGTGGAGTTACACCGGTAGGATAGACAGTGGGTGTTGTCACCATAGTCTTGTCTACTTCCATGTCTACCAGTGGTAGGGTTGGCAAAGGTGTCAAAGTGGGTACTGAAGTATCTGTCTCTCTCTCCCCTTCCACAGTGGGCAGCGTTGGTCGAACATCAGTAACTGCAGAAGTGGCAGAAGGTGTTGCTTCACTTTCTCTTATAGTAGGAGGAGTAGGCAGACCTTCGTCAGTAGTGGGTGGTGGCGTGTCCCCAGGTAAGGTGCTTGGAGTACTTGCTGATGGGTAGTGGGTTGTAGGTGTTAGTGGTTTGTCAGTGACAGGAACCAGTGGTCTGTCAGTGACAGGAACCAGCGGTCTGTCAGTGACAGGAACCAGCGGTCTGTCAGTGGCAATAACCAGTGGTTTGTCAGTGGCAGGAACAAGTGGTCTGCCAGTGACAGGAACCAGTGGTTTGTCAGTGGCAGGGACCAGTGGTTTGTCAGTCTCAGGATAATCTGGGTGTATTGGTCTGTCAGTGGCAGGAACCAGTGGTTTGTCAGTGGCAGGGACCAGTGGTCTGTCAGTGGCAGGAACCAGTGGTCTGTCTGTGGCAGGAACCAGTGGTCTGTCAGCGACAGGAACCAGTGGTCTGTCAGTGACAGGAACCAGTGGTCTGTCTGTTGCAGGAACCGGTGATCTGTCAGTGGCAGGAACCAGTGGTCTGTCAGTGGCAGGAACCAGTGGTCTGTCAGTGACAGTATAGTCTGGGAGTACTGGTCTGTCAGTGGCAGGAACCAGGGGTCTGTCTGTTGCAGGAACCGGTGGTCTGTCAGTGGCAGGGACCAGTGGTCTGTCAGTGGCAGGAATCAGTGGTCTGTCAGTGGCAGGAATCAGTGGTCTGTCAGTGGCAGGAACCAGTGGTCTGTCAGTGAGAGGAACCAGAGGTCTGTCAGTGGCAGGAAAAAGTGGTCTGTCAGTGGCAGGAACCAGTGGTCTATCAGTGGCAGGAACCAGTGGTCTGTCAGAGGCAGGAACCAGTGGTCTGTCAGTGGCGGTATAGTCTGGGAGTATTGGTCTGTCAGTGGCAGGAACCAGTGGACTGTCAGTGGCAGGAACCAGTGGTCCGTCAGAGGCAGGAACCAGTGGTCCGTCAGTGGCAGGAACCAGTGGTCTGTCAGTGGCAGGAACCAGTGGTCTGTCAGTGGAAGGAACTAATGGTCTGTCAGTGGCAGGAACCAGTGGACTGTCCGTGGCAGGAACCAGTGGTCCGTCAGTGACAGGAACCAGTGGTCCGTCAGTGGCAGGAACCAGTGGTCTATCAGTGGCAGGAACCAGTGGTCTATCAGTGGCAGGGACCAGTGGTCTGTCAGTGGCAGGGACCAGTGGTCTGTCAGTGGCAGGGACCAGTGGTCTGTCAGTGGCAGAATAATCTGGGTGTATTGGTCTGTCAGTGGCAGGGATCAGTGGTTTGTCAGCGGCAGGAACAGTGGTCTGTCAGTCGCAGGAACCAGTGGTCCGTCAGTGGCAGGGACCAGTGGTTTGTCAGTGGCAGGAACCAGTGGTCTGTCGGTGACAGGAATCAGTGGTCCGTCAGTGGCAGGGACCAGTGGTCTGTCAGTGGCAGGAACCAGTGGTCTGTCTGTTGCAGGAACCGGTGGTCTGTCAGTGGCAGGAACCAGTGGTCTGTCAGTGACAGGAACCAGTGGTCTGTCAGTGACAGGGGCCAGTGGTCTGTCTGTTGCAGGAACCGGTGATCTGTCAGTGGCAGGAACCAGTGGTCTGTCAGTGGCAGGAACCAGTGGTCTGTCAGTGACAGTATAGTCTGGGAGTACTGGTCTGTCAGTGGCAGGAACCAGGGGTCTGTCTGTTGCAGGAACCGGTGGTCTGTCAGTGGCAGGGACCAGTGGTCTGTCAGTGGCAGGAACCAGTGGTCTGTCAGTGGCAGGAACCAGTGGTCTGTCAGTGAGAGGAACCAGAGGTCTGTCAGTGGCAGGAAAAAGTGGTCTGTCAGTGGCAGGAACTAGTGGCCTATCAGTGGCAGAAACCAGTGGTCTGTCAGAGGCAGGAACCAGTGGTCTGTCAGTGGCGGTATAGTCTGGGAGTATTGGTCTGTCAGTGGCAGGAACCAGTGGACTGTCAGTGGCAGGAATCAGTGGTCCGTCAGAGGCAGGAACCAGTGGTCCGTCAGTGGCAGGAACCAGTGGTCTGTCAGTGGCAGGAACCAGTGGTCTGTCAGTGGAAGGAACCAGTGGTCTGTCAGTGGCAGTATAGTCTGGGAGTATTGGTCTGTCAGTGGCAGGAACCAGTGGACTGTCCGTGGCAGGAACCAGTGGTCCGTCAGTGGCAGGAACCAGTGGTCCGTCAGTGGAAGGAACCAGTGGTCTATCAGTGGCAGGAACCAGTGGTCTATCAGTGGCAGGGACCAGTGGTCTGTCAGTGGCAGGGACCCGTGGTCTGTCAGTGGCAGGGACCTGTGGTCTGTCAGTGGCAGAATAATCTGGGTGTATTGGTCTGTCAGTGGCAGGGATCAGTGGTTTGTCAGTGGCAGGAACCAGTGGTCTGTCAGTGACAGGAATCAGTGGTCCCTGAGTGGCAGGGACCAGTGGTTTGTCAGTGGCAGCATAGTCTGGGTGTATTGGTCTGTCAGTGACAGGAAACAGTGGTCTGTCTGTTGCAGGAACCGGTGCTCTGTCAGTGGCAGGAACCAGTGGCCTGTCAGTGGCAGGAACCAGTGGTATGTGAGTGACAGTATAGTCTGGGAGTACTGGTCTGTCAGTATCAGGAACCAGGGGTCTGTCTGTTGCAGGAACAGGTGGTCTGTCAGTGGCAGGAACCAGTGGTCTGTCAGTGGTAGGGACCAGTGGTCTGTCAGTGGCAGGAACCAGTGGTCTGTCGGTGACAGGAACCAGAGGTCTGTCAGTGGCAGGAAAAAGTGGTCTGTCAGTGGCAGGAACCAGTGGTCTATCAGTGGCAGGAACCAGTGGTCTGTCAGAGGCAGGAACCAGAGGTCTGTCAGTGGCAGTATAGTCTGGGAATATTGGTCCGTCAGTGGCAGGAACCAGTGGTTCGTCAGTGGCAGGAACCAGTGGTTCGTCAGTGGCAGGAACCAGTGGTCTGTCAGTGGCAGGAACCAGTGGTCTGTCAGTGGCAGGAACCAGTGGTCTGTCAGTGGCAGGAACCAGTGGTCTGCCAGTGGCAGGGAAAATGTGGTCCGTCAGTGGCAGGGACCAGTGGTCTGTCAGTGGCAGGAACCGGTGGTCTGTCAGTGACAGGAATCAGTGGTCCGTCAGTGGCAGGGACCAGTGGTCTGTCAGTGGCAGGAACCAGTGGTTTGTCAGTGGCAGCATAGTCTGGGTGCATTGGTCCGACAGTGGCAGGGACCAGTGGTCTGTCAGTGGCAGCATAGTCTGGGTATATTGGTCTGTCAGTGACAGGAACCAGTGGTTTGTCAGTGGCAGCATAGTCTGGGGGTATTGGTCTGCCAGTGACAGGAACCAGTGGTCTGTCTGTGGCAGGAAACAGTGGTCTGTCAGTGACAGGAATAAATGGTCTGTCAGTGACAGAAACCAGTGGTCTGTCAGTGACAGGAACCAGTGGTCTGTCTGTAGCAGGAACCAGTGGTCTGTCTGTGGCAGGAACAAGTGGTCTGTCAGTGACAGAAACAAGCGGTTTGTCAGTGGCAGGAACAAGTGGTTTGTCAGTGACAGTATAGTCGGGGTGTATTGGTCTGTCAGTGGCAGGACCCAATGGTTTGTCAGTGGCAGGAACCAGTGGTTTGTCAGTGGCAGGAACCAGTGGTTTGTCAGTGGCAGGAACCAGTGGTCTGTCAGTGGCAGGAACCAGTGGTCTATCAGTGTGTGGAATCAGTGGTTTGTCAGTGGCAGGAATCAGTGGTTTGTCAGTGACAGGAACCAATGGTCTGTCAGTGAGGGGAATCAATGGTTTGTCAGTTGCAGGCGGATGGTCTGACACTGTTTTTTCTGAAGTGGGGAAGATGATTGGATGGCCTGTTGGCGTCTCTGATGGGTATGGTGTTGATGTAGTGGGTTTGACGTATCCAGGTATCAGTGGGTACTCAGTGGGTGGAGTTACACCGGTAGGATAGACAGTGGGTGTTGTCACCATAGTCTTGTCTACTTCCATGTCTACCAGTGGTAGGGTTGGCAAAGGTGTCAAAGTGGGTACTGAAGTATCTGTCTCTCTCTCCCCTTCCACAGTGGGCAGCGTTGGTCGAACATCAGTAACTGCAGAAGTGGCAGAAGGTGTTGCTTCACTTTCTCTTATAGTAGGAGGAGTAGGCAGACCTTCGTCAGTAGTGGGTGGTGGCGTGTCCCCAGGTAAGGTGCTTGGAGTACTTGCTGATGGGTAGTGGGTTGTAGGTGTTAGTGGTTTGTCAGTGACAGGAACCAGTGGTCTGTCAGTGACAGGAACAGCGGTCTGTCAGTGACAGGAACCAGCGGTCTGTCAGTGGCAATAACCAGTGGTTTGTCAGTGGCAGGAACAAGTGGTCTGCCAGTGACAGGAACCAGTGGTTTGTCAGTGGCAGGGACCAGTGGTTTGTCAGTCTCAGGATAATCTGGGTGTATTGGTCTGTCAGTGGCAGGAACCAGTGGTTTGTCAGTGGCAGGGACCAGTGGTCTGTCAGTGGCAGGAACCAGTGGTCTGTCTGTGGCAGGAACCAGTGGTCTGTCAGCGACAGGAACCAGTGGTCTGTCAGTGACAGGAACCAGTGGTCTGTCTGTTGCAGGAACCGGTGATCTGTCAGTGGCAGGAACCAGTGGTCTGTCAGTGGCAGGAACCAGTGGTCTGTCAGTGACAGTATAGTCTGGGAGTACTGGTCTGTCAGTGGCAGGAACCAGGGGTCTGTCTGTTGCAGGAACCGGTGGTCTGTCAGTGGCAGGGACCAGTGGTCTGTCAGTGGCAGGAATCAGTGGTCTGTCAGTGGCAGGAATCAGTGGTCTGTCAGTGGCAGGAACCAGTGGTCTGTCAGTGAGAGGAACCAGAGGTCTGTCAGTGGCAGGAAAAAGTGGTCTGTCAGTGGCAGGAACCAGTGGTCTATCAGTGGCAGGAACCAGTGGTCTGTCAGAGGCAGGAACCAGTGGTCTGTCAGTGGCGGTATAGTCTGGGAGTATTGGTCTGTCAGTGGCAGGAACCAGTGGACTGTCAGTGGCAGGAACCAGTGGTCCGTCAGAGGCAGGAACCAGTGGTCCGTCAGTGGCAGGAACCAGTGGTCTGTCAGTGGCAGGAACCAGTGGTCTGTCAGTGGAAGGAACTAATGGTCTGTCAGTGGCAGGAACCAGTGGACTGTCCGTGGCAGGAACCAGTGGTCCGTCAGTGACAGGAACCAGTGGTCCGTCAGTGGCAGGAACAGTGGTCTATCAGTGGCAGGAACCAGTGGTCTATCAGTGGCAGGGACCAGTGGTCTGTCAGTGGCAGGGACCAGTGGTCTGTCAGTGGCAGGGACCAGTGGTCTGTCAGTGGCAGAATAATCTGGGTGTATTGGTCTGTCAGTGGCAGGGATCAGTGGTTTGTCAGCGGCAGGAACCAGTGGTCTGTCAGTCGCAGGAACCAGTGGTCCGTCAGTGGCAGGGACCAGTGGTTTGTCAGTGGCAGGAACCAGTGGTCTGTCGGTGACAGGAATCAGTGGTCCGTCAGTGGCAGGGACCAGTGGTCTGTCAGTGGCAGGAACCAGTGGTCTGTCTGTTGCAGGAACGGTGGTCTGTCAGTGGCAGGAACCAGTGGTCTGTCAGTGACAGGAACCAGTGGTCTGTCAGTGACAGGGGCCAGTGGTCTGTCTGTTGCAGGAACCGGTGATCTGTCAGTGGCAGGAACCAGTGGTCTGTCAGTGGCAGGAACCAGTGGTCTGTCAGTGACAGTATAGTCTGGGAGTACTGGTCTGTCAGTGGCAGGAACCAGGGGTCTGTCTGTTGCAGGAACCGGTGGTCTGTCAGTGGCAGGGACCAGTGGTCTGTCAGTGGCAGGAACCAGTGGTCTGTCAGTGGCAGGAACCAGTGGTCTGTCAGTGAGAGGAACCAGAGGTCTGTCAGTGGCAGGAAAAAGTGGTCTGTCAGTGGCAGGAACTAGTGGCCTATCAGTGGCAGAAACCAGTGGTCTGTCAGAGGCAGGAACCAGTGGTCTGTCAGTGGCGGTATAGTCTGGGAGTATTGGTCTGTCAGTGGCAGGAACCAGTGGACTGTCAGTGGCAGGAATCAGTGGTCCGTCAGAGGCAGGAACCAGTGGTCCGTCAGTGGCAGGAACCAGTGGTCTGTCAGTGGCAGGAACCAGTGGTCTGTCAGTGGAAGGAACCAGTGGTCTGTCAGTGGCAGTATAGTCTGGGAGTATTGGTCTGTCAGTGGCAGGAACCAGTGGACTGTCCGTGGCAGGAACCAGTGGTCCGTCAGTGGCAGGAACCAGTGGTCCGTCAGTGGAAGGAACCAGTGGTCTATCAGTGGCAGGAACCAGTGGTCTATCAGTGGCAGGGACCAGTGGTCTGTCAGTGGCAGGGACCTGTGGTCTGTCAGTGGCAGAATAATCTGGGTGTATTGGTCTGTCAGTGGCAGGGATCAGTGGTTTGTCAGTGGCAGGAACCAGTGGTCTGTCAGTGACAGGAATCAGTGGTCCCTGAGTGGCAGGGACCAGTGGTCTGTCAGTGGCAGGAACCAGTGGTTTGTCAGTGGCAGCATAGTCTGGGTGTATTGGTCTGTCAGTGACAGGAAACAGTGGCCTGTCTGTTGCAGGAACCGGTGCTCTGTCAGTGGCAGGTACCAGTGGCCTGTCAGTGGCAGGAACCAGTGGTATGTGAGTGACAGTATAGTCTGGGAGTACTGGTCTGTCAGTATCAGGAACCAGGGGTCTGTCTGTTGCAGGAACAGGTGGTCTGTCAGTGGCAGGAACCAGTGGTCTGTCAGTGGTAGGGACCAGTGGTCTGTCAGTGGCAGGAACCAGTGGTCTGTCGGTGACAGGAACCAGAGGTCTGTCAGTGGCAGGAAAAAGTGGTCTGTCAGTGGCAGGAACCCGTGGTCTATCAGTGGCAGGAACCAGTGGTCTGTCAGAGGCAGGAACAGAGGTCTGTCAGTGGCAGTATAGTCTGGGAATATTGGTCCGTCAGTGGCAGGAACCAGTGGTTCGTCAGTGGCAGGAACCAGTGGTTCGTCAGTGGCAGGAACCAGTGGTCTGTCAGTGGCAGGAACCAGTGGTCTGTCAGTGGCAGGAACCAGTGGTCTGTCAGTGGCAGGAACCAGTGGTCTGCCAGTGGCAGGGAAAAGTGGTCCGTCAGTGGCAGGGACCAGTGGTCTGTCAGTGGCAGGAACGGTGGTCTGTCAGTGACAGGAATCAGTGGTCCGTCAGTGGCAGGGACCAGTGGTCTGTCAGTGGCAGGAACCAGTGGTTTGTCAGTGGCAGCATAGTCTGGGTGCATTGGTCCGACAGTGGCAGGGACAGTGGTCTGTCAGTGCAGCATAGTCTGGGTATATTGGTCTGTCAGTGACAGGAACCAGTGGTTTGTCAGTGCAGCATAGTCTGGGGGTATTGGTCTGCCAGTGACAGGAACAGTGGTCTGTCTGTGGCAGGAAACAGTGGTCTGTCAGTGACAGGAATAAATGGTCTGTCAGTGACAGAAACCAGTGGTCTGTCAGTGACAGGAACCAGTGGTCTGTCTGTAGCAGGAACCAGTGGTCTGTCTGTGGCAGGAACAAGTGGTCTGTCAGTGACAGAAACAAGCGGTTTGTCAGTGGCAGGAACAAGTGGTTTGTCAGTGACAGTATAGTCGGGGTGTATTGGTCTGTCAGTGGCAGGACCCAATGGTTTGTCAGTGGCAGGAACCAGTGGTTTGTCAGTGGCAGGAACCAGTGGTTTGTCAGTGGCGGGAACCAGTGGTCTGTCAGTGGCAGGAACCAGTGGTCTATCAGTGTGTGGAATCAGTGGTTTGTCAGTGGCAGGAATCAGTGGTTTGTCAGTGACAGGAACCAATGGTCTGTCAGTGAGGGGAATCAATGGTTTGTCAGTTGCAGGCGGATGGTCTGATACTGTTTTTTCTGAAGTGGGGAAGATCATTGGATGGTCTGTTGGCGTTTCTGATGGGTATGGTGATGTAGTGGGTTTGACGTATCCAGGTATCAGTGGGTACTCAGTGGGTGGAGTTACACCGGGAGGATAGACAGTGGGTGTTGTCACCATGGTCTTGTCTACTTCCATGTCTACCAGTGGTAGGGTTGGCAAAGGTGTCAAAGTGGGTACTGAAGTATCTGTCTCTCTCTCCCCTTCCACAGTGGGCAGCGTTGGTCGAACATCAGTAACTGCAGAAGTGGCAGAAGGTGTTGCTTCACTTTCTCTTATAGTAGGAGGAGTAGGCAGACCTTCGTCAGTAGTGGGTGGTGGCGTGTCCCCAGGTAAGGTGCTTGGAGTACTTGCTGATGGGTAGTGGGTTGTAGGATATGGATAGTGGGTGGGTGGGAATGGGTATTGGATGGTGGATGAGGGTGGTTCTTCTGTATAGGTGATCTCCGGCGTTGAGGGTGGCTTCGGGTGACTGGGTGGCGTGGCGGTGGGTGGGTGTGCGGGTGGTGTGGTGGGCGGCGCCGTGGGGGAAGCGGTGGTGATGTAAGCTTCACCATCTGGTTGGGTTAGTGTGGTGGCTGTAGCAGGTGTGGTGGTGTTGGTGGTAGTTGTGGTTAATGCTGTAAGAGAAATGTGACAATGGTTGTGTAAGTATGCCAGCCAGTAGCATATAAAGTTCCCGGGAGCAGCATACTGTGGCACTGCACCTCACACAGCATACCCTCATCACCATGCACTATAGGCCTTTTTCTTCATGAGAGGCGCCAGCCTATGCCAGCTGCATTTCGGCGGAGACACATAGGCTTATTTTTGCAATAGCACGAATTTCATAGCCCCGTCTGAACTTGAAGACAGTGAGACACACTCCACATTATATTTTAAACTCTGAGACCTCTACAGTTATTATATTCAATTATTTAATATTTCTCATTTTTATTTGAAATAAATGGATGATTAAAAATTATTCATTTTCCATTAATAATCAAGACGTGATAAACAATATTGGAAATTGGTTACTGGGAGGATACAGGCGTGAAAATCATTATCTAGTTCTCTAGGTGCCATAAAACCACTGTTGTTTAAGCAGTGGTGAGAGAACTGCATAGCACTCACCCAAGAAGGATGCTGCTCTTCTGCAAGGGTATCTTACCACTACAACAACGTTATCTTACCACTGAAACTCAGTGCTCGGGTGCAACTTGAGAACACACCAAGTGTTCTGCAAGTGTCTTGGAGGGAAGTACCGAGGTGTGAGGTGCAGGCCACCGCCTCACTTGTGCTCTGGAGTTCCTAAGTCAGCCTCTGACTACTATCAGCTGCAGTCTCACTTGTGGTCTAACGCTACCAATTATGGTCTGGCATCATCAGCTGATGCTATTAGTCGTGGTCTAGCACCATCAGTCGTGGTCAGACATTACCAATTAGCGGGTTAATGGTGTCGTCATGACCTGGCAGAGGTACGGTAGACTTGTCTTACTCTCAATATTAGTAGTTGTGGTCGCCTCGACGCTTACCTCACAGTTCTGGCCTGTATCTAGTCTGTGTCTATGGTGCTGACCTATCTCTGTCTCTCAGCTGAGTTTGTCTCTGGCGATAACCGAGTCTATGGACATCAATAATTGATACTTGAGCCAATGTAACGTAAGTCTGCAAGGGTTACGTCTGTAAAAATCTGTTGCTTATAGCTGACATGTCTGTAATTCCTATGCTAGCCATGTCTGTGACTCTTCGTTTATGTCTGTACGGGAGACTGGTGCTGCATGTCTGTGAACTATCTATGGTTAACAAGGGTGTCTTCTGCGTCTGTTAAGTATACCGAGTGTGTCTGTGAAGTCTATCAGTGGAGTCTGTTGTGCTCAACCAGCAGCATACTAGACACCCTTCTGATTTACCCAACTGCTGAAAGTTAAGCTGAGTGCAATTAGCATGTATTATCAGGTTAAATTTATATTTGATTAAGTGTGCGTTAAGGTTTTAAGTAAAAAAATATCCATATATATATATATATATATATATATATATATATATATATATATATATATATATATATATATATATATATATATATATATATATATATATATAATTATATATGGGAGGTGAAGTTGGTCATTTCAGAACAAAGAAAACGACATGAGGTTAGACATTAGGAGAGAAAACGGGATGAGAAGTTGACGCAATAGAGAAAACGGGACAAGGTTAGTGTTGAGGGGAGGCTTGTGGTACAGCCACTGGGGAGGGGAAAGCAGACCACAGTCACAAGCAGACCACAGTCACAAGCAGACCACACACATGCTCATACATCAGGTTTATCGCTGCACACCGAGCGAAAACTCTCGGAGTGGCCGAAGCTTTTATACATCGCCATAAATACAGATACGTGGGGGCAAAACAGCGTGTGTCGTGGGCAAAACTGACACACTCTTACAGAAAGCGACGCAAGAATCGTACTTACAACCTACTTATATTTTAAGCACTTACACAAACTACTTACGTTTATTCGATGGTTTTTATAGTTAATGTGTGAATATCATTAAAAACACATCCAACCTCTGGTAACAATCCACTATGGTTCAAAGTCCCCAGAGAAAGGGGGTAGAACAATGAACCATGTTGGTAAAGAACGTCGAGGAGGGATGTGAGAGGTGAGGCAGCAGCAGCGGTTTTCTAAAAGCAACTATATCAGTAGAAAGAGAGAGAGAGAGGCAGGCATCGGTTAGACAGTTAAGTAAGCTCGGGATCAACACAAACAGGCGTATTATATACTGGTATTTAGTAAGAGCTTTCTCCATCAGAGGGATCACGTGGCTGCCTGGCATACGATGCCAACAGGTATGTCTCTGCTGCCAGACGAATGATAATTATCAAGAGATAGGAGTTAGGTTCCTGGGAGTGATGTGAACAATGAAACACCTGGAGTTAGGTTCCTGGGAGTGATGTGAACATTGGAACAAATGGGGTTAGGTTCCTGGGAGTGATGTGAACATTGGAACACCTGGGGTTAGGTTCCTGGGAGTGATGTGAACATTGGAACGAATGGGGTTAGGTTCCTGGGAGTGATGTGAACATTGGAACAAATGAGGTTAGGTTCCTGGGACTGATGTGAACAATGAAACACCAGAAGTTAGGTTCCTGGGAGTGATGTGAACAATGAAACACCGGAAGTTAGGTTCCTGGGAGTGATGTGAACATTGAAACACCGGAAGTTAGGTTCCTGGGAGTGATGTGAACAATGAAACACCAGAAGTTAGGTTCCTGGGAGTGATGTGAACAATGAAACACCGGAAGTTTGGTTCCTGGGAGTGAACAATGAAACACCAAAAGTTAGGTTCCTGGGAGTGATGTGAACAATGAAACACCGGAAGTTAGGTTCCTGGGAGTGATGTGAACAATGAAACACCAAAAGTTAGGTTCCTGGGAGTGATGTGAACAATGAAACACCGGAAGTTAGGTTCCTGGGAGTGATGTGAACAATGAAACACCAAAAGTTAGGTTCCTGGGAGTGATGTGAACAATGAAACACCGGAAGTTAGGTTCCTGGGAGTGAACAATGAAACACCAAAAGTTAGGTTCCTGGGAGTGATGTGAACAATGAAACACCAAAAGTTAGGTTCCTGGGAGTGATGTGAACAATGAAACACCGGAAGTTAGGTTCCTGGGAGTGATGTGAACAATGAAACACCGGAAGTTAGGTTCCTGGGAGTGAACATTGAAACACCAGAAGTTAGGTTCTTGGGAGTGATGTGAACAATGAAACACCGGAAGTTAGGTTCCTGGGAGTGATGTGAACACTGAAACACCAGAAGTTAGGTTCCTGGGAGTGATGTGAACAATGAAACACCGGAAGTTAGGTTCCTGGGAGTGATGTGAACACTGAAACACCAGAAGTTAGGTTCCTGGGAGATGATGTAAACAATGAAACACCAGAAGTTAGGTTCCTGGGAGTGATGTGAACAATGAAACACCAGAAGTTAGGTTCCTGGGAGTGAACAATGAAACACCAGAAGTTAGGTTCCTGGGAGTGATGTGAACAATGAAACACCGGAAGTTAGGTTCCTGGGAGTGATGTGAACAATGAAACACCAGAAGTTAGGTTCCTGGGAGTGATGTGAACACTGAAACACCAGAAGTTAGGTTCCTGGGAGTGATGTGAACACTGAAACACCAGAAGTTAGGTTCCTGGGAGTGATGTGAACACTGAAACACCAGAAGTTAGGTTCCTGGGAGTGATGTAAACAATGAAACACCAGAAGTTAGGTTCCTGGGAGTGATGTGAACAATGAAACACCAGAAGTTAGGTTCCTGGGAGTGAACAATGAAACACCAGAAGTTAGGTTCCTGGGAGTGATGTGAACAATGAAACACCGGAAGTTAGGTTCCTGGGAGTGATGTGAACAATGAAACACCAGAAGTTAGGTTCCTGGGAGTGATGTGAACACTGAAACACCAGAAGTTAGGTTCCTGGGAGTGAACAATGAAACACCAGAAGTTAGGTTCCTGGGAGTGAACAATGAAACACCAAAAGTTAGGTTCCTGGGAGTGATGTGAACAATGAAACACCGGAAGTTAGGTTCCTGGGAGTGATGTGAACAATGAAACACCGGAAGTTAGGTTCCTGGGAGTGATGTGAACAATGAAACACCGGAAGTTAGGTTCCTGGGAGTGAACATTGAAACACCAGAAGTTAGGTTCCTGGGAGTGAACATTGAAACACCAGAAGTTAGGTTCCTGGGAGTGAACATTGAAACACCAGAAGTTAGGTTCCTGGGAGTGATGTGAACAATGAAACACCAGAAGTTAGGTTCCTGGGAGTGATGTGAACATGAAACACCAGAAGTTAGGTTCCTGGGAGTGATGTGAACAATGAAACACCGGAAGTTAGGTTCCTGGGAGTGATGTGAACAATGAAACACCAGAAGTTAGGTTCCTGGGAGTGATGTGAACAATGAAACACCAGAAGTTAGGTTCCTGGGAGTGATGTGAACAATGAAACACCAGAAGTTAGGTTCCTGGGAGTGATGTGAACAATGAAACACCGGAAGTTAGGTTCCTGGGAGTGATGTGAACAATGAAACACCAGAAGTTAGGTTCCTGGGAGTGATGTGAACAATGAAACACCGGAAGTTAGGTTCCTGGGAGTGATGTGAACAATGAAACACCAGAAGTTTGGTTCCTGGGAGTGATGTGAACAATGAAACACCAGAAGTTAGGTTCCTGGGAGTGATGTGAACAATGAAAACACCAGGAAGTTAGGTTCCTGGGAGTGATGTGAACAATGAAACACCAGAAGTTAGGTTCCTGGGAGTGATGTGAACAATGAAACACCAGAAGTTAGGTTCCTGGGAGTGATGTGAACAATGAAACACCAGAAGTTAGGTTCCTGGGAGTGATGTGAACAATGAAACACCAGAAGTTAGGTTCCTGGGAGTGATGTGAACAATGAAACACCAGAAGTTTGGTTCCTGGGAGTGATGTGAACAATGAAACACCAGAAGTTAGGTTCCTGGGAGTGATGTGAACAATGAAACACCAGAAGTTAGGTTCCTGGGAGTGATGTGAACAATGAAACACCAGAAGTTAGGTTCCTGGGAGTGATGTGAACAATGAAACACCAGAAGTTAGGTTCCTGGGAGTGATGTGAACAATGAAACACCAGAAGTTAGGTTCCTGGGAGTGATGTGAACAATGAAACACCAGAAGTTAGGTTCCTGGGAGTGATGTGAACAATGAAACACCAGAAGTTAGGTTCCTGGGAGTGATGTGAACAATGAAACACCGGAAGTTAGGTTCCTGGGAGTGATGTGAACAATGAAACACCAGAAGTTAGGTTCCTGGGAGTGATGTGAACAATGAAACACCGGAAGTTAGGTTCCTGGGAGTGATGTGAACAATGAAACACCAGAAGTTTGGTTCCTGGGAGTGATGTGAACAATGAAACACCAGAAGTTAGGTTCCTGGGAGTGATGTGAACAATGAAACACCAGAAGTTAGGTTCCTGGGAGTGATGTGAACAATGAAACACCAGAAGTTAGGTTCCTGGGAGTGATGTGAACAATGAAACACCAGAAGTTAGGTTCCTGGGAGTGATGTGAACAATGAAACACCAGAAGTTAGGTTCCTGGGAGTGATGTGAACAATGAAACACCAGAAGTTAGGTTCCTGGGAGTGATGTGAACAATGAAACACCAGAAGTTAGGTTCCTGGGAGTGATGTGAACACTGACGTTAAGTCTTCAGTGAATATGCTGTATAAACAAACAGAAATTATGAATTAAAGATGACAGTGATTATGATTCACTTGATTTATAAACGAGATAGATTATGACACTGGAGTGTACACAGTACTACTGTACTACTGTACGTGTCACCATGAACCAGCTGTACATCAGTGCTCAGAATATGAAGTAACTTGTAGTGCTGACTATGTTCACGTGATGAATTATGTTGAAGATGATTGCAGATCATCAGTTTCGTTAAACTAGGTTCGTCCAGCAGCAGATGACGCCAGCAAACTCTGGCGT
>NC_069453.1:30896310-30951310 GCF_026875155.1 Cherax quadricarinatus | reverse complement strand
GTTAACACCATGCGCTATGTTAACACCATGTGCTATGTTAACACCATGTGCTATGTTAACACCATGTGCTATGTTAACACCATGTGCTATGTTAACACCATGTGCTATGTTAACACTATGTGGTATGTTAACACCATGTGGTATGTTAACACCATGTGGTATGTTAACACCATGTGGTATGTTAACACCATGTGGTATGTTAACACCATGTGGTATGTTAACACCATGTGGTATGTTAACACCATGTGGTATGTTAACACCATGTGCTATGTTAACACCATGTGCTGTGTTAACACCATGTGCTATGTTAACACCATGCGCTATGTTAACCCCATGTGTTAACACTATGTGCTATGTTAACACCATGTGCTGTTAACACCATGCGCTATGTTAACACTATGTGCTATGTTAACACCATGTGGTATGTTAACACCATGTGGTATGTTAACACCATGTGGTATGTTAACACCATGTGTTAACACCATGTGTTAACACTATGTGCTATGTTAACACCATGTGTTAACACTATGTGCTATGTTAACACCATGTGTTAACACTATGTGCTATGTTAACACCATGTGTTAACACTATGTGCTATGTTAACACCATGTGTTAACACTATGTGCTATGTTAACACCATGTGTTAACACTATGTGCTATGTTAACACCATGTGTTAACACTATGTGCTATGTTAACACCATGTGTTAACACTATGTGCTATGTTAACACCATGTGTTAACACTATGTGCTATGTTAACACCATGTGTTAACACTATGTGCTATGTTAACACCACTAAGACATTCCCCCCCCACACACACACAAACACACACATTAACGGTCTTAAATTCTAAGTGTAACCACTGGTCTAAAATACTTAATACTGTCTACACTTTTAATTAGATCAGAGTGTAGACAAGCAGTGTGACAGGTTATATATACTCTGGTCTACCTCATCTACCACTACCATACTCTACTTCCCATAACTCACGTCAGACCTACATTTCACACGACCTGTATACCTGGTATACCTGGTATACATTCTCCCTTGTATTGGACCTACAGGCACCGAGAGTCAGCCAGGCGCTACATCAATCATAAGTGAATATATGGTCTACTCTAGTTAGACAGCAGGCTAGACCAGCTAGACAGTCTTGGCCAGACCACAACCCAATAGGGTTATCAAACCCTATTCATTGAGTACCACTAAAAATAGTGCTCCTCCCTTCTTATGTTCTTATACACCTACATACACCTACAGTGCCTACACCCACTTACACTTGGCTAACTTCTAGGATACTTACAGGTGTAAAGCTTTACTCACTAGAGGTTAGGATGGTGAGCCATGCGGCTAGTACGAGAGCAGCAGCAACAGCAGCAACACTAGTAGCAATACTCTGCACGTGCTCAACTCAACATGTTAGTAAGACAGTGATAACAAGTTTGCGTCGCATGTCTGTTGTGGGTTCAGTCCAACACAAGTCCCTATACTCCATGAAAGATCACAGTCCAGTCCAACACAAGTCCTAAACTCATAAAATATCACAGTCCAGCACACGTCCCTGTACTCCATGATGGACAACACTCTCACTTGGATCCTCACACATCATGCAGGATCCTCACACATCATGCAGGATCCTCACACATCATGCAGGATCCTCACACATCATGCAGGATCCTCACACATCATGCAGGATCCTCACACATCATGCAGGATCCTCACACATCATGCAGGATCCTCACACATCATGGCAGGATCCTCATAATGCAGGATTCTCACACATCATACAAGATCCTCACATATCATGGCAGGATTCCGCAATGTATTTACACTCCTCCCAAAGATCTTTCTAGCAGCTTGGGATCTCAGACATGCCCTGGGAGAGAGGGAGTCTGAGGAGCAACTGGACGCAGGTACACCCAAGCTAATCATTTCGAGGGACTGAGACAGTGGGAGAGGTACATTAAGTGTCCCCTGAGAGTTACCTGAGGAGGGTAGGAGGGAGCACCTTTTCCTGGGGTCGCCGGTGTATCCTGGGGGACAGGTGCAGCTGGGGAGATGACCGACGGCACGACAGTCAGCGTCGAGGCCACAGGCGTCCGTCATGAGACAGGGGTTCATGCAGTGACCGGAGAGGCAGGCGTGGTCAGGCAGGCAGTCAGCGTCCCGGACACAAGCTGGGTCTGCCAGGCACAAACTCCCTCAGACCACAGCCCACAGACCGGGGGCTACCCAGCGTCTAGCTAATGGCAGCCCATGTCTCATGCTAGTTCTTATGTCACTGTCTGTCTGTTTCTGTCATTATTAATGCAGTGTCTTAATCCTCTGTCTCATTGGCAAGCAGTCCTTAAAGAACTTATTTACTGTTTAAGGAGGTATCTGACTGTGTTGTGTGTGTGTGTGTGTGTGTGTGTGTGTGTGTGTGTGTGTGTGTGTGTGTGTGTGTGTGTGTGTGTGTGTGTGTGTGTGTGTGTGTACTCGCCTAATTGTGGTTGCAGGGGTCGAGACTCAGCTCCTGGCCCCTGTGTGTGTGTGTGTGTGTGTGTGTGTGTGTGTGTGTGTGTGTGTGTGTGTGTATACTCACCCATTTGAACTCACATGTTTGTGGTTGCAGGGGGTTGAGTCACAGCTCCTGGCCCCACCTCTTTACTGTGTGAATGAGGAAGGTAACAGCATGGTGCATAGGTGTAACATCCTCCTGACTAATAGTTTCTGAAGGATATTACTGAGTGGCACATCTCAGCAGTGCATCTGAGTGGCCTGTTTGGCAGTGTAATCTGACTGGTACACTCCACTATCTACATTTCAATATCATACCAGTCTGGGTGATTGTTGGTAACTAGTTATACTCTTATATCTTTGAATTGTTAGATGTGAGCGTAGGAAAGTACCCTGGGTGTAGCGAAGGGTGGTGAGGTGTGGGTGTAGTGGTATGGGTGTAGTGATGTGGGTGTGAGTGTAGTGATGTGAGTGTGGGTGTAGTGATGTGAGTGTGGCTGTAGTGATGTGAGTGTGGGTGTAGTGATGTGAGTGTGGCTGTAGTGATGTGAGTGTGGCTGTAGTGATGTGGGTGTGGGTGTAGTGATGTGAGTGTGGCTGTAGTGATGTGAGTGTGGCTGTAGTGATGTGGGTGTGGGTGTAGTGATGTGAGTGTGACTGTAGTGATGTGAGTGTGGCTGTAGTGATGTGAGTGTGGCTGTAGTGATGTGAGTGTGGCTGTAGTGATGTGGGTGTGGGTGTAGTGATGTGAGTGTGGCTGTAGTGATGTGAGTGTGGCTGTAGTGATGTGAGTGTGGCTGTAGTGATGTGAGTGTGGCTGTAGTGATGTGAGTGTGGGTGTAGTGATGTGGGTGTGGGTGTAGTGATGTGAGTGTGACTGTAGTGATGTGAGTGTGGCTGTAGTGATGTGAGTGTGGCTGTAGTGATGTGAGTGTGGCTGTAGTGATGTGAGTGTGGCTGTAGTGATGTGAGTGTGGCTGTAGTGATGTGAGTGTGGCTGTAGTGATGTGAATGTGGGGTGTAGTGATGTGGGTGTGGTGTAGTGATGTGAGTGTGGCTGTAGTGATGTGGGTGTGGGTGTAGCGGTGTGGGTGTGGCTGTAGTGATGTGAGTGTGGCTGTAGTGATGTGGGTGTGGGTGTAGCGGTGTGGGTGTCGGCACTAGTTTACCAATAACGTCCAATAACATTGCCAGGAGACAAGGCCTCCACCACAGGCCAGTTAAAACATACTCCTCACACTACACAACTTATTCTGGGCAAAATAAAAATGACCTATATAATGAACTCAGAAGTGTGAGTGGTGAGAATGTAACTGTGGTGACAGTGGAGTCCTGTTGTCCCTGAGACAGTCATCACAAGTGTCCTGTATTGTCGGAAGACGTCCAACCTTTAGTACGAGATACTGTTGCAAGATTAATATCTACCAATACTTATACTACTGCTGGTATTACTAGAGTTAATACAGACGAGAAACTTAGAAATGAGAAGCTTAGTAATCAGTTACGGTCTATATAATTATAATTATTATTATTATTATTATTATTATTATTATTATTATTATTAGGCAGCAAGTTAATGTATAGCAATTTAATGGCAAGGATTGGCATATGAGGCTACTGACTACTTGACAGAATAGTGGTCAAGGAGGCTGTCAACACATCACAGTATACAAGGTACACTGGGTACAGTTCTGTACACAATATGAGGTAATACGTATAGCACTGTACACAACATATCAAGTATGCTGTGATATGCGACAGCCAACAACATAAGGGACAACACAATAGGGAAGACAGGGGCAGGGGGCACGGGGCAAGGGACAGGGGGGTAGGGGGGGACGACGGGTAAGTCGGGTGAAGGATAAGTCCGCAAATTTAAGGGAGATTTGTTGGGAAGTAACCAGGGGGTACCACAGGGGTGGTGGTGGGTGATTGGTCAGAGGATACCACAGGGGTGGTGGTGCGAGATTGGTCAGAGGATACCACAGGGGTGGTGGTGGGAGATTGGTCAGAGGATACCACAGGGGTGGTGGTGGGAGATTGGTCAGAGGATACCACAGGGGTGGTGGGGGAGATTGGTCAGAGGATACCACAGGGGTGGTGGTGCGAGATTGGTCAGAGGATACCACAGGGGTGGTGGTGGGAGATTGGTCAGAGGATACCACAGGGGTGGTGGTGGGAGATTGGTCAGAGGATACCACAGGGGTGGTGGTGGGAGATTGGTCAGAGGATACCACAGGGGTGGTGGTGCGAGATTGGTCAGAGGATACCACAGGGGTGGTGGTGGGAGATTGGTCAGAGGATACCACAGGGGTGGTGGTGCGAGATTGGTCAGAGGATACCACAGGGGTGGTGGTGGGAGATTGGTCAGAGGATACCACAGGGGTGGTGGTGCGAGATTGGTCAGAGGATACCACAGGGGTGGTGGTGGGAGATTGGTCAGAGGATACCACAGGGGTGGTGGTGCGAGATTGGTCAGAGGATACCACAGGGGTGGTGGTGGGAGATTGGTCAGAGGATACCACAGGGGTGGTGGTGCGAGATTGGTCAGAGGATACCACAGGGGTGGTGGTGGGAGATTGGTCAGAGGATACCACAGGGGTGGTGGTGCGAGATTGGTCAGAGGATACCACAGGGGTGGTGGTGGGAGATTGGTCAGAGGATACCACAGGGGTGGTGGTGCGAGATTGGTCAGAGGATACCACAGGGGTGTGGGGCGAGATTGGTCAGAGGATACCACAGGGGTGGTGGTGGGAGATTGGTCAGAGGATACCACAGGGGTGGTGGTGCGAGATTGGTCAGAGGATACCACAGGGGTGGTGGTGGGAGATTGGTCAGAGGATACCACAGGGGTGGTGGTGCGAGATTGGTCAGAGGATACCACAGGGGTGGTGGTGGGAGATTGGTCAGAGGATACCACAGGGGTGGTGGTGCGAGATTGGTCAGGGGGTACCACAGGGGTGGTGGTGGGAGATTGGTCAGGGGGTACCACAGGGGTGGTGGTGGGAGATTGGTCAGGGATACCACAGGGGTGGTGGTGGAGATATTGGTCAGGGGTACCACAGGGGTGGTGGTGGGAGATTGGTCAGAGGATACCACAGGGGTGGTGGTGCGAGATTGGTCAGAGGATACCACAGGGGTGGTGGTGGGAGATTGGTCAGAGGATACCACAGGGGTGGTGGTGGGAGATTGGTCAGGGGATACCACAGGGGTGGTGGTGGGAGATTGGTCAGGGGTACCACAGGGGTGGTGGTGGGAGATTGGTCAGGGATACCACAGGGGTGGTGGTGCGAGATTGGTCAGGGGGTACCACAGGGGTGGTGGTGCGAGATTGGTCAGGGGGTACCACAGGGGTGGTGGTGGGAGATTGGTCAGGGGGTACCACAGGGGTGGTGGTGGGAGATTGGTCAGAGGATACCACAGGGGTGGTGGTGCGAGATTGGTCAGGGGATACCACAGGGGTGGTGGTGGGAGATTGGTCAGAGGGATACCACAGGGGTGGTGGTGGAGATTGGTCAGGGGATACCACAGGGGTGGTGGTGGGAGATTGGTCAGGGGTACCACAGGGGTGGTGGTGGAGATTGGTCAGAGGATACCACAGGGGTGGTGGTGCGAGATTGGTCAGGGGTACCACAGGGGTGGTGGTGGGAGATTGGTCAGAGGATACCACAGGGGTGGTGGTGCGAGATTGGTCAGAGGATACCACAGGGGTGGTGGTGGGAGATTGGTCAGGGATACCACAGGGGTGGTGGTGGAGATTGGTCAGGGGGTACCACAGGGTGGTGGTGGGAGATTGGTCAGGGGTACCACAGGGGTGGTGGTGGGAGATTGGTCGAGGATACCACAGGGGTGGTGGTGGAGATTGGTCAGGGGATACCACAGGGGTGGTGGTGGGAGATTGGTCAGGGGATACCACAGGGGTGGTGGTGGGAGATTGGTCAGAGGATACCACAGGGGTGGTGGTGGGAGATTGGTCAGGGGATACCACAGGGGTGGTGGTGGGAGATTGGTCAGGGGATACCACAGGGGTGGTGGTGGGAGACTGTATCCAGGGTGAATCAGATACCACAGGGGTGGTGGTGGGAGATTGGTCAGGGGATACCACAGGGGTGGTGGTGGGAGACTGATCAGGGGATACCACAGGGGTGGTGGTGGGAGACTGGTCAGGGAATACCACAGGGGTTGTGGTGGGAGACTGGTCTGGGGATACCACAGGGGTGGTGGTGGGAGACTGGTCAGGGGATACTACAGGGGTTGTGGTGGGAGACTGGTCTGGAGATACCACAGGGGTGATGGTGGGAGACTGGTCTGCGGATACCACAGGGGTTGTGGTGGGAGACTGGTCTGGAGATACCACAGGGGTGGTGGTGGGAGACTGGTCAGGGGATACCACAGGGGTTTTGGTAGGAGACTGGTCTGGGGATACCACAGGGGTGGTGGTGGGAGACTGGTCAGGGGATACCACAGGGGTGGTGGTGGGAGACTGGTCAGGGGATACCACAGGGGTGGTGGTGGGAGACTGGTCTGGAGATACCACAGGGGTGGTGGTGGGAGACTGGTCAGGGGATACTACAGGGGTTGTGGTGGGAGACTGGTCTGGGGATACCACAGGGGTGGTGGTGGGAGACTGGTCTGGAGATACCACAGGGGTGGTGGTGGGAGACTGGTCAGGGGATACCACAGGGGTTGTGGTAGGAGACTGGTCTGGGGATACCACAGGGGTGGTGGTGGGAGACTGGTCAGGGGATACCACAGGGTGTTTGGTAGAGACTGGTCTGGGGATACCACAGGGGGGGTGGTGGGAGACTGGTCTGGGAATACCACAGGGGTGGTGGTGGGAGACTGGTCTGGGAATATCACAGGGGTGGTGGGAGATGGTTAGGGAGTAACTAGTCAAGGAACGGCAGCACGGCTGGGGGAAAGGGGGTGGAGGAGGGGAAGGCAAGGCAGATAAATGGGGGGGTTGCTGGGGAGTAAGGGTAGAGGGGGAGGAGAGGAGGAAGGAACGGCCTTCCCTTCAGGAACACACCAATACACTTCGTCTTAATAAAAAAAATACAAAGTTTAATTCTCTGTTAGCTTTGCATTTCTTTAATGAGTTATATGCGTTATAATTATCGCTATGGGAGTGGCAAGGTCAGTTGATAATGGGAGTTTGTAACGAGGCGGCAGGGAATATCGTTAGCGTCACGTTGGGGGTATGGTAGTTGGGGTTGGTTGGGGGCGGGGGGTTGGGGAAGCAGCAGCAGCAGGAACAGAGGGCCAGGAGATAATACCTGAGATACAGAAGGGGATGTGATCACGAACTTCGCATCTCTCAGAGGTGAAACAAGGACTTCGTACTTCACAGGGAGAGAGACACTCCTTGTTGTAGCAGGCGTACTCGCTGGGGCAGTCAGTGTTGCTGCGACACCCGACTGTGGGAGGTACAGCAAGACGGGGCACCAGCACCACCACCAGCAGCAGAGACAGGAGGAGAAGGAGGGGAAGGAGGAGGTTTCCAGTTAGCCAATCATGGCCTTGTATTTCAGGAGGTTGTGGGGATGAGGGGTAAGCCAAGGCTCTCGTGGGGGAAACATGATACTTACAGGGGGAAGACTATCGCAGGAAGGGACACTGACACACTCGTAGACCCACAAGTTTCATGAAGGTAATGGAAAAGAGGGCAGGGTGGGGAGGGGAGGAATGTATCCCCATGCTAAGGTGGGGAGGGAAGGGCTTACCTGTATGGCAGGGTGGGGAAGAAAAGGTTTACATTCATGGCAGGGAAGGGAGGGAAGGGTTTACCTTCTCAGGGAAACCAGCAGCAAGAGCCTGGGATTTATACTTTAAGTTTGTACTAAGTGACAGAGAACAAGGTACTTGCCTCTTGATTCTCTCATCACAAGAGTTCAGAAATTTGACTACAGATGAAAATATGGATAAATAATAACAAGAAAATAGCAGAAACAAGATAACAAAGTCAAAACACCAACATAAAGTAAAGACAAAAATAATGAAAGGAAAGATATAGAAAGATATTCAGTTGTACAATGTTCCGTATTTTGATCTCATCTGTTAACTACTTAACTACTCTGACACTTTACACTACTTAAAGTGTCACCAAACACTTATAAAAGGTAAGTGCCAAGTCAAATACACGTGCAAATAGGTGGATAAATACCTTGAAAAGATGCTTGTGCCTATTAAGCAGTGATGAAGTGTTGGCACCGTGTGCCGGCACTTACCAGTGAGACAAGTGGCCCTCTGGTTCTCCACTTTACAGTCCTCCTTGGCAGAGCATGGGTTACGAGCCACACATGGGTTCAGACACTTCTCGTTGATACATGCCTGGCTAGCTGGACACTCAGAGTCATCACGGCACCCAACAGCTGCTCGTCCAACACAGGGTCATCACGGGGTCACAGCCACACAACACAGGTCACCACACATCAGTTCAGGTGAATGAGGAAGTGTGGCAGCAAGATGATACAGAAGATGGAGAGAAAGTACTTTAGAATTGAACTTTGGCTGAAGGTTGGAGGTCGATGGCGCATGCTGCTGGCCAGGGAGGCCACCGAGCATTTATATGTCATAGCCAAGAAGACGACTGATTGTCTATCTCTCGGCAAATGCTCATCACAAGTTGGTGGGTCCCTGGCCAGGCACATGCCCAGACCCACCAAGCTTCGTCCTGAGTATGGTAGGAGACCAAACTAAGCCTCCTCACACTCAAGACTATATCTCAAAATATTTCAGAATGTGGAAAAACTTTGTTAATTATGGTTATAAATTTGATTTGTAGTTAAGTCTTCCATCGTGTTGTTCGGTGTGGTGTAAACTGGGGGTGAAGTAAGCCAGTGCAGTACTGTGCAGCTATACTTCTATACTGTGCTATGGAGGAGAGGTGGGGGTGTGGAAAATGGAGGGATCTTGTTCAGAACTAAGAAGTGAACAAGTGTTATGCTAGATACACATGAACAGGCTCACGTTCAGCTGTAACACTTGAACAATTTGTGTAAACTACAAGTGAACAGGCTGGTGTTCAGCTGTAACACTGTCGAACAAGCAGTATAAACTACAAATGAACAGGCTGGTGTTCAGCTGTAACACTGTCGAACAAGCAGTATAAACTACAAATGAACAGGCTGGTGCTCAGCTGTAACACTGACGAACATGCTTACATTCTTCTACAGAACAAGTGAACACTCTGGGTTTTATCTACATCAAAAGCATACGAACAATCTGTGTCTCGTGGATGAGCAAATATCCTAATCCCTCTAATCCAAGAAGCATACTGTATTAATCCAATGTAATCCATGTGTGTTGCGGTTTAATCCCATACTCCAATCACTAATCCCTTAACCCTGGGGGATCTCTGTGTATTCTGTAAATCTCTAGACTGGGCGATCGTTCCACAAGAAGCTTGTTAATTACTAGTAATAGTTAGGTACTGTTTCTCTAGTCTGTTATTAACAGTGTTACTGGGTAGGGTAACGAGGTAGCCAACAGAGACACATGGGAAGTTAACGGAGGGGTACGGAGATACAGGTTAACAGAGTGACACAGAAATAGGGGGGTAACAGTTAACAGTGTTCTTATATGGTAAACCAAACAAATGTATTTGTTCCTGTGAAAAAAAAACACATAATTAACAAAGACAAACAAACTCAGGCATACTTGCATACAAACAATACATGCTCGCCCAACCCATGCACCATACCACAAAGTGCATTGAGGTAAACCAAAGGAGTAAACCAAAAGGCAGCCACTGGGATAAACGAGCAGGAGATAAACCAGAAGTCAACCACTGATATGCATGAGTGTGTTAACTTCCAGGTCATTTCGAGTCCTGAAGTCACACCTCCATGTTAAGTCATGGTAAACCACACAGGTATACTCCCTCTTGGTTTACCCCACAAGGTGGATTCTCGTCTAGAGTGGGTTAACTATGCCACAACAAACAAGCAGACACGGATCGGTACACTAACGCAGGCCAGTACAAATGGTTAGCAAACACAAACACAGGCAAACAAAAATATTTGTACCATCATAAGCATTTGTTGTTATTTTCGCGTTGGGTGAAGGCTTGTGCATCCTTCACGAGGTTAATAAAAGCCCAAATAAGCCTACATGGTGAGTAAAAGGTTACGCAAGAAGCAGCAATAATAACAGCAACAGCAGTAGCGATTCTTGGCTTTTAGTACTGGGTTAAGTAACAGCCGCGTCTCCCATTTCGTCAGAAGCCACAGAATACGGGATTAAAGAAAATGTATTGAAAGCAACTTCACGAGGAAGCAGATGAAGACACTTGTCAGGCTGACAGACATGGAAGGCTGATAGCACCACACAAGTTGGCACATATAACATTCATACCCAAAAAAGACGAAATAACAGTGGCAGTTTTGTGTTTATAGTGGGGATCAGTAGGGTGTTTAAGATGTTAAAGGTGGGAAGACCTCATGGAGGGAGGGAGGGAGGGAAGAGGCATATATAACCTCGTAGAGGAGGGTATTAACACTGGCGGACCTTCCCTCCACAAGCGCCTTGGTCAAGGGTGTTGACCAAGAGTGTAAAGGTTACACAAGCTGGTGGGTTCCACCAGTGCCTGAATCTCACACAAGAGCGCTGCATCTCGGGCAGGTCCACTAGGGTCTCAAAAAAACCATCTTACACCCACAAATTTAGAAATTTCCGAAAGCTCCAGGAAGAAACAAGGGCATACAAATTCTCAGCAAGCACTTTACTAGCTGTCAGTACAGGGGCTGCCAGCCTAGGAACTTTGTAAGTGCTGGCTGAGAATTTGGCTGAGGCGGCAACTGGCCATCCAAGCGAGTCTGGAAGCTGAACATAGAAGGGGAGGATTTGGGGCACATATTACCTTGGGGACACCGGGAGCCTTGGACAGACCCCGTGGGACACTGACATGTTAGTCTGTTACTTATCACCTGACACACAAACCCACTACCACATGGACTGGACACCTTGCATGGGTCTATACAACGTTTGTTCTGGCACAACAAGTTCCTGGGACACTCCACGCTACTTGTGCAGCTCTTCGGCACCCGGGACAATGTTTTAGGAACTGACGGCGTGGAGGTGGTGGCAAGTACAGGGGTGTCTGGGATGGGAGTGGTGACTGGTCGTGGCGTTGTGACTGGTAGTGTTGAAGGTATTGTGGGTCTCGTTGGAGGGAACTTTGTAGCCGGTCTAGAGGTGTAGCGTATTGGAGGTCTCTCTGACGGTGTGTCCGTAGCTGGCACTGGTGGTGCTGGTAGGGTATGAGGTTGGGTCGGTACTTGCGTGTCTGATGGTGGTAGTGTTGTGTGGGGTTGATTCGTGTGTGTGTCAGTGGCTAGTGATGATGACTGTGTTGTGGTGAGTGGTTGGGATGTTGTGAAAAAGGGGCGTCTTGGTGTGGAAGGTGGAGGGGGTGTAGATGGCCTGGGTCGTCTTGTTGGGGATACTGGACTGCTAGAAGGCTGGACAGATGACTCTGTTACTGGAGATACTGGTGTATCAGTCGCAAATATAATGGGGATCTCTGGGATTGTTGCAGGTCTTTTAATGACAATAATTGGTTGTTTACCTGTTGCGGGAATGTTAGGTGTCCTAGAGGAGGTGTGAGGGATCGGAGTTGTGAAGGAGGTCAAGGTCTTTGTGTCGTGAGGTTGGTCGGGAAAGAAGCCTACAGTTTTAGTGGGAAGTTTAGGTCTTAATGTCTTGCCGAAGTCTTGGGGCGGCGTGGTAGTGGGTGAGGTTTTGACTGTGTCGACACAGTTTATTTTGAGTAGGCCATCTGGGCGTGTAAAGACCGAACAATGGAGTGTCCCACAGGCGTCCAGGCAGGGGTTTGTGCAGTGCCCCTGGAGACACGTATGTTTGGTCGTGCCGCAGTCAGCATCACTGCGACACGGCGTCGTGGTGGACCTGCTGGTGGTGGTGATGGAGGGGGTGGAGGGGGTGGAAGTATCGATGTCTGTGGACACACATGCAAAATATGAAAATGTGAATAAAATATAGTTAATATGAAGGGGTTACTTATGTTGCATGTTTTCAGGCTGTGACAACAGTAAACAGTGAAGAGCTAAGGTCACAAGGTCTGTCACGGTCACAGTTCTCCTGGTGATCAACACCTGAGCTCGTCTTTGTGAGGGTAATTTGTATCTCTCATCAGTGTTCATTAAATAACCAAGAAGTTATGGATCCACCTTGAAGTGTGAGTTAATAAGTTGACTTGCAAATGAACATTCGCTTGATTAATATAACTGGACATTAGCAAACAAGTTTGTAGGACGTGAGTGTATATTAGTCTACTCCGAAGACGTTCGCCAGAAATGATTCTCCCTCAGATGGACAGATCATCTGATCAGTGACGTGATGCATGCCCGCTGATTGGCCTATAGCTGACCAATGAGAGGGCGAGTGTGACGTCACTGAGCGGGTGAGAGAAGGTCCAGGAGAGAGAGAGGAACCATCTGGCGGAAGGTCCCACGTCGGAGGTTAGTCGAAGTGGCTGTCTACCACAGGACTAGTAGCCACTAGTGTCCACCACCGCTCAGTCGGGTTAATAGACAAGTAGCGGGCCATCCAGCGCCCTGGTTTACCTTTGACGCAGCCAAAGTCGGGATCGACAGTAAAGCCTGGTGGACAGAATTTACACAGAGGCTTGTGGTCTTCAACGTAGCAGGGAGTGTCCCCAGGGCAGCCATGCGAGGCGCAGGGATCCACACACTGGTAGGAGACGCAGGCCTGCGTGGGAGCGCACCCTTCGTCCCTAAGGCAGATGGTGATGGATGGTGTGCAATCCTTGAGACAGATACACACGGGTCGGTGGTTGAGCACTTCACACTGCTTGTTGGGTGGGCAGGGACGGCCCACTCCACACGGGTTGGTGCATCTGTTGCTCACACACGCCAGGTTGCTGGCGCAATCGTCGTCGCCACGGCAATCAATGGGTCCTGTCGCACACACAAACTCTCCCACTGAGTTGACAACAAAGCCATACTTGCATATACACGTAGCTTTGTGTTTCCTGACTTCACACACTTTATTAGCTTGGCAAACAGAGGAGCCGCGGGAGCAAGGGTCGTAGCAGGTGCGAAGTGAGGCGTCGCACGCCCGACTCTCTCCGCAGTCACCGTCGCGCCCACACCCGCCCACCAGGGGCGGCTCCATGGGCGGCCTAGGCGTGGCGCAGGCGGGATCTGGGCGGCAAGCAACCTGCGGCCGACCCACATAACACTGTGGGCAGGAGCAGATGGCCGCATGCGCCACGGTATGACAGAGAGCTCGCTCCCCGCACGCGCCTCGCAGCGTGCACGGATCCTTACACATTCCACTGATACATGCCTGAGCCGGCGGGCAGTCTGTGTCAAGCGTGCACTGAGTATCTAAGTGTGAGAGAGAGGCCAATGTCAGCATGCAACCAGTGGCCGGCCGTGGTGCCATGTGTCTGAACCACACTGAGGGTGCCATGTATCACAACCACACTGAGGGTGCCATGCATCACAACCACACTGAGGGTGCCATGTGTATCACCCACGCTGATGAGGGTGCCATGTATCACAACCACACTGAGGGTGCCATGTGTATCAACCACACTGATGAGGGTGCCATGTGTCTCAGCCACACTGAGGGTGCCATGTATCACAACCACACCTAGGGTGCCATGTATTACAACCATACTGAGGGTGCCATGTATCACAACCACACTGAGGGTGCCATGTATCACAACCACACTGAGGGTGCCAAGTGTCTGAACCACACTGAGGGTGCCATGTGTCACACCCACACTGAGGGTGCCATGTATCACAACCACACTGAGGGTGCCATGTATCACAACCTCACAGGGTGCCATGTGTCACAACCTCACTGAGGGTGCCATGTGTGTCAACCACACTGATGAGGGTGCCATGTGTCTCAACCACACTGAGGGTGCCATGTGTCACAACCACACTGAGAGTGCCATGTATCACAACCACACTGAGGGTGCCATGTATCACAACCACACTGAGGATGACCATGAACACCAGCCATACGACCATGTACACCAACCATAGGACCATGTACACCAGCCATACGACCATGTACACCAGCCATACGACCATGTACACCAACCATAGGACCATGTACACCAGCCATACAACCACGAACACCAGCCATATGACCATGTACACCAACCATAGGACCATGTACACCAGCCATACGACCATGTACACCAGCCATACGACCATGTACACCAGCCTTATGACCATGAACACCAGCCATACAACCATGTACACCAACCATAGGACCATGTACACCAGCCATACGACCATGAACACCAGCCATAGGACCATGAACACCAGCCATACGACTATGTACACCAACCATAGGACCATGTACACCAGCGATACGACCATGTACACCAGCCATACGACCATGAACACCAGCCATACGACCATGTACACCAACCATAGGACCATGTACACCAGCCATACGACCATGTACACCAGCCATACGACCATGTACATCAGCCTTACGACCATGAACACCAGCCATACAACCATGTACACCAACCATAGGACCATGTACACCAGCCATACGACCATGAACACCAGCCATAGGACCATGAACACCAGCCATACGACCATGTACACCAGCCAAACGACCGTGTACACCAGCCATACGACCATGTACACCAGCCATACGACCATGAACACCAGCCATAGGACCATGAATACCAGCCATACGACCATGTACACCAATCATACGACCATGTACACCAGTCATACGATCATGTACACCAACCACAGGACCATGTACACCAGCCATACGACCATGTACACCAGCCATACGACCATGAACACTAACCATACGACCATGTACACCAGCCATACGACCATGTACACCAACCACAGGACCATGTACACTAGCCATACGACCATGTACACCAGCCATACGACCATGCACACCAACCATACGACCATGCACACCAGCCATACGACCATGCACACCAACCATACGACCATGCACACCAACCATACGATCATGTACACCAGCCATACGACCATGTACACCAGCCATACGACCATGCCCACCAGCCATACGACCATGCACACCAGCCATACGACCATGTACACCAACCATACGATCATGTACACCAGCCATACGACCGTGAACAGTCATACGACCATGAACACCAGCCATACGATCATGAACACCAGCCATACAGCCATGTACACCAGCCATATGGCCATGTACACCAGCCATACGACCATGTACACCAGCCATACGAACATGTACACCAGCCATACGACCGTGTACACTAGCCATACGATCATGTATACCAGCCATACGATCATGTACACTAGCCATACGACCATGTACACCAACCATACGACCATGTACACCAACCATACAACCATGTACACCAACCATACAACCATTCACATCAGCCATATGCAAATGTACACTAATACATCCATGTACACCAACCATACGACCGTGTACACCAACCATACAACCATTCACATCAGCCATATGCAAATGTACACTAATACACCCATGTACACCAACCATACGACCATGCAAATCAACCATACGACTATGTACACATACCATATCATGTACACCAACCATACCATAATGTATAACAACCATATGACCATGTACACCAAGCACCCTATGTACACCAATAGTATGATCATGTACACCAACAATACGACCATGTACACTAATCAGTCAGCCACACAGATTTAATACAAACATGTACACACACGACCATGAACACCAAGGAGGCTAGAGACGTACATGTACATACACAGAGGTGCATGTACACCCTGAAGGGGCTACATACGTACATGTACACACACAGAGGTGCATGTACACCCTGCAGGGGCTACATACGTACATGTACACACACAGAGGTGCATGTACACCCTGCAGGGGCTACAGACGTACATGTACACACACAGAGGTGCATGTACACCCTGCAGGGGCTACATACGTACATGTACACACACAGAGGTGCATGTACACCCTGCAGGGGCTACAGACGTACATGTACACACACAGAGGTGCATGTACACCCTGCAGGGGCTACAGACGTACATGTACACACATGACTGGCCACTATGGGGGAGTAACAGGTAAATGTAAGACAGTTATGTTATTGAGTTATTCTTGTTACGTTACATTTGTTACACCTGCGTAACGCTACACCTGTGCGCCCCCCGCCCCCCTCATCAAGGGCTCTTGATCCAAGGAACTGGGCTAACCATCTCCCCCTTTTCCCCGGATCAAAACTGGTCCCATTACCCAAAGGTGCTACATGACCCTTGCGGGTTTAGCGGTTCCCCCTCGTGATGAGTGACACCTGTTGCTTTGACAGGTGTCACACCTGGGACAAGTGTCACACCTGGGACAGGTGTCACACCTGGGACAGGTGTCACAACTGGGACAGGTGTCACCTGGGGCAGGTGCTGAGGCAACCATGGTCGTTATGTAAGTAAATAAACACGGGATTCTCGCCCGTACATGCACTAATGAACACGTACACACACAGACACACACATATACACACACAGCCAGAAGCTGTGACTTGACCCCTGCAGTCACAATTAGGTGAGTACACACACACACACACACACACACACACACACACACACGCACACACGCACACACGCACACACGCACACACGCACACACGCACACACGCACACACACACACACACACACACACACACACTAAGCGGGCGTTACATTAGGTACACCAGGAAACACTGGTGTGTGTACAATGTCTGGTTATAGCGGACTACTGTGAGGCAGGGGAGGTGGAGGTGAGGTTGGGGAGGTGGGGGTGAGGTGGGAGTGAGGAAGATGATCCTTAATATATCACTATACAGGATGTACAGAGATATTAGAACACAAACAGGTAGGCAGGGTAACTGACAGAACACAGACAGGTAGGCAGGGTAACTGACAGAACACAGACAGGTAGACAGGGTAACTGAGAACACAGACAGGTAGACAGGGTAACTGAGAACACAGGTAGGCAGGGTAACTAACAGAACACAGACAGGTAGACAGGGTAACTGAGAATCAACAGGTAGCAGGGTAACTGAAGAACACAGGGTAGGCAGGGTAACTGACAGAACACAGACAGGTAGCAGGGTAACTGAGAACACAGCAGGTGGGCAGGGTAACTGACAGAACACAGACAGGTAGGACAGGGTAACTGACAGAACACAGACAGGTAGGCAGGGTAACTGAGAACACAGACAGGTAGGCAGGGTAACTGAGAACACAGGTAGGCAGGGTAACAGAACACAGACAGGTAGGCAGGGTAACTGACAGAACACAGACAGGTAGGCAGGGTAACTACGAACACAGACAGGTAGGCAGGGTATCTGACAGAACACAGACAAGTAGGCAGGGTAACTGACAGAACACAGACAGGTAGACAGGGTATCTGACAGAACACAGACAGGTAGGCAGGGTAACTGAGAACACAGGTAGGCAGGGTATCTGACAGAACACAGACAGGTAGACAGGGTATCTGACAGAACACAGACAGGTAGGCAGGGTAACTGACAGAACACAGACAGGTAGACAGGGTAACTGAGAACACAGACAGGTAGGCAGGGTAACTAACAGAACACAGACAGATAGGGTAACTGAGAACACAGACAGGTAGGCAGGGTATCTGACGGAACACAGACAGGTAGGCAGGGTAACTGACAGAACACAAACAGGTAGGCAGGGTATCTGACAGAACACAGACAGGTAGACAGGGTATCTGACAGAACACAGACAGGTAGGCAGGGTAACTGACAGAACACAGACAGGTAGGCAGGGTATCTGACAGAACACAGACAGGTAGACAGGATGACACAAGCCAGGGCTGTGACAGACTAGCAGACGGGACGTCACATAGAGACGTACACTAACACGGTCAGTACCACACAGGTTACAATGAACACAGCTAACACACACTGGGATATCAAAGGTATTTATTACACACGTTAAGAGATGCTGCTAAGTAAGAGGGGCTATGTGGTGAGATCAGGAGATATTAGGGTATGAGGTGACCTTACCACTCAGTCTCTAATGTTATGGTAGACTGAGAGGTAAACTGTTATATTTGAGGGAAGGTGACTCGATAAATTTACTACAATTATTGTAGCAGGTGTCTGGGCATGTTACCAGATTTTAACAGCAAACTCTGGACAGTTGTAACAGGTGTTGAGAATGAGAACCTGTGTTAGCAGATGAGAGAGAACAATGAACATTCATTACAAGGGAGTGAACTTGTTGAAGAACGACAAGGAACATGGGTCGATGACATCAAACACTCCAGGCTTGTTACGAAGCCACAGAGAACGTTGTATGTTTAGTGAAGGTTGTGGATGAAGGTGGTTGCAGGAGACATCCACACATTATTTAAGACCTATGTTAGGTACCGGTATAAACCTTGTTAATAAATACCCAGAAACTGGCTTAGAAAGACACACAAGCGAACACTAGGATGTATATACTATTTTGGGATCTTGATCATCTTTAGTTACAAATACATCCCGTGTTTGCTCGTGTTCGATATTAAGTGTATGAGGAGTGCTGGGAATCAAACTGGTGATACTCCAGTTGTTAAGTCCATGAATATAACCACTCAGCCACAGAGTGGAACTGACAACTGTGTAGCGCCATCTCTTCTGTGTCGACCAACAGTCGGTGCTGTCATCGAAGTCCTTACGAAGACAATGTGGGTGAGGCAGCACAGTCATGAACCAACATATGCAGTCACACATACTCCTCATACAATTAACTACATTCACAATATGCTGATATGACCTCTACGTTTGGCATATTGCTGTAGATGGTGGAGGTAAACTGGAGAGTTAATAACACATGCATCATTAACCTGTTGATGATACTTTCGGTCACTGGCGGGTTAAGAAAGTGTTTATCAACACCATACTGGATGGTGGCAGCACTTGAGCAGTACTGCAGGTGTTTAATGTTAGTTTGTGAGCAATGAGTACCATAGTGATAAATGGTATACACATTCATACCAATGGGTAAATACGGATTAGCCAGAACAGGTGTTCAGAGACATGGGGATTTAGAACGGGTGTTCTGAGACATGATTTAAAACAGGTGTTCTAAGGCGTGGGAATTTAGAACGGGTGTTCTGAGACGTGAGGATTTAGAACACGTGTTCCTAGACGTAGCGGCGTGAAGAGTAACTAGAAATTAGTTTGATTCTAGGTTATAGAGATCTAGTGGAGGATGGGAGTTGCCAGGGTTGGGAGGGAGGAGGTTAAATCTTAGCACTAGTAGCTTAGCTTAATGTTCGACTGCCCTCCGCTGCAGCCATGAAGGTGGGTAGGCCTACCTCGGCCTCTTGGCCTCTCGGCCTCTCGCTACATTCCTCCCAGTGTGAAATCAGGGAGCACCAAGAATGAAAACAAATGGGAGTCGGAAAAGAAAACGGGATGTGAAGTACAGAAAACTGGTACCTGGGAGGAAAGATTAAGCGCAAGACACAGAATATAGGGAATGGGGAAAATAATAGGGTATCACAACGAATAATGGGACATGAAGAGGAAATGGGGCTGGAAGTAATAAATGGGAGACGGGGGAGTGCAATACTAGCGACATTTTCAGTAATATAATAAATATAACACAGATATGTTCGTTATAATACGTGGCCACACATGTCAACACTGACACAGCCTATGATAGGCCTATGTTCAGGTGTGTGAGGTCACTGGTGCAGTGTGTGGCGGTCACTTTGCGGTGTGTGCACGGTGCACACACACTGCAGTGTGTGTGTGCACCGTGCACTCCACACTGACAAGGGATCTTCAAGGGCCGGAGGGATGCTCATTTAAGGAATCTGAGTTGCTCTCCTTCCTCGGAACAAACCAGATTGACCCTTGTGGTATGTCACTTTCCCTTGACTATAATAACAATAGTACTCAGAAACTGCCAGTCCTCGGATCAAACCAACCTTGCTCATCCTGTGTTGAGTCCTGCTTTGCCTCATGGACAGACAGGAAAGACCGCCAGGTCACAAGTTCTAAACATACCATTCTACACTGGGTAAATTATCATCACAGAATGAGAAAATTTAATCACACAGACTTGAAAAGTCTACAACACTACAATTACTGCACTACATTCTGTATATAGACATCGAAGCATATATGAAAAATGTGGAGAAGTTTATAGACTTCAGATTAGCTCCTGTGGCTTCCAGGAGCTCCTGGACAGCTCCTGTGGCTTCCAGGATCTCCTGGACAGCTCCTGTGGCCTCCAGGAGCTCCTGGACAGCTCCTGTGGCTTCCAGGATCTCCTGGACAGCTCCTGTGGCCTCCAGGAGCTCCTGGACAGTCCTGTGGCCTCCAGGAGCTCCTGGACAGCTCCTGTGGCCTCCAGGATATCCTGGACAGCACTTGTGACCTCCAGGATCTCCTGGACAGCACTTGTGGCCTCCAGGATATCCGTGACAACACATGCTTCGAAGCCCATATAAGATCACTAATATCCTTGTTCACAACCCAGTCAGAATCAACCCAACTAGTTGACTCATATCATAGTGGCCACGTTCCTGGACACCGAGGAGGTGTAGCCACCTCCACATGCAGGTGTTGTGTGGATCTGTAGCCACCTCCACACCCAGGTGTTATGTGGAGGTGCGACCACCATCACACACCACCTGGGTGTAGTACCAGGAGGTACGACGCCATCACACACATTTGAGTGGTAGGTAGAGATGTATACACACACACCCAGGTGTTGTGTGGAGGTGTACACACACCCGGGTAACAGGTTTACAGCGTAATAGAACCGTGCCTTCAAGATCCCACTGAGCAATGATAGACCTGGAAGTTGTCATATAACACACACAGAAGGTGGAAACCTAAAATTAATGAACTTTTTTCGTGAAGACAGTGCTACTGAGGCGAGAAGAACATTTAGTGGGAAGACAATCTTGGTGTTTAGGAAGGCGGTGGCCGCTACGAGAGCGAGCAACTGAAGTCTATCCATCAACCCCGAAAATCTACGGTGCGGCAAGTCATTGACTGGAAGGAGAGCGAAGGTGTTACTCACCTGGTACACACTCCACATGAGGGTCACCTATCCAGGTGGCATCACGGCACCTACACCCGTAGCTGCCATCAGCTTCACGTAGACAAGAAGCTGCCACCCCACACCCGGTCTGTCGGCAGTCCCCAGTACCTGTGGCAACACAGTGCTTGATGCAACTCAGAATTGTAAAGTCTCATACAACAGTAAGATTTAATGAGTAAGCAAACTGTTTAATGCAGATGTCATTGTCTTGAACCTTGTGAGTTAGTTTTCTACCTCCAGGTCAAACACTACCCCTGGTTTCTACCTCCAGGTCAAACACTACCCCTGGTTTCTACCTCCAGATCAAACACTACCCCTGGTTTCTATCACCTTACACAATATTATCTCAGTAACACCCTGATTAAAGTTACTATAGTACTACATAAATATATAATCGGTAGAAAGTTCGTGTAATATATGTGTTGAGGAGCAGTAAAGAGACCTCAGATAACATCAATTATAAAGACACAAGCACTTACATTTAACAAGCGGGTCACCATTAGGAAGATGGTCTGGACAGAAACACTCGGCTTCACTGGCTGAGATATCTCGACACTTGGCATTCTGGCCACAAGAGGTCCTCTTGCATGGGTCAACTTGGTCTTGTGGGCAGAGACAGCCGGCATGGTTGGGGTCTCCGTGACAGCCAGTGTTACAACTGCAAATGAAACTTCCAACAGTGTTGATACACTGGGCATTGTTGGCACAAGGGTTGTTCAAACACTCGTTGATCTCCTTCTTGCATTCTACCTGCGGATTGCCGAAGTAGTTGGGAGGACAAGAACAATCTACAGCACGGTTGAGAACACGACAACGGGCGTTGATGCCACAGGTGCCCTCCAGACATGGGTTCTTACACACACGATTGATGCAGGTTTCTTCTCGACCACAATCACTGTCATTGAGACATTCGTACTTCTCACAGCCTTCTTTGGGGTTGCCATGATAACCGGTGATGCAGAAGCAGAGTGGTCGGTGGTCTGACACTCTGCAGCGGGTATTCTTACCACACAAGTTATCGTCACATGGGTTACCACACTTGCCATTAATGCAGCCGTGAGTGAGTGGGCAGTCAGTGTTTGTGCGACAACCTACAGTACAGATACCAGCACGACACAAGAAGCCTTGAGAGCAGTCCCTCTCCTCACTACACTGAGCATAACAGTAACCCTCACTGCAGCTCTCACCACAGTTACACTGGTCTGAGGAGCTACAAGACTTGGCACAGAAACCACCTTTGCAAGATGCATGAAGACCACAGTCAGTGTCAGAGCTGCACTGGCGGGTTGGTGTGGTGCAGGCATGGAGTGGGTTACCCACAGTGTTGGCTGAGCAGCTACACTGCACTTGGTGGTTCACTACTTGACACTCTGCACATGTCCCACAAGCATGTCCTTCCTCACATGGGTCACCACACTTACGGTTTATACAGGATTGATCTGATGGACAAGTGGAATCTGATCGACAACCCAATATACATAAGCGACCTTCGCAGATGTTGCCAGCACCACACTGGGTGTCTGAATTACAGATTTCCTTACAAACACCACCGACGCAGCGCTCGTTCTGGAAGCAGGCTTGGTCGGATTTGCAGAGCGAACGGCAGGTACCCGAGAAGCAAGTCATATCCTTAGGACAGTGTTTGTTGTCAGTGCAGGAGGTTGGAAGGAGGCGACAGTTAACGTAGGGATCCCCGACCATTTTTTCTGGACAGGAACACTTGACACGGTGGCTTTCTACGGTACACAGAGAATTTCCACCACAAGCTGTCGGCGAGGCACACGGGTCTATACACTTGTTGTTGACACAAGCATGCTTCGATGGACACTCCACGTCTGAGCGACACCCTGTTGTACATATCAACTGATTGCAAATTTCTCCTGAGCGACAATCATCATCACGACGACAAGTGGGACGACATATGGAGCCATCACACTGCTCAGTGTCCAGACAGTTGGAGTTAGAGGAGCAGATGGCCATGCAGGTGCCTGAGCTACAGATGAAGCCAGAAGAGCAGTCAGAGTTAATGGCACAAGCAATAGGCTTCCTGGAGCAGGCCACATTAGGTGTGGGGTTGGGAATGAAGCCAGCAGGGCAGGAGCACTGAGCACGATGGTTGACCACAGAGCAGACAGCGTTGGGGCCACACACGGCAGAGGCACCGCAAGGTTCAGTGCAGCGGTTATTGAGGCAAGCCTGGCTGGCTGTGCAGTCCTCATTGGCACGACACCCAATCATACATATGTTGTTAAGGCAGATGTGGCCCAGGAAGCAGTCATTGTCCAGACGACACGTTACTATACATGAAACAAAATACAAATACAAAATTTAAAACAAGACGTAATAACAGAATTATATTACAATAAGTATCACTATGTCTCAGTGACTATGTCATCTTCATTCACACTAAGAGTGAACGGAGGTGGTGATGTTGTAGATATACTTACACATGCAGGATCCAGTTATGCATTTCTCGTTCTGGGCGCAGGCGTTGTCTCCAGTACAAGCTGGACTGCAGACACCGTTATTACACACAAAGCCTGCAGGACAGTCATTGTTCCTCTGACAGGCAGTGGGGATCCTATAGCACTCCATGTCTGGTTTACCAGTGAAGCCAGGAGGACAGGAACACTCCCGCTTGTGGTTGACCATGTTACAGATGGAGTTGAGACCGCAGGCCTGGTCCAGGTCACAAAGGTTGGCACACTGACCATGGGCACATGACTCAGTCAGTCCACACTCACTATCACTCTGACACGGTGCTGAAAACAATACCATTATTAGTTGCCAAAGACTCATAAAAACACATTAACCAAAACAAAGAATATAATAATTATTATAATGATTAATTAAAGATAAGAGAAGGAACAGATAATGGAGGGCTGCTTACGTCTACAGAGTCCTCCATCACAGAGGGTGTTGGGTGGACAATCAGCATTGAGACGACATGTTATCTCCTGAGGACGGCATCCTGTTACTAGGTCGGTGGGGTCGCCCTCATAGCCACTAATGCAGGCACATACAGGACGGTGGGTGACCCCGCGGCACTCAGAGTTGGGACCACAGACAGAATCTTCACACACATCCTTACACTTAGGCAGGTTGTTCTCCTCACCACAGAAGGCTGAAGGTGGGCAGTCAGAGTCGATAAGACAGTCAACTGGAGGCTTACATCCCTCAGTGTAGGCGTCACCTACCGTGCCAGGGGGACACAAGCACTTAAAGTTACCACGGAAATTGTAGCAGCTAGCACCTTTCCCACACGGATTGTCCACACACACGTCGATTGGTTGACATCCTTTGAGGGGGTCGCCTTGGAAGCCATCACGACAGAAGCAGATGGCCTTGTGAGCTTCTGAGATACACAGAGCATTCTCCCCACACTGATTGTTGACACGACACGCAGCTGTTGTTGAAAAAATCACATGTTATATATCACTGTGATACTCACAAACTAATTCTTAATATAACACTTTTAAAATACAAACCACACACACACAACACAACACACAACACACCTTGCCCCTTCTCCATATAAATTACAAATTTAAAAAGAGAAACTTTCGTTTTTCTTTTTTGGGCCACCCTGCCTTGGTGGATACGGCCAGTTTTTGAATATATATATATATATATATATATATATTATATATATATATATATATATATATATATATATATATATTTATCTTTCAACACACCGGCCGTATCCCACCGAGGCAGGGTGGCCCAAAAGGAAAAACGAAAGTTCTCCTTTTACATTTAGTAATATATACAGGAGAAGGGGTTACTAGCCCCTTGCTCCTGGCATTTTAGTCGCCTCTTACGACACTCATGGCTTACCGAGGAAGAATTCTGTTCCACTTCTCTGTGGAGAATATATGCGTGCAAGAATTGCAAACATGCGATACAATATGCAAAACAACCACAGGGGGAGTTGAATAATAACTCTAGACCTTTTATGTTGCAATCAACACATCAGGAGCTTGCAAAGCTGCAGAAATGAGTAAGAAATCAATAAATCAATAAATAAAACAATAAATCCACTCATAATAAATTAAAAATGCAGGATTCACAGAATCCCATCAGGTATTATAGAGAGAAGACTCACTTAAGAGGATCACCGAGGTCTCGGCAGATACCTCGGTCATTATGAACATTAAATACAAGTCTAAAAGATAACACATTACAACTATGGATGGCAGCCAGTGGCATACCACAAGATGCCGTGTAAGGCAGGATCACCCACAGACAGGTGGCCATGTATAAAGTGTGAGCCTGACCCTCAGTCTACATACAGAAATGACTTGTGTTGAACAAGGAGGGCCAGAAGCCTCCGTCCTGCCAAACTTTGCAACTTGTGGCTTGTAGAGGCCAGTGGGCCAATCAGTTTGCTGAATATAGCAGAGTGAGAAGCTCAGAAAGTAGCTAAGGCATAAACCAGAGTGCACCTGATACAACAGCCTTTACTGGCTATAAACTGGGAAACCTGAGCTAAAGCAAGTGAACATTATATATTGTGAGAATGATACATGAAACAAGGGAGTCACAGTACTGTTGGTGCTAACGATGAACACTGAGACTTACTCTTGCACAAGTAGTTATCACAACGTTCGTTCTGCTCACAGTCATCATCTTCGTCACACTCAATTTTCTTGCAGCCGCCTCGCTCGTCCTGAGGGTCGCCGAAGTAACCCTGGCCACAAGAAACACTCAAGTTAGTCACCCTATGAAGACCATGGACCTACACACTAAACTGTTTGTTTCTCCTAGATTTACTCACATATGTTGTCCGTGCTTATATCTAAAACTTTACTGCTTGTGGTAGCAGTATTAGTGGCATAGCAACCCGTGATGAGGTGGGTGGGTATGGGCTCTCACCTGGGGGCACTGACAGACTGGTTCATGGTTGATAGCAACACACTGGGCATTGCGACCACACAGTATGAGTGCATCACAGGCTTCCTTACACTCAGCCTGACCCACACTGTTGGTACGGCACTGCTCCTCTGTGCCACAGTCTGTGTTCTGGCGACACCTGATCTCCGGCACGCAAATGTTGTTCTGGCACACCTGTAACACACACACTGGTTAATGGACTTTAGTAGGTAATGCACACACACACACACACACACACACACACACACACACACACACACACACACACATGACATTTAAAATTCCGCTTGATTAATATCTAAGGTAGTTGACACTGCTATCTCAGGTAGTTGACAATGCTATCTCAGGTAGTTGACAATGCTATCTCAGGTAGTTGACAATGCTATCTCAGGCAGTTGATAATGCTATCTCAGGTAGTTGACACTGCTATCTCAGGTAGTTGACACTGCTAGCTCAGGTAGTTGACGCTGCTATCTCAGGTAGTTGACACTGCTATCTCAGGTAGTTGACACTGCTATCTCAGGTAGTTGACACTGCTATCTCAGGTAGTTGACACTGCTAGCTCAGGTAGTTGACACTGCTAGCTCAGGTAGTTGACACTGCTATCTCAGGTAGTTGACACTGCTATCTCAGGTAGTTGACACTGCTATCTCAGGTAGTTGACACTGCTATCTCAGGTAGTTGACACTGCTATCTCAGGTAGTTGACACTGCTATCTCAGGTAGTTGACACTGCTAGCTCAGGTAGTTGACACTGCTATCTCAGGTAGTTGACACTGCTATCTCAGATGGTAAGTATTGACACTGCTATCTCAGGTAGTTGACACTGCTATCTCAGGTAGTTGACACTGCTATCTCAGGTAGTTGACACTGCTATCTCAGGTAGTTGACAATGCTACCTCAGGTAGTTAGGAAACTCAAAATACTACACGAGTGTCAGGATGTGTAGCTTTATCACAAGATGGAGTGTGAAACCATATTTGCACTAATCATGAGGACAATTTCTCTCTCTCTCTCTCTCTCTCTCTCTCTCTCTCTCTCTCTCTCTCTCATAAATTCCCCTTACTCCATCTTTTTATCTCGTTAACAGAGATGAGAACAGATAGTATATTACCTTTTTTCTGTTTGTATTTTCTAAATAGAAATGGGAGATGAGAAACCATGTGTGGGGAGACGTGGAGATCAACTCACCTGGAGTTCAGGACAGTCAGTGGAGGCACGGCAGGTGGGGACACAGGAGCCCTCTAGGCACACCTGTCCAGCCAAGCAGCCACGGTTGCTGGTACATGCCGCTGCGGAGGATACATATAAATTACACATTCTTTACGAACATTATGTACTTAATTGGTGTACAATCACCAATATTCTGGCAATATGGATACATGAAATAAAACAGAATAATATGTTAATGGTGGCAACTTACGACACAAACTCCTCCATTGCACTGTTCCCCAGAAGGACAATCTGTCTCCACTACACAGTAAGTGATGATGGTACACCCGAGGTTGGGGTCACCAGTGAAGCCAGCCTGACAGAAGCACTGGTGGAGGTGAGCACGGGGTGTACAACCGGCATTCTTGCCACACACGCCAGCAATGGAACAAGGGTTAACACACCTATTGGCCACACAAGACTTGTCAGCAGGACACTCGTTGTGACCCAGACACTCAAGGGCAACACAACTGGCTAGAGGATCGCCTGTGTAGCGCGGTGGACAGAAGCAAACTGCGCGATGATTTTCAGCTGTACACTGTGCACCGGCACCACACACTCCAGGTTTTGTACATGGGTTGTAGCAGTTGTTATTGGCACAGGCAGCAGTATCAGGGCAGGAGGAGTCATCGACACACTGACCAGGGGTATGACAGCCAGTAGTGACTGGATCACCTACCTGGCCCTGTGGACATACACATAAGTAGCTGCCCAAGGTATTTTGGCAGAGAGCAGACCTGTGGCAGGGAGTGTCATGGCACTCATCCACGTCCACACACAGCCCACTAGAGTCCCTGTGGAAGCCTCGATCACAGTAGCAGACGGCAGAGTGATCCACAGTCTGACACCGACCAAAGCCACAGTTGGTGTTATCACAGGGGTCTGTATAATGAAGGAGGAAATCATTAATATACTGTAAACAAAGTGAAAATAAGAACCACTGTAGAGGTCTATAACAATGATTCTATAACAAAATAGACTGAAAAGGAAGAAGTACTTACTGATGCACTTGTAGCTGAGTAAGTCACACAGTTTATTACTGGAGCAGTCTTCATTTACGATACAATCTCCCGGAACACAGCCGACGGAGAGGTCGTTGGGGTCTCCATAATGGCCTGGATCACACTGACACAGAGGCTTACGGTCAGCCACCTTGCAGCGAGCATTTGTGCCACACACGGCAGAGCTACATGGCTCAACACACTTGTAGACTCCCTCAGTGTTCAGCTCACATGCTTGTTCTCCTTCACACTCACTGTCGTCCACACACTGGCTGGGTTTCTGGCAGCCTGGTGCCACATATGGGTCACCCACAGTAAAGTGAGGACAGATACACTTGTAGGAGCCGGGAACGTTGATACAAGAAGCTGTTCCATGGCATGGATTCTCCTTACACTCGTCCACATCTACACACCCGTTGGGGCTGGGTAGGTAGCCCTTGGCACACATACATTTCTTTGATATACAAACTTCATCTCCACGACAGTCACTGTTGCTACGACACCCTGAGACACATGATCCTTCGATACACACTTCACCTTGAAGACAGTTGCCGTCACCAAAGCAAACCTTGAGACACAATCCTCCTGTACAACTCTCGCCTTGGGCACACTGTAAATTCTGCTGACACACTGGCTTGCACTTACCAAAGTCACATACAGTATTGGGGCTACATTCTGCAACAGTAGTGCAAGAGGAGGGGACACGGATGCACCCTTGCTGTGGTGTGGGTGTTGGGTTGAAGCGTTCCGGACACTGGCATTGTGCAAGGTGGTCCTGTACATGACATAGGGCATTGGGGCCACACACATTCTCCCTGGTGCATGGGTCCTCACACTTGCTGTTGACACAGCCCTTCTCAGCAGGACAGTCACTGTTGGTGCGGCATCCCAGGAGACACACACCATTATTACAAGCCTGGTTGGGAGGGCACTGAGAGGAAGAGACGCATGGAACCATGCACATGTTGTTAATGCATCGCTCACCCTGAGCACACTCAGAGTTATCACGGCACACTGTGCGACACTGACCTTCCAGGCAAACACCACCCTGACATTGTGCGTCATTACTACACAAAGATATCACACGATTACATCCCTTGTCTGGTGTTAGATTGGGTTGAAAACCTGGTGGACAGTTGCATATTGGTTTCCTGTTGACTACATTACACAGTGTGTTAGGGCCACAGGCACGATCACAGGGTGAAGAGCATCGACTGTTGATGCAGACACTGTCAAGAGGGCAGTCCTTGTCACCATTGGGGCACATGCCTTCTGGGTGGCAGCCAGTAGTGTAGGGGTCGCCCACCATACCAGGTGGGCAGGAGCACTGGTGGCTTCCACCTGTCCGGGAGCAGGTGGCCGAGGAGTGGCAGGGATTAGGATCACATAAGTCCACAGCTTTACACTCAATCTCGGCAGATGGGTTGGGTCTGGAGCCCGGCGGACACTTGCAGTTGTAGCGGTGGTTCTCAGCAATGCAGATGGCATTGTCACCACAAGCATCGTAGCACACGTCAAAGCAGGTGTAATCAAGTCTGTTGCAGGCTTTGTCTGTGGGACAGTCCTCGTTGATGATGCAGCTGACGGAGGCACAACCACTCACAGGGTCGTTGGGATCACCAGCAAAGAGTCCCGGAGGACACTGGCACTGAGCGGCATGGTTGTTAGCAATACAAACAGCACCAGGGCCACAACGAGTGCTGTCACACACTGCCACACACTTGCGCACACTACCCTGTGCCTCACACCTCTCACTTTCTGGGCACTGGGCATCAGACTGGCACTTGTCACGGGGCACAAGGCGGCACCCACTGCGGTCATTGGGGTTACCTGTGAAGCCTGGGTCACATCGACACTGTCCGCGGTGATTGTCGGCGAAGCAGGAGGAGTGTGCCGGGCAGTTGAAATCTTCACACACTTCAACACATTTGAGTACACCCAGTTGGTCAGGACGGCAGGAGGCTGTCACCTGACACTCGACGTCACTCTTACAGTCTGGCACAGCTGGCTCTGTCAACACAACACACACTAGTCAATATATCATCCAGTATAAACACCATCTACTGACAGACATCGACTACATTACTAACAAACTTAATACAAAATACCGCAACTATGTTTTGGTAAATACCCACGATGCATGTTTGTGTTTGTTTGCCTGGGATGAGACAGGTGACATCGTCAGTAAGATGATCAAGCAGACTCCTCTCATTATTGAATATTATGTAGAACCTGGAGTTTCAGTGGGAAGCAGAATCTTCTTCAGAGAGTTTATACAAGTGTATCGTATATTACCTTTACTTGTTTCACTTAAACAGTGTGTACAAGTTTTAATGCATATATTTAAAGATTTTAAACATATACTTTATTAATCAGAATCAGTGGGTATGAAGCAGCATAACTTGTTATCGCAGATACTGACTTTCTAAACTGACGTATATCTGACTTCCTAAACTGACGTATAACTGACTTCCTAAACTGACGTATATCTGACTTCCTAAACTGACGTATATCTGACTTCCTAAGCTGACGTATATCTGACTTCCTAAAATGACGTATATCTGACTTCCTAAACTGACGTATATCTGACTTCCTAAACTGACGTATATCTGACTTCCTAAACTGACGTATAACTGACTTCCACTGGAGTGATGCAACGTTGGTATTAAACTTACCACTGGAGTGATGCAACGTTGGTATTAAACTCACCACTGGAGAGATGCAACGTTGGTATTAAACTCACCACTGGAGTGACCAAATGACCATTTATTTGATAGCTACTGGACAACTCTGGCAATGTAAGAGCTATTGAAGTATTTACCTGGCACTGTGAGAGCCACTAAGAGTACTCTGGCACTGCGAGATCCACAAGTGTAGCACCGTTACTTACTCTGGCAGCGGTTGTTGGTTGGGTTACGTAGATATCCGTCATGACAGCGACACAAAGGTCGTCCACTCTGTACGTAGCACAGCTCGTTCTGGCCGCAGGTGTGTGATAGGCAAGGGTCAACACAACCACGCAAGCCCTGCAGGTCCACCTGGCACACCTGGCCATCGCTGCAATCATCGTCCTCTTCACAGTAACTCTCGCGGTCAGCAGGTTGACATCCTAACACTGGGTCGCTGGGGTTGCCCAGGTGGTTCTCCTTACAAAGACAAGAGGAACGGTGGTCCTGAGCCACACACAGAGCGTTGGGACCGCACTCCACCTTGTTGCAGGCATTCACACATGTGCGGCGTCTATTGAAGGAGAAGCAAATCTCCTCGTCATCACAGTCGAGGTCGTTGCGGCAGTCAGAGGGCTGACAGCCTTCTGTGAGGTCGTCAGGTTTTCCCTGAAAGCCTACAAGACAGACACAGAGTCCCTGGTCACAGGCAGCATTGGGGCCACACGAGATTCCTACACAGGCAATGTCAGCACAGGTCTCAGGACTCTCCTGGCATGGTTCTGAGTCAGGGACAACTTCTCGTGGCATACACATCTGGAAAGGATTGCCGAAGAAGCCTTCTTGACATCGACAGTCGAAGCTGCCCTCTGTGTTCAGACAGACAGCGTTCATGCCACATGCACTGCCAATACATTCATCGACGTCGACACACTCCACATAGGGGTTTCCTTGGAAGCCAACGGGGCACACACAGTCAACTCGGTGGACACCCTGTCTACACTTGGCATTAGTGCCACACTTGGTAGTGGAGCAGTCGACCGTCTTTTCCTCTGACTCACATGACTCATATGGATTTCCACTATAGGCGGTATTACAGATGCACCTGTTGGGTTGGCCATACTCACAGTGGGCATTGGTACCACAACCGGGAGTACACAGTGGCGGCGTCACAGCTGCAACACGTAAATATATATATATGTCAACACTGTTTAAACATTATCCCTGACATAGTGATATTGTATATTATTCAAAATATATTTCAATTGGTCCTATATAAAAATCTGATTTAAACAGTTTTTGATTCACTTACGTGGTACACAGAGGAGTAGTGGGTCACCCAGGAAGAACGGTAGACACACACACTTGTTGGTGTCCTTGTCACATTTGGCACCTATGCCACAAACGATGCCCTCACAGCGCTCCTTGCATCTGCCATTGACACATACTTGAGGCTCCTGGCATGGGGAGGTGGCCGAGCACTGGTCAATGTGGCACTCACCACCAGGAAAGGGGTTACCACTGAAGCCTGGCTCACACTTACAAGTAGGGCCATCACGTGCCACAATACACAGAGAGTTAAGTCCACACAAAAAACCATCACACATAGATATACAGTCACCATTGGGTCCTTCGGCATAACCTGGGTGACAGCGGCACCAAGCGGCATGTTCTTCAGCTTCACAGTAAGCGTTGGCACCACATGGTAAAGCATCACAAGGGTTGACACATGCACCTGTGTCTGTGCATGCCAGATCTCCAGGGCAGTCACTGTCAGTCACACAGGCACCAACCTGTGTCCCCGTGCAAGACCCAAGGAAGGGGTCACCGACAGTTCCTGGTGGACACTCACATTTATAGGTTCCGATTTCATTCATACAGATGGCACCCTGGCCACAGGGGTTCTCACGGCACTCATCTATATCAACACAGCCAGCAGGTCCTCTGTCAAGGAATCCTGGCAGACACATACACTGGGGTGGGTCTGAGGGTGTACATTTGCTGTTGATGCCACAAGAGAAAGCTTCGCAGGGACTCTTACACTTGTTTTCATCTTGATTGTCAACAAAGTAGGGCGGAGGACAGATACACTTGCCAGGTTGGACACACCTTTCATTGACAGCACACTCAGCATCACTGGAACACTGGAGCACAGCTACTGAGCATCCAGCAGTGTAGGGGTCGCCGGTAGAGCCTGGAGCACACCGACATTCGTAGCCACCCAGCTGGTTGTAACATTCAGCACCCAGGCCACAGGCAGGACGACCGTCAGGGCGACGCACGATACACTCGTCTACATCGTGGCAGGAACCATCAGCCAGGGTGGTGTATCCAGTAGGGCAGGCGCAGTAGCTAACTCCACCCTGGATGGTCACACATTCGGCTCCTGCAGGACATGGCTTACCTAGGGAGCAGTTAGCTAGTACACAGCTGCCTTGCACAATGCGGTATGGTGGCAGACATGTGCATTCCAGTGTACTGCACTCTGAAAATACAGAATACATCATCAAAAGTTCAAATTAATAATCTATAGAGTATATACTAAAGTCATGATGAAAAACTGTATTGTTGTGACATAACTATAGCGAAAGGAACTCATGCAGACCAAATACTCACTCTCGCAGTTGCTGAAGGGGTTGCCAACGAAGCCAGGAGGACACTGGCAGTCATAGGACCCTGGCAGGTTCTTACAGTTGGCGTTGAGGCCACAGACAGGCTTGTCAATGCGGTTCTCAGTACACTCGTTGATGTCACGGCATTTTCCGGTGGCCTGGTCTCTGGTGTAACCGCGACGGCACACGCACACGTTCTCCCCGATGGCTTCGTCAGTGACACATTGCTCACCCGAGGGGCAGGGCTGAGTGGGGCTACACCCAGGAGACTTGACCTCCACACATCCCTCTCTAGCTGCGTCTCCCTCGAACCCTGTGGCACACTCACAAGTAAACGTTCCAGGTTCATTACGGCAGATGGCGCCAGTGCCACATGGGTTATTAACACATTCGTTAATATCTGTGCAGCCAAAAACTCCGATGGGGTTACCGGAATAACCCTGGAGACACATACACCTTGGCTGGCCGTTGATTAACTTACACCCGGCGTTGGGGCCACAGCGCACGTCCTCACACGGATCTGTTGGCAGGTATAGGAACACATGTATGAGAAGCTTCTGGCATGTTAATTTAACTGATGGTTATTGCCACAGTTACTCAACTACCAAGAGTACAGCAATAGTCAGGCCATACTGGCCCCACTCCAGGGGCGTGCAGGACCACCATAGCCTGTGGGACTATACCTGACCCAAAAATTCCGACCTGAGGGCTGTAAACCTCAGCTATTATCGCATGAGAGTACTGAGAACACGAAAGACAGTATCTGAGGTACTCACGTCTACAGTCATCGCCGATGTTGGGTTCTGGACACATGCACTGGCTAAGGAGACAGAGGGCGTTGCCAGGGCAGTCATCGTCATTGGCACACTTCATGATATCGAGGCACTGGGTGTAGGGGTCAGGGTCAGCCACGGTGTTGGGTGGGCAGGTGCAGGTGTAGGAGCCCACAGTGTTGCTACACACAGCCCCAGCACCACACGACCCTCCACGACTACACTCGTCCACATCTGTACCCACAACACATGTGTTAATAGCAATTCTATGTACTGCACATGTGCCTTTCAAGAGGGATGTCTCATGTATTCACCTGCTTATGTGTAAGGAAGTCGAGTCTCAGCTCCTGACTCCACCTCCTAGACTATCATATTTACTGGTTTATGACCTCTTGGACCTTGTCATTCCAATTCTTCAAGCTGCGTACTGTGTGTTTCACATTAAGGACAGTATTGTACTGTTGGTGTGATGACTGTGGTGTTATCGTTAGGTGGTGTGATGCTTGTGGTGTTATGGTTCAGATGTGCTGAGGCTGGTGTGGTGTGGTTCATGTGACGTGTGATGCCATGGTGTTACACCATGGTGTTACACCATGGTGTTACACCATTGTAGTGTCGTAACTGTACACAATATTACTGATAACATATATATGGTGGGGCCTTAGTAACACAAACACACAAAGAGAATACAAGGCAAAGAAGAACATACTGAACAATCTCTATAACACTGATTTATCTTAGGGGCAGAGAAGAATATAACATTAACATAACACGCATGGACAAGTTCAGTAAGACAGTGTTGCCAGATGAACCTCTAAGAAAAAACTACTAACCACACTGAGGAGACTACTGAGGTCACCACTGAGGGTCACCACTGAGGTTCACCACTGAGGGTCACCACTGAGGTTCACCACTGAGGGTCACCGAGGTCACCACTGAGGATCACCACTGAGGTCACCACTGAGGGTTACCACTGAGGGTCACCATTGAGGATCACCACTGAGGTCACCACTGAGGGTCACCACTGAGGTTCACCACTGAGGTCACCACTAAGGGTCACCACTGAGGATCACCACTGAGGTTACCACTGAGGGTCACCACTGAGGGTCACCACTGAGGTTCACCACTGAGGGTCACCGAGGTCACCACTGAGGGTCACCACTGAGGCCACCACTGAGGTCACTGAGGTCACCACTGAGGTTCACCACTGAGGGTCACCGAGGTCACCACTGAGGATCACCACTGAGGGTCACCGAGGTCACCACTGAGGGTCACCACTGAGGGTCACCACTGAGGGTCACCACTGAGGGTCACCACTGAGGGTCACCACTGAGAGGGAAGGTTGGGTACTAACCACACTGTACAAGAGGGTCCCCACTCAGGGGCAGAGGGCAGGAACACGTGTAGTTGCCCCGGGTATTGGTGCACTTGGCGTTCTGGCCACAGGGGAACGGGTGCCCCAGGCACTCGTTAACGTCTGGTCAGAGTGCCACAAGTTACAGTGCCACCAGAGAGTCACAGTGCCACACACAATATGGGAAACAAGCAAGCGGGGTTAGTCACTGCCAAACGCTCCTTCAAGCTGGTTAACATACTGGTTAATGTTAATACAGGTTAAAATGCTAAGCATTGCGTCATGCTTGTTAATGTTAATTAACTAAATGTTATACTACTGACTAAATACATGTGATACAAGTTATATAGCAAAACGAATTTATGCTGGATAATATTCTTTAATGTTAATTAAGGTTAATTAGGGTTAATATTTTTGAATATTTATTGTTAATGCTTAATGTTAATGTTAGTCATGCATGAAGTGCTAGTTCTAACATACACACCTGTGTGTACCTCTAACACTAACATACACACCTGTGTGTACCTCTAACACTAACATACACACCTGTGTGTACCTCTAACACTAACATACACACCTGTGTGTACCTCTAACACTAACATACACACCTGTGTGTACTTCTAACACTAACATACACACCTGTGTGTACCTCTAACACTAATATACACACCTGTGTGTACCTCCAACACTAACATACACACCTGTGTGTACCTCTAACACTAATATACACACCTGTGTGTACCTCCAACACTAACATACACACCTGTGTGTACCTCTAACACTAACATACACACCTGTGTGTACCTCTAACACTAACATACACACCTGTGTGTACCTCTAACACTAACATACACACCTGTGTGTACTTCTAACACTAACATACACACCTGTGTGTACCTCTAACACTAACATACACACCTGTGTGTACCTCTAACACTAACATACACACCTGTGTGTACCTCTAACACTAACATACACACCTGTGTGTACCTCTAACACTAACATACACACCTGTGTGTACTTCTAACACTAACATACACACCTGTGTGTACCTCTAACACTAACATACACACCTGTGTGTACCTCTAACACTAACATACACACCTGTGTGTACTAAGTCTTCACTAACATTAAGATTCTCTCTACTTACAAAGATTTTTCGCTGCTGCTCAAGGGTTCTTAATTCAAAGATCCCTTCCCTTGGATCAAACCTGATTACCTCAAATTTCCCAGGTGCTACATAACTCCTACTGGTTCAGAGCTTCCCTTCCCCTGGTGCATGTGTGTGTGTGTGTGTGTGTGTGTTTCCTGGTAGGTTCAGACACCCTTGCTTGCTACTATCTGACCAGTCATGCACTCTTAGTTATACAAGCTTACAGTGTTAGCTAACACACTAACTACTGTTATGTAACAAGCCAGAATATTAGTGAGCTTCTACAAGGTGCTACTGCTGCTGCGGCTGTTACTGCTGCAGCTGCTGCTGCGGCTGTTACTGCTGCTGCTGCAGCTACTGTTGTTACTAGTGCTGCAACTACTTAAGCTGTTATACTAGGCTTATTTAAAGCATCTAGATCTCTCTCGACTACTGCCTGGGCCAGCTGGTGCCTGAGCCAGCTGGTACCTGAGCCAGCTGGTGCCTGGACCAGCTGGTGTCTGGGTCAGCTGGTGCCTGGGCTAGCTGGTGTCTGTGCTAGTTGCTGACTTACCTAGACAATGTTAGGAGATTGAAGGAGGGAGGGACTTACCTAGACATTTAGTGTTGGGGTTGCCTGAGAATCCTGGAGGACACTGGCAGGAGAAGGATCCCGGAGTGTTGGTACAGAGAGCATTATCTCCACACTGACCCGAGGGACGCTGACCTGCTGAACACTCGTCCACGTCTGTAACAAACAAGGCTACGTTAGGTAAGGGTTGTCAGGAAACAGGACAAGTGTTGACGTGAATTGTAGTCACATGATGACCCGCAGCAGGAGCTTCTAGTCATCTGACCGAGGCTTTCTACTGGCTTACCCCTCCACCCTCTTTAAAAATTATGGAATAGATTCCTAGTAAGAAAGGTTATCTTAACTTCCTGTATACTAGTACCACTCACAGCTACTAAGAGTACTAAGAACTGAGTACTAAGTACTAAGAACCCTAATGAAAATAAGTCACTTTGTCTGACTTTTGTGGGTTATCCTGGTGGGTAATTTAGACATATGCTGCTATGTATGATAATTTATGTAACTGTACTTATGTGTACCTGTACTTGAATAAATTTAAATGATTAAGAAATTTAGTAAATCTTGCAAAATGTTGCAGGAGGTGAGGATGGTAGGCAGGAGTACGTGGTGAGGATGGTAGGCAGGAGTACGTGGTGAGGATGGTAGGCAGGAGTACGTGGTGAGGATGGTAGGCAGGAGTACGTGGTGAGGATGGTAGGCAGGAGTACTTGGTGAGGATGGTAGGCAGGAGTACTTGGTGAGGATGGTAGGCAGGAGTACGCGGTGAGGATGGTAGGCAGGAGTACGTGGTGAGGATGGTAGACAGGAGTACGTGGTGAGGATGGTAGACAGGAGTACGTGGTGAGGATGGTAGGCAGTACACTCCCTATACTCAATTATAACACTAACAATCATACACTCATTATTAACTTACGGAAGCTTACATGTAAACACAGTCATGACCAACCATTATCACCACGTTAGTTATCTAACTCAGGTGACGCTACTTTATCCTCACCAGTAAACACAACCAGGTGAGGATCAACGTTGCAGTACTCACCAACACAACCAGGTGAGGATCAACATTGCAGTACTCACCAACACAACCAGGTGAGGATCAACATAGCAGTACTCACCAACACAACCAGGTGAGGATCAACGTTGCAGTACTCACCAACACAACCAGGTGAGGATCAACATAGCAGTACTCACCAACACAACCAGGTGAGGATCAACATAGCAGTACTCACCAACACAACCAGTTGAGGATCAACATAGCAGTACTCACCAACACAACCAGGTGAGGATCAACATTGCAGTACTCACCAACACAACCAGGTGAGGATCAACATTGCAGTACTCACCAACACAACCAGGTGAGGATCAACATAGCAGTACTCACCAACACAACCAGCAGCAATGTTGCCAGGATCATAGGTCCAGCCTGGGTTACACATACAGCTAGCTTGAATACCATCGGCTTTACAGAAGGCGTTGGGGCCGCACTCAACGCCTTCACACGGAGCTGTGGGAGAGTCAGTTGCAGAGTCAGGCTAAGGGGTCAGGCTAAGGGGTCAGGCTAAGGGGTCAGGCTAAGGGATCAAAACCCCGAAGCTTTCACAGCTAATACTTATTACTATACTCATTCATTCCACAAAATTTAACAGTTAGTATGATTAGTTAAACTAAACGTTATTAGCAAATTATGCAAAATTAGCAGTACACAAGGAATTAGTATACTAACTTCTATGCTGTATTGCACTACTTGTTGCTATACTACGACATACACACAAAAATTATATGTATATACATTCTAGAACCCTCAGTGTATACATGCTGAAACCATCAGTGTGTATATATACAGAGAGGCTGTGAATGTATATACACCATGAGGCCATCAATATGCATGTGCCCTGAGGTCGTCAATATACGTGTACCTTAAGACCAAGAGTGCAGCATGCTGTTACTGAAACAAGGATAATTACTGGCAGAAACACACACAACAACAACAGACAACGTACACAAAAACAAAGCTACAAGGACACATAAGACCAATCAAAGGTACAAGGCCACAGACATCCATGCTAGACCAACCAAAGGTACAAGGCCACAGACATCCATGCTAGACCAACCAAAGGGGTTAAGAGGGTGTTAAACAAAGGGGAACAGGTATAAGACTTTCGATGCATAATAAATAAGGGGAAATGGGTACTATGGAAAATGCCAATAAGAGGAGAGAAGGAGAAAGGGGTTTGGTTTCCCCTTATATGCGTACGAACCTGACCACAGTCACTGTTGTTAGTGAACAATAGAGATGAAAGACGCAATTATTAGGTCACTCAGGTCAGTAGGTAAGAACCTATTGAGAGAGAGAGAGAGAGAGAGAGAGAGAGAGAGAGAGAGAGAGAGAGAGAGAGAGAGAGAGAGAGAGAGAGAGAGAGAGAGAGAGAGAGAGACAGACAGACAGACAGAGAAAGAGAGACAGACAGCGAGAGAGAGAGAGAGAGGATCACCCAGGTAACATTACATATCGTAGACAAGTCAGGTTGTACTGCAGGTAACCAGCGTGAACATGATGGTAGTAAACTGGAACATCATGGTAGTAAACTGGAACATCATGGTAGTAAACTGGAACATCATGGTAGTAAACTGGTGAACACGAGAGGTAGAACACAGGGTGTTACATGGGTGTAACAGGTGACAGTCACACTATGATAACCAGGGGAAAAGGGAGAGCACATATCACTCAAAGGGTGATAACAGTGGTGGTGGTGGGATAGTAACAGTGGTTGTGGTGGTGGTGGGATAGTAACAGTGGTTGTGATGGTGGAATAGCAACAGTGGTGGTGGGATAGTAACAGTGGTTGTGGTGGTGGTGGGATAGTAACAGTGGTTGTGGTGGTGGTGGGATAGTAACAGTGGTTGTGGTGGTGGTGGGATAGTAACAGTGGTTGTGGTGATGGAATAGCAACAGTGGTGGTGGGATAGTAACAGTGATGGTGGGATAGTAAACAGTGGTGGTGGATAGTAACAGTGGTTGTGGTGGTGGAATAGCAACAGTGGTGGTGGGATAGTAACAGTAGTGATGGTGGTGGAATAGCAACAGTGGTGATGGTGGTGGAATAACAACAGTGGTGGTGGTGGTGGGATAACAACAGTGGTGGTGGTGGTGGTGGAATAGCAATAGTGGTGGTGGGATAACAACAGTGGTGGTGATGGTGGAATAGCAACAGTGGTGGTGGTAATGGTGGGATAACAACAGTGGCGGTGGTGGTGGGATAACAACAGTGGTGGTGGTGGTGGGATAACAACAGTGGTGGTGGTGGTGGGATAACAACAGTGGTGGTGGTGGTGGGATAACAACAGTGGTGGTGGTGGTGGGATAACAGTGATGGTGGTGGTGGGATAACAACAGTGGTGGTGGTGGTGGGATAGTAACAGTGGTGATGGTGGTGGAATAGCAACAGTGGTGGTGGTGGTGGGAATAACAACAGTGGTGATGGTGGGGGGATAACAACAGTGGTGATGGTGGTGGGATAACAACATTGGTGATGGTGGTGGGATAACAACAGTGGTGATGGTGGTGGGATAACAACATTGGTGGTGGTGGGATAACAACAGTGGTGGTGGTTGGGTAGCAACAAGGTCACACTGCCAGGGGGGGGGGTCACATACGGAAGCACTTGATCCTGGGGTCGCCGAGCAGGGGGTAGGGGCAGTCACAGTGGAAGGATCCCACCGTGTTGATACACTTGGCACTCTCTCCACAGGGGAAGACTGGACCCTGGCACTCATCCACGTCTGTACAGGCACTCACAAGAGTCACTCAACACCTCCAACGATGTGTGTTTAAACTCTATCATTATTATATTTAGGTGGATAGCGTTAAACCTGTAGGGGTTACGCAGCGCCCAGGGGAATGGGAGGCACTCAGATTTGATCCTAGGAAGAAGAGAGCAGGTCTAATTCCTTGGATCACGAGCCCTCTCCCTCGCCAGCATCAAGGAACCTCCACAGAAGAATCAAGTACTGAACACGGCCACTTAGAGACTTTATAAGTGGTAATTAAAGTGTTAGTAGTAAGCATCATGCTGCTACAACGAGACACACTTAACATTAAGCAACTTTACTACAAGTACAGAGGAGCCTGCTTACTTTATAAGTAAATCTGGTATTTAAAGAGTCAATTGTGTGATTACAAGACACTACTAGGCTTCACTTACTTTTAATATACCACAAGATAAGTAAAGATATTATTATCTTTACACCACAATGAATACTGATGTTTCGCTCAATATTGGACATTAGTTATGATAACAACACTAAGTGGACGATGTTTGGGTCCTTGACTAACTAGTGTCAGGATCCAGCAAGATGACTGTATCTGAAGGATCCAAACCTCGTCCAGTTTACGTTATCAGTTCGTGTGTTAACTGAGAATTATTACAGCCATGATGCTGTAACAGTGTTGAAACTACCTTAATGACAAGATACAGCAACGCACCTTCAGAGGGTCGTACCACCTACCTTTGCATACAGTTTCGGGAGGGTTCCCTATGAAACCAAAGTTACAGGTGCACTGGAAGCTGCCAGGCACGTTCTGGCACTGAGCATTTGGGCCACAGGGGGAGAGTTGGCACTCATCTTCGTCTTGGCACTCGGCACCCACGGCCCTGAAGCCATCCCGGCAGAAACACTGATTCTCTCGGCACTCAGCGTTGTTGACACAGTCGAAGTTGGACACACACAGGATGTTGACGTCCGCCTGAGGGTGGTCGTGATGGCGGTAATAATGGTAGTGATAGTGGTAACTTAGTATTAGTGGCACACAACACTTAACAAGTTGATAAATTAGACACCTGTGCAACACCTGAATATCTTCATTATGAAGATAATTTCGCCAGCCAGCGACTGTCAACATCTGGCGACACTACAAGATGGGGTAATCAGTCCCGCTCTCTACAAGATATTCACCACCCTCGTCTACGGTAAACCTAGAAGTACAGTCGTGACTAGAGAGACACGTAGCTCCTGACGACACACACAGGTGAAGGTGCACTCACCTGCTCGCAGGCCACATCAGGTGTAGGGCTGGGAATAAAGCCCTGAGGACACAAACAGGTGAATCCGGGCTGGGCGTTCTGGCAGAGAGCGTTGATCCCGCAGGGGCGGTTGTATGCTGTACACTCGTCAATGTCTGCCAGGGTAATTACATCTTAACACCTCAACGCTCACCTCACGTTATATTAATTACAGTAATTAAAACTCAACACACAGGCTCAATTAACAATTAATTACCTGCGTATCTTGTCTGGTAATAGTTTAGTTAAACTTTCAATTATAACTAAACCTTCGTCTATGATACGTCTGGATACAGGTGTGTTATAGGTGTGCAGACAGGTGTGGATACGTGTGGGTGTAGATACAGGTGTGTTGTGGGTGTTCAGGTAGCTGTGGTTACGTGTGGGTGTAGATACAGGTGTGTTGTGGGTGTTCAGGCAACTGTGGTTACGTGTGGGTGTAGATACAGGTGTGTTGTGGGTGTTCAGACAGGTGTGTATCACAGGGGTATACTCACCAACACAACCAGTGTAGGGGTCGCCAGTGTAGTCTTCCAGACACTGACAGGAGTAGCTACCCACACTGTCCAGACAGACGGCGTTGGCACCACACGGGTCATTCTGGCACTCATCCACGTCTGTGGCACCACAGAGGGCACGAGGGGAAAACAAGTGTTAGATTTACAGCACTCTGGCACTTACTACCAAGCAATCAATAGAAACTCACTGCCACAATGGCACTAATAAAGATCGTGGAAGAGTAAAATTTGCAAAATTACTGCAGTGACAGACTCGCCTCTAAGGCGGTGATGTGGCACTCTCAAGGGAGGCTCAGAGTGCAGGAACTCGCTGTGATGCTAGTTTACTGGCACTGTGGCGTTATTTAAGAGTGAAACAAGCATGTTAGCTTACTCAGAGTGGTACTTAGAGTGGCACTTAGAGTGGAAAACTATCATCTTCTATCTCTCGCCTCTATGGTCAATATTAAACAAGACTGACATGATAATCATGTCCCTCAGTTTATAACATGTCAGGTCAAGATTAATTAACAAAAACAACTTATGAGATGAACAAAGAAAGAATGACAATAGGCTTTGTTTTGGTCAAGTTGTTCCTTGAAGAACAAATTCCAGTGTTCATCAATAAACCATAACAGTGTACAACTTTTCGGGTGTCAGATGACAGAGCTGTCAGATGAAAGAGCTTGTGCTGCCACCTGGTGACACAATCACTGAACAGGAAGAACCTGCATATTTCGACCTCCACCTGAGGTCCTCTTCAGAGGGAGGACGTCAGCTACAGGAGCAAATATGTTGTTCTCACCAGAGCTGTCTTCATGTGGGCTGTCTGCAGTAGTGAGCAGCGCAGAATTAACAATGCTAATTAGTTATTCTAGCTTCAGTTAATGTTAACTGTTAATTCTACTACTTGGTGTTAATATGTTAAATTGTTTGTCAGTATGTTAGTAAGTGTCTAGCCATTCAGAGTGCTGGAAGGGTGCTATCTTGATGCTACTCAAGAGTTCTTCATCCAAGGAAGCGGGGCTGCCCTTCCCTTCCTCGGACCAAGCTGATCATCTACCATCCCCCGGGGACTGTATGGGATTGTCACTTCACCGTCAATATTGTATAAATACAAGAATACAAGGTTTGAGGAAGAGACAGCCATGCATACACAACTCTAGTATACCAGTAACACAGGACAAGTGGCTCCTCGAGTACACAGGGACACGTGGCTCCTAGAGTATACAGAGACACGTGGCTCCTAGAGTACACAGGGACGCGTGGCTCCTAGAGTACATCCAAGATCACACAGACAGGTAAGGTTCTACTTGTGACCTTGAGAGCCGGGAAGAGATCAGTCAAACATCGTCGGGAGGTCAGATATTAAGGTTTAAGAAACCTCTGCGGTGCGGGAAAGGTTTAAAAAATTTTGAGGTGAGGGACGCTAAAAACCCCCAAAGGTTATACAACCCATAGGAGGAGTCATCGGTAATACAAGGAAGACAGTCTCGAGGGCCCACAAGGAAGAGACAGGCTCCCTCAGGTAGTTTTCAGATGCTGTCTTGTTAAGATTTAAAACCCTTTTAAAATCTTGGCCAAGTTGTTATAACACAAGTCACAAGTAACCCCCAACTTGGAGAAATTATGTTGTGGGTTAGTTATGAAATTTTTCAGCCCGGTGGGTTTTGGCTTGTGTCGGGTCGTTGTTTTGTTACTGTGACGACAGACAGTGGAAGATGTCTGTATGAAAGGGGAAAAGTGAAGAGTCGTGGAAGTGAGGGGAAAAGGTCGTGTTGAGTGAAGAGAATCTTTGGGAGGTTTTACTGAGGATCGTCAACTACACCACACTTTTACAAAACAAAACAGGGGGTGCTGGGGGGCAAAGGACGAAGAAGTTCATTAGGGGGTTCAAGGGGGGGGACAGATAAAAAAAGGCCTCCTTTATGAGAGGTGAAGGTCGTACGGAGAAATCCTGCCGTGACGTGAAGGAATGGTTTCGCTTTCATGAACCCCAAGTCTTAAGTAGGGTTAAAAAATAAAATCCCGAAGAGAATCCTTCCTGTGAAAGGTGCCCAGGAATTTTTTTCCTTTAGACTGAATAAAGAGATTTTTTCGGCGGGCCCTTAATGTGAAGTAGGATGATTGCTGTACCATCCTCCCAAAAAGATGAAGGGGGGAAAGGATGTTCAAGAAGTGGGAGTACTAACTGCCATGAGTGTTTTTTTTTCCCGTCTCCCTGGAAGCCGGTGGGGGGGGGGGAGAAGCAAATTTGTACGGGCCCGGGGATGTTGGGCACTTGGCCCCTTGACGGGGCAATTTGTAGTGAGGGGCCGCACTCGTTACGTCTGTGCACTCCCGAGGGTTCTCCGTGAAAAAACCCCGAGGGGAGCGGGACTCGTAGGAGCCCGAGTGTTTATGCAGGGGCGGGGCTCCACGGAAAGCTACAGTTGGTGGGGCGCAGCACCCCCGGGAGGAGATACTCTGAGGTAACGAGGTCGGTCACCCCGAGACGTATCGTTGTGGGCTTCCAATGCTTTCTTTTATCTTCCGGCTCCAAGGCCGGGGCCCCCCGCCCGTTTAATATCTTTTTAGTAAAAAAGGGGGAAACATTTTATTAACCTGCCACCCTGGGCGCAGTTTCCACACATCACTATTACTGTTTTCTCACCTGGATCTAGTAAGCATTAGTTAGGATTTAAATATCCCCCTATGTAATTTTTGTCCTCACACCCTGAAAGACCGTCCCATGTACGAATACCCTTTCCCCCCACCACACACTCAACACTGCCAGGAAGGGAAATAGAAAATAAAAAAATAAGGTAAAAAAAGGCTTGAAAGAGAGAGAGAGAGAGAAGAGAGAGAGAGAAGAGAGAGAGAGAGAGAGAGAGAGAGAGAGAGCGTTAGAGGCGTGAGGGTTGGTCGCATGTTGGGAGGTTACACCTCCTCAAGGGGATGGGAAAATAATCAGTAAACCAGCAGCACAACATGATATTCAACAAAAACCCCAAAAACAAGGCAGGTACTATACACATGTGTAAATTTTGTAACATACAAAACACTCAAATGTTAAACTGTAACAAAAAACCCCACGGCAGTTTTTTCATCATCTACAACTCTCTGCCAAAGTACCTTCCTTCTCACCCTTTTAAATACAAAAACTGAAACTACCGTCGTTCTTTTTCAATATTTCTCTCGAACTTTCAGATATTTTTTTCATTTTAAAAAGATCTAATTGAAATTTAACGAGCTAAATCTAGTTTTGTGAACCGGAAGTGTATAGTTTTACCCAGGGTTTCAATACTACTTGTTACCCCGGGGTTTTAATATACATTGTTTCCCTGGGTTTCAATACTACTTGTTACCCAGGGTTTCAAAATACATTGTTACCCAGGTTTTCAAACTACTTGTTACCCAGGGTTACAATACACATGTTACCCCCGGGTTAAATAAAACATTTTACCCCTGAGTTCAATATACATTGTTCCCAGGGTTACAATACTACATTGTTACCCTGGGGTTTCAATTCTACATTTTTACCCGGGGTTTCAATCTACATTGTTACCCCGGGTCACAATACTCTTGTTACCCCGGGTTCAAAACTACATGTTACCAAAGGGTTTTCAATACTACATTTTACCCAGGGGTTCAAATACATTTTTCCCAGGGTTTCAATATACATTTTACCCAGGTTACAAACTACATTGTTACCCTGGGGGACAAACTAAATGTTACCCAGGGTCACAAAACTAATGTTACCCAGGTTACAATACTACATTTTACCCAGGGGCAAATACTACTTGTTACCCGGGGTTTCAATACTACATTGTTACCCAGGGTTACAATACTACATTGTTACCCAGGGTTACAATACTACATTGTTACCCAGGGTTACAATACTACATTGTTACCCAGGGTTACAATACTACATTGTTACCCAGGGTTACAATACTACATTGTTACCCCAGGTTAAATTTACATTGTTACCCCGGGGTTTCAAACTCATTTTACCCAGGGTTTCAATAACTTGTTACCCGGGTTACAATACACATGTTACCCCGGGGGTTTCAATACTACATTTTTTACCCAGGGTTACAAAATACTTGTTACCCCGGGGTTTCAAACTAATTGTTACCCAGGGTTTTAAAAAAATTGTTCCCCCGGGGTTTCAATACACATTTTACCCGGGTTACAATACACATTGTTTCCCAGGGTTAAAACTACATTTTACCCGGTTACAATACTACTTGTTACCCGGGTTACAATACTAAATTGTTTTCCCAGGTCACAAACTACATTGTTACCCAGGGGTTTCAAAATACATTTTACCCAGGGGCAAATATACATGTTAACCCCCGGGGGACAATACTAAAGTTACCCGGGTTACAATACTACATTTTTCCCCGGGTTTAAAAACTAATTGTTACCCCGGGTTTAAAAACTACATTGTTCCAGGGGTTTCAATACACTTTTTACCCGGGGTTTCAATAACGTTACCAGGGTACAATACACATTTTTACCCAGGTTTACAATACTACATTGTTACCCAGGGGTTTCAATACTAATTGTTACCCAGGTTACAAACTACATTGTTACCCTGAGTTACAAAACTACATTTTACCAGGGTTACAATACAATTGTTACCCGGCCAATACTACATTTTTACCCGGTTACAATACTACATTGTTACCAGGGGGTTTCAATAACCCTTGTTCCCGGTTACAAAACTACATTTTTACCCGGGTCACAAAGCTACATTTTTTCCCAGGGTTTCAATACTACATTTTTACCCGGGTTTTATACTACATTGTTACCCAGGGGTTTCAATACTACATTTTACCCCGGGGTTTCAAACTACATTGTTACCCAGGTTTCAATACTACATTGTTCCCCCGGGTTACAATACTACATTTTACCCAGGGTTTTTAATTTCTACATTGTTTCCCCGGGGTTCAAACACATTGTTCCCTGGGGTTCAATACTACATTGTTACCCAGGGGTTTCAATACTACATTTTTACCAGGGTACAATACTACTTGTTCCCAGGGTTACAAACTACATTGTTTCCCAGGGTTCAAAACTACATTTTACCCCGGGGTTTCAATACTACATTGTTACCCAGGGGTTTCATACTACATTGTTACCCTGGGGTTTCAATACTCATTGTTACCCCGGGGTTTCAATACTAATTGTTACCCGGGTTTCAATACTACATTTTTACCCAGGGTTTCAATATAATTTTTACCCGGTTTTCAATACACATTGTTACCCAGGGGACAATACACATGTTACCCAGGGGTTTAAAAACATTGTTCCCCGGGTTTTCAAAACTACATTGTTTCCCAGGGTTACAATACTTCTTTTTACCCCGGTTACAAAACACTTGTTACCCTGATTTTAATATACATTTTACCCAGGGTTACAATATACATTGTTAACCCCGGTTACAAAAACACATTGTTACCCAGGGTTACAATACTACATTGTTACCCAGGGTTACAATACTACATTGTTACCCTGGGTTACAATACTACATTGTTACCCAGGGTTACAATACTACATTGTTTCCCAGGTTACAAGCTACATTTTTACCCGGGGTTTCAATATACATTTTTACCCATGGTTTTCAATACTACATTTTACCCCGGGGGTTTCAAAATTCATTGTTACCCAGGGTTACAATACTACATTGTTACCCTGGGTTACAATACTACATTGTTACCCAGGGTTACAATACTACATTGTTACCCAGGGTTTCAATACTAAAAATTGTTACCCAGGTTACAAACTACATTTTTACCCCCGGGTTTTCAATACTACATTGTTACCCCCGGGTTACAAAACACTTGTTACCCAGGGTTTCAATACTACATTGTTACCCCGGGTTTCAATACACATTTTTACCCCGGGTTACAATAAAATTGTTACCCCGGGGGTTTCTACTACATTGTTACCCAGGGTTACAATACTACATTGTTACCCAGGGTTACAATACTACATTGTTACCCAGGGTTACAATACTACATTGTTACCCAGGGTTACAATACTACATTGTTACCCCGGTTCAATATACTTGTTACCCAGGGTTTTCAATACTACTTTTACCCAGGGTTACAATATACTTGTTTCCGGGTTTTCAATCACTTGTTTTCCCAGGGTTAAATACTACTTTTACCCAGGGGTTTCAATACACTTGTTCCCGGGGTTACAAACTACATTGTTTCCCAGGGGCACAAACTACATTTTTACCCAGGGGTTTCAATACCTTGTTACCCAGGGGGACAATAACATTGTTACCCAGGGTCCAATAATACATTTTACCCGGATCACAATAACATTGTTACCCAGGGTTACAATACTACATTTTTACCCAGGGTTCATACTACATTTTTACCCCGGGGTTTCAATACTCATTGTTACCCAGGGTTCCATACTACATGTTACCCAGGGGACAAACTACATTGTTACCCAGTTTCCAATACTACTTGTTACCCAGACACAATATACATTGTTACCCAGGGTTACAAAACTACATTGTTACCCGGGTCACAATCACTTGTTACCCCGGGTCACATACTACATTGTTACCCAGGGGCACAAACTACATTTTTACCCAGGGTCACAACTCATTGTTTCCCAGGGTCACAATACAGTGTTTCCCAGTGTCACAATACTACATTGTTTTCCTGGGTCACAAACTACAGGGATGTTCACAGTTCATTCTTTTAAAAGGGGGCATAGGGGGGTCAGGGGGGAACCCGGAGGGTTATAAAATACTGAGGTCAACCAAAGGTTATAAATACGGGGGCAACCAGGGGAGGTTTTAAAAATACTGGAGGGCAACCAGGAAGGTTTTAACATATTGGGGGTCAACCCGGAAGGTTCTAACATACTGAAGGTAACCAAGAGAGGTTTTAACATATGGATCAACCAGAAAGGTCATAAACAATTGAGGTCATGTTTACCTTTGCAAGACCGCGACGTTTTTAAGGGGGCACCCCGGAAAAACCCGGGGGACAGGGACACGTGAAGTTTATTTGATACCGCCACCACAGGGGCGTTGGTTGCACACGGTTTTCCTCACACCGTTCAGGGCCTGTATGGGGAGTAAGGCGTTAGTGCACCACACCCCCTGGGGTGGGGCATAACCAGTGAACCTCCGAGGCACCCCCCCAGTGGTGTGGTGCCTCGGGGGTCATACAGCGTGTGGGTTCCTGCTGCAGCACTGGTTTAGTATATCTGAGGGGATCTCTCTCTCCTTCTCTCTCTTATTAAAACCCCCGCCTTTCGCACCTAATCAAAAACTTTGGGACAAAAAAACCCAAAAACTACACACCCCTAACAACCCCTTTATACACTACTAACAACCTTTTAATTAACCTTTTTTTCACCTTAACTCCTACCCACCCCCCTCAAAGGCCCCAGCACTCACCTGACCCCAGCATCACCACACCTGGGACCCAGCACTCACCGACACCCACATCACCTGACACCCGCCTCACCTGCACCCCGCCTCACCTGAACCCAGCCTCACCTGACACCCAGACTCACCTACACCCAGCACTCAACCCGACACCCAGCCTCACCTGACACCCAGCATCAAAGACCCCACACTACCTAGCACCTGACACCCCGCACTCACCCGACACCCACACCACCTGAACCCCGCAATCACCTAGCACCTGGCACCCACCTCACCGACACCCGCACTCACCGACACCCAGCACTCACCCTTTTCTCACCCACACCTGTCACCCCAGCACTCCCTGGCACCAAAAATAAGACTCACCTGGCACCCAGCACTCACCTAGCACTCACCTGGCACCCAGCTCTCACTTAGCACTCCCTGGACCCACACTCACCTAGCACTCGCCTGGATCCAGCATCCCGCCACCCAGCACTCACCTGCCACCCAGCCTCACCTATATCACCTTGCACCTCCTCACCTACACCCAGAACTCCCTGGCACCCACACCACCTTTCCAGACTCACCCAGCACTCATCTGGCACCCAGCACTACCTATACTCCCTACCCACCTGGCACCCAGCACTCCCTGCACTCACCTGGGAACCAGCACTCCCTAGCACTCACCTGGGACCCAGCACCACCTGCACTCACCTGGCACCCAGCACTCACCTAGCACTCACCTGGGACCCACACTCACCTGGCACCCCCAACCCCCTGGGACCCAGCACCCCCGGACCCACAACCAGACTCATACACCTGGTACCCAGCATTTACCCAGCACCCCGAAATCACCTGGGACCCAGCACTCACCTTTCCCCCCCTCTCATCTAGCACCTAAACCTCACCTGACACCCCCACCCCCTACACCGCATGGCACCCGCACTCACCCTTCCCCGCACTCACCAGCACTCACCCGGCACTCAGCACTCACCTGCCCCAGCAATCAACTTTCCCGCACTCCCTGACCCAGCACTCACCTTCCCCCGCCCCCACTAGCACCTAGCACTCAGGCACCAGCACTCACCGGGACCCCGCAGTGGAGTCAGGGCACCCGGAAGCCGGGCGGACATCACAAAACATGACCACCCCTTTTATTGCGGCACTGGGGATTGGGGGCCCCAGCTGTCCGCTCGTTGGGACTGTCAAAGTCGACACACTGTTGGCACAAGCAGAGATATGTCATATAATGCCCCCAACTGAATTTATGGGGGGGTATACTACACTGAAGATGGAAATTTATGGCACTATTTTGATGGGGGGTATACTGGGATGATAGTTGGGGGGTATCCGGGACTGATAGAGGAAGGTATCGGGATGATAGATGGGGGGGGTATACTGGCAGATAGATGGAGGTAACGGGAAATGGATAAAATAACTGGGGCCCGATAATGGGGGGGGTTGTGGCATGATAAATGGAAGGGACTGGCATGATAATCGGAGGTATACTGGCCACTGATAGATAGGGGTATATGGCACTGATGGGAGGTATACTGGGGACTGATGGGAGGTTTTAAATGGCACGAAATGGGGGGTATCTGGGATTGATGGGGTATACGTCACGATAGTGGGGGGTATACGGCACGATAATGGTACATGGTTGTGTTGAAAGTAATTCATAGGTAGAGATAGTCGTGAAAAAAGAGAAAAAGAGAGAGAGAAGAGAAGAGGAGAGAGAGAGAGAGAGAGAGAAGAGAAGGAAGAGAGGGAAATTCGAAAGGGCAACCACAGAAATAACGGGAAAACTTAACGGGGGAGTAAGACGATCAGAGAAAAAAAATGAGAAAAGTATACTCACCCAGTGATGGGTTTTTCCGATAAACCGTAAGGGCAGAACAAGTGTAGTTACCATTTAGGTTTGTACATCAGCATTATGACCCAAGCACCGGGTGACAACACTCTCTTGTCGTAATAAATAACAGATAAATACATTTAAACTTATCACTTACAACATGGATAATACAATGTAAATAATTTTGGTATTTAAGAGACCATGAGGAATTTGTAATTGACAGGTGGTAAATCAGGTGTGGTGTGTTGTGTTGTGGTGTGTGTGTTTGTGGTGTGGTGTGTTTGTGTGTGTGTGTTGTTTTGTGTGTGGTGTGTGTGTGGTTGTTAACACACAACCTCACACAGGGAAAATGTGTGGGACCCGGGACCCTGGGGGGACCCTGGGTGACCCCGGGGGGGCCCGGGGTGACCGAGTGTCAGTAACGTTGGCAAGCCCTTTTGAAACCCAGACACTTAAAAGGGATCCACCACTGTTTTTGCTGTTCCCGTTGCTATGTTTTTTGCTGTTTTGTTGTTTTCTGCTGCTGCTGTTTTTGCTGCTGCTGCTGCTGCTGCGCGGGTCTGTTTTCTGTTACTGTTACTGTTATGTGGCTGCTCTGTGCGCTGTGCTTAGCAGGGAAATACCAAACAGGTTTTTTTGAGGGGGTTTTCCGCAATAGTTTATCACCTTTTCCCCCCTCTCTACCTCCTCTCTCCTCTCTCTACTCTCTCTCTCACACACCACACACACACATACACCACAACACACAAACCACACCCACACACACACAAACCCCCACAACACAAACAACCAAAAACACACACACACACACAACACCAACACACACACACACACACAACACACACACACACACATACACACACTACAACAAACACACACACCCCACACACAACACACACACACACACACACACACACACCCCCACACACAAACACACACAAACTACACACAAACACACACACAACACACACGAGAGGTTAAGGGAAATCAACCGACAACTGGAGGAAAAAGGGAGATGGGGGGGCATGAAAGACATACAAAAACGAAGGAATTGACAAAGGGGGACAAAAACAGGGTGTTCCAAATTGGGCACAGAAAAAAGGGGACCAAATTTGGAAGCTGAAGACACAGATGAAACACAGGGGTGTTAGGAAGTATTTCTTTAGCCACAGAGTAGTCAGTAAGTTGAATAGTTTGGGAAGCGATGTAGTGAGGCAGGATCCATACATAGCTTATAAGCGAGGTACGATAAAGCTCACGGCTCAGGAGAGTGACCTAGTAGCGATCAGTGAAGAGGCGGGGCCAGGAGCACGGACTCGACCCCCGCAACCTCAACTAGGTAGTACTAGGTGAGTACACACACACACACACACACATACACACACACACACCACATACACAGATCATCAGTGTTGGTGTGTGTGTGTGTGTGTGTGTGTGTGTGTGTGTGTGTGTGTGTGTGTGTGTATGTGTGTGTGTGTGTATGTGTGTGTGTATGTGTGTGTATATTGTATGTGTGTGTGTATGTGTGTGTGTATGTATGTGTGTGTGTATGTGTGTGTGTGTGTGTGTGTGTGTGTGTGTGTGTGTGTGTGTGTGTGTATGTGTGTGTGTATGTGTGTGTGTATGTGTATGTGTGTGTGTATGTGTATGTATGTGTGTATGTGTGTGTGTATGTGTGTGTATGTGTGTGTGTGTATACACTCACCTGTACAAATGTTGTAACCATCTCCGGTGAATCCTTCCTTGCACTTGCAAGTGTAGTGTGCTGGCAGGTTGCAACACTCTGCATCTTCAACACACTTAGCTGCCAGCTCCGGCACCAAACACTCGTCGATGTCTGCAACACACAGGAAACACTGTATTACAACAAACATTAAACACTGTCTTACAACAAACATCAAACACTGCAACACTAAACACAGGTATTTAGTGGCAGGTGTCAAGGATACCTGTGCTAGCTTATAATAGCCCACCGGATGGGCAGTTGAAACGTGCTGGGGGGAACCAGTGTTCACTTGTGTTCATTTATCATGATGAACACTGTACAATACAGTGTAGCTTGCGTAGCCAGGAGGCTACACTGAAAGTATACTCGAGTATACTGGCTACCCTGAATTTGTAGCTAGTATACTCGAGTTATGAGGGTCCCTTGTAAACTAGACACCAGTATCTCTGTGTATATACACAGACATACAAGCTAGGTTAATTGCTCATTGTATACACACACACACATACATATATACACACATCCTAATATAAGGAATCAGTGTATATACACATACACAGCTGTAGGTGTACTTGTGGTTCTGGAAGGTGCTTGAGTCAACACCTTAAACTGATCAGGTTCTTGACTACTGTCCCAGAACT
>NC_069453.1:30828810-30891310 GCF_026875155.1 Cherax quadricarinatus | reverse complement strand
CTGACTGAGGCATCAGCATGACCCTGACTGAGGCCTCAGCATGACCCTGACTGAGGCATCAGCATGACCCTGACTGAGGCATCAGCATGACTCTGACTGAGGCATCAGCATGACCCTGACTGAGGCATCAGCATGACCCTGACTGAGGCATCAGCATGACCCTGACTGAAGCATCAGCATGACCCCTGGACTGAGGCATCAGCATGACTCTGACTGAGGCATCAGCATGACTCTGACTGAGGCATCAGCATGACTCTGACTGAGGCATCAGCATGACTCTGACTGAGGCATCAGCATGACTCTGACTGAGGCATCAGCATGACTCTGACTGAGGCCTCAGCATGACCCTGACTGAGGCATCAGCATGACCCTGACTGAGGCATCAGCATGACTCTGACTGAGGCATCAGCATGACCCTGACTGAGGCATCAGCATGACCCTGACTGAGGCATCAGCATGACCCTGACTGAGGCATCAGCATGACCCTGACTGAAGCATCAGCATGACCCTGACTGAGGCATCAGCATGACTCTGACTGAGGCATCAGCATGACCCCTGACTGAGGCATCAGCATGACTCTGACTGAGGCATCAGCATGACTCTGACTGAGGCCTCAGCATGACCCTGACTGAGGCATCAGCATGACCCTGACTGAGGCATCAGCATGACTCTGACTGAGGCATCAGCATGACCCTGACTGAGGCATCAGCATGACCCTGACTGAGGCATCAGCATGACCCTGACTGAGGCATCAGCATGACCCTGACTGAAGCATCAGCATGACCCTGACTGAGGCATCAGCATGACTCTGACTGAGGCATCAGCATGACTCTGACTGAGGCATCAGCATGACTCTGACTGAGGCATCAGCATGACCCTGACTGAGGCATCAGCATGACCCTGACTGAAGCATCAGCATGACCCTGACTGAGCATCAGCATGACTCTGACTGAGGCATCAGCATGACTCTGACTGAGGCATCAGCATGACTCTGACTGAGGCATCAGCATGACTCTGACTGAGGCCATCAGCATGACCCTGACTGAGGCATCAGCATGACCCTGACTGAGGCATCAGCATGACTCTGACTGAGGCATCAGCATGACCCTGACTGAGGCATCAGCATGACCCTGACTGAGGCATCAGCATGACCCTGACTGAGGCATCAGCATGACCCTGACTGAAGCATCAGCATGACCCTGACTGAGGCATCAGCATGACTCTGACTGAGGCATCAGCATGACTCTGACTGAGGCATCAGCATGACTCTGACTGAGGCATCAGCATGACCCTGACTGAGGCATCAGCATGACCCTGACCCGAGGCATCAGCATGACTCTGAGGCATCAGCATGACCCTGACTGAGCATCAGCATGACCCTGACTGAGGCATCAGCATGACTCTGACTGAGGCATCAGCATGACCCTGACTGAGGCATCAGCATGACCCTGACTGAGGCATCAGCATGACCCTGACTGAGGCCTCAGCATGACCCTGACTGAGGCATCAGCATGACCCTGACTGAGGCATCAGCATGACCCTGACTGAAGCATCAGCATGACCCTGACTGAGGCATCAGCATGACTCTGACTGAGGCATCAGCATGACCCTGACTGAGGCATCAGCATGACCCTGACTGAGGCATCAGCATGACCCTGACTGAGGCATCAGCATGAACCTGACTGAGGCATCAGCATGACCCTGACTGAGGCATCAGCATGACCCTGACTGAGGCATCAGCATGACCCTGACTGAGGCATCAGCATGACCCTGACTGAGGCATCAGCATGACTCTGACTGAGGCATCAGCATGACCCTGACTGAGGCATCAGCATGACTCTGAGGCATCAGCATGACTCTGAGGCATCAGCATGACCCTGACTGAGGCATCAGCATGACCCTGACTGAGGCATCAGCATGACCCTGACTGAGGCATCAGCATGACCCTGACTGAGGCATCAGCATGACTCTGACTGAGGCATCAGCATGACCCTGACTGAGGCATCAGCATGACCCTGACTGAGGCATCAGCATGACCCTGACTGAGGCATCAGCATGACTCTGAGGCATCAGCATGACCCTGACTGAGGCATCAGCATGACCCTGACTGAGGCATCAGCATGACTCTGACTGAGGCATCAGCATGACCCTGACTGAGGCATCAGCATGACCCTGACTGAGGCATCAGCATGACCCTGACTGAGGCATCAGCATGACCCTGACTGAGGCATCAGCATGACCCTGACTGAGGCATCAGCATGACTCTGACTGAGGCATCAGCATGACCCTGACTGAGGCATCAGCATGACCCTGACTGAGGCATCAGCATGACCCTGACTGAGGCATCAGCATGACCCTGACTGAGGCATCAGCATGACTCTGAGGCATCAGCATGACCCTGACTGAGGCATCAGCATGACCCTGGCTGAGGCCTCAGCATGACCCTGACTGAGGCATCAGCATGACTCTGACTGAGGCATCAGCATGACCCTGGCTGAGGCCTCAGCATGACCCTGACTGAGGCATCAGCATGACCCTGACTGAGGCATCAGCATGACCCTGACTGAGGCATCAGCATGACCCTGACTGACAGGGATCCCTTAAAATTTAACTTTACACGTAACACTCTTCTTAACATATTAAATATCTCTCCAGACAGCACTAACTTGAACGTATCTCTGTTGACTAATCAACAAGAGTAAGAATAACACCAGAACACAGAGACTACAAGCTGTGCTGATGGTTCAACAAGTGGTTGCTCGAGTTCAAGCCAAGCACACGTCAGGTCACTGTTTCGAAGTCAACACCTGCTAGGAACAATATAGGAACTCCTCTATCCCTCTCTCTTCAGACAAAAATATACCTGTGTGAGTGGCCACACCTGTCTACCTGTACAAGGGTACCTGGTGGACCTGAGGGAGAGCTCAACGAACTGTCCAGGTTAAGGTGTTGAGGGGAAGGTGGGGGTGAGGAAAATGGGGAAGAAAGATGGAGGGTTGGAGGTAGGGGAGGAGAGATGGAGGGGTAGACGTGGGGGAGGGATATTTGGTCGAACGACCTTGAACTAGCAGTTATGATGGTCATGTGGTGATGGTTACGTATGTGATGAGTGAATGGTGATGATAGAATACTCACCAACATAAATATCATCACCATAGCATCACAACGACACCGTGTAGTGTTGACACTACCCAAGCTGGATCCTCAACACAACACAGTGTAGTGTTGACACTACCCAGACTGGATCCTCAACACAACACAGTGTAGTGTTGACACTACCCAGACTGGATCCTCAACACAACACAGTGTAGTGTTGACACTACCCAGACTGGATCCTCAACACAACACTGTGGTGTTGACACTACCCAGACTGGATCCTCAACACAACACTGTGGTGTTGACACTACCCAGACTGGATCCTCAACACAACACAGTGTAGTGTTGACACTACCCAGACTGGATCCTCAACACAACACAGTGTAGTGTTGACACTACCCAGACTGGATCCTCAACACAACACAGTGTAGTGTTGACACTACCCAGACTGGATCCTCAACACAACACTGTGGTGTTGACACTACCCAGACTGGATCCTCAACACAACACTGTGGTGTTGACACTACCCAAGCTGGATCCTCAACACAACACTGTGGTGTTGACACTACCCAAGCTGGATCCTCAACACAACACTGTGGTGTTGACACTACCCAAGCTGGATCCTCAACACAACACAGTGTAGTGTTGACACTACCCAGACTGGATCCTCAACACAACACAGTGTAGTGTTGACACTACCCAGACTGGATCCTCAACACAACACAGTGTAGTGTTGACACTACCCAGACTGGATCCTCAACACAACACAGTGTAGTGTTGACACTACCCAGACTGGATCCTCAACACAACACTGTGGTGTTGACACTACCCAGACTGGATCCTCAACACAACACTGTGGTGTTGACACTACCCAGACTGGATCCTCAACACAACACTGTGGTGTTGACACTACCCAGACTGGATCCTCAACACAACACTGTGGTGTTGACACTACCCAAGCTGGATCCTCAACACAACACTGTGGTGTTGACACTACCCAGACTGGATCCTCAACACAACACTGCAATACACTAACTTATCGGATCAGTGACCAACAACCAGAAAACGAAGAAGTGACGTCATGCGTTTGTGACTTCCTACGTATTGACATCCACTGTCATCAATGATGTCTTGAATGTTGAGACGAACGGAATGTGGAACACATTAGTGGCTAGAATGTTCAGTGTGTACCACCACCTAACACACACATACACACACACACACCACACACATACACACACACACACACACACACACACACACACACACACACACACACACACACACACACACACACACACACAATCTTAAAAAAACACATTAAAAATCCTTATCAACTGCAGAGAGTTGCAACCAGACTGGCTCCTGGGCTATCATGGTAGTTACTGACCTTACATTGTAGTTACTGACCTAACATTGTAGTTCCTGGCCTATCATGGTAGTTACTGACCTATCATGGTAGTTACTGACCTATCACGGACATAATGAAGGATATTAGGGGAATGATTGGTCCTGAGCAGGTCGTGCCTTGTACGGGCCAGTAGGCCTCCTGCAGTGGTCCTCCATCTTTATATTCTTAACATTTAGAAGACATATATGGCCATAATATGCAGCACAGTTACCCAGAAACACAGAGACAAATACGTACATAATGTTTGAGAGGATGAACACACACACACACACACACACACACCAAGTGCACAGCAAACCCGCTCACAGGATGTACTACGAGTGCACATTAAGTGCTCACACAGAGACCTGCAAGTGCACGGCCAACCTGTCATGCAAGTACTGACAAGTTGATGACTTAGACAACTGTACAACACCCGAGTGTCCTTATAATAGAGATGTTTTGCCAGGCAGTGGAGTCATCAGTACAATACAGTTTGTTTAAAGGTGCTGGGGACAGTGGAAGACAGGGTAATCAGTCCCTCAGTCTATATATGAGCCAGTGAGGCGCAGCAGTTGAAGATAACATCACAGGTGGGCGATACACTACCTCTCATAAACAACTGGTGTTGAATAAACTTGGAGAAAGGGGCAGTAAGGGGATGAGATAGATTGTAGGGTCCCAGGAGCTGCAACACAGCCCTCCTAAACCCCTGTGGGTATACAGGTATAGACACTGACAGTGAGATTCGTGAGGTGATTAGCAGAGGTGCGGAGCACGTTGGTAAGTTCAGTGAACCCAGTGTGGGCGTCGTGGTGGTGTTAGTGAACCACCCAGTGTGGGCGTCGTGGTGGTGTTAGTGAACCACCCAGTGTGGGCGTCGTGGTGATGTTAGTGAACCACCCAATGTGGGGGTCGTGATGGTGTTACTGAACCACCCAGTGTGGGCGTCGTGGTGGTGTTAGTGAACCACCCAGTGTGGGCGTCGTGGTGATGTTAGTGAACCACCCAGTGTGGGCGTCGTGGTGATGTTAGTGAACCACCCAGTGTGGGCGTCGTGGTGATGTTAGTGAACCACCCAGTGTGGGCGTCGTGGTGGTGTTAGTGAACCACCCAGTGTGGGCGTCGTGGTGATGTTAGTGAACCACCCAGTGTGGGCGTCGTGGTGATGTTAGTGAACCACCCAGTGTGGGCGTCGTGGTGGTGTTAGTGAACCACCCAGTGTGGGCGTCGTGGTGATGTTAGTGAACCACCCAGTGTGGGCGTCGTGGTGGTGTTAGTGAACCACCCAGTGTGGGCGTCGTGGTGGTGTTAGTTCGCCCAGTGTGGGCGTGAACATTGACTGCATCCACCACAGCCCACTCCACCACCACACAATGTTCACATACTACCACAAAGGGTATCTAATAAGTTACCGCTGCTTCCCCCCCCCCCACACACACACACGCACGCAAGTTAGAGAAAGTACAAAGGTTTGCAACAAGGCTAGTCCCAGAGCTCAGGGGAATGTCGTACGAGGTAAGGTTGAGGGAAATTGGACTGACGACACTGGAGGACAGAAGGGTCAGGGGAGACATGATAACGACATACAAGATACTGCGGGGAATAGACAAGGTGGACAGAGACAGGATGTTCCAGAGAGGGGACACAGAAACAAAGGGTCACAACTGGAAGCTGAAGACTCAGACGAGTCACAGGGACGTTAGGAAGTCTTTCTTCAGTCATAGAGTCGTCAGGAAGTGGAATAGCCTAGCAAGTGAAGTAGTGGAGGCAGGAACCATACATAGTTTTAATAAGAGGTATGACAAAGCTCAGGAAGCAGAGAGGGAGAGGACCTAGTAGCGATCAGTGAAGAGGCGGGGCCAGGACCTGAGTCTCGACCCCTACAACCACAATTAGGTGAGTACACACACACGCACACGTACACATTTATTTATTTATTTATTTATTTATAATTTGAGCACACTTACAGAGGTACAAAAAAAAAATACAGATAAGAGCAGCATGCCAAAGCCACTTATACTATGCATAGCATTACGGGCTGGCTTAAAATTAACTTAAGATTAACTAAGCAATGATGAAATCAGTGAAAAACATTAATGTAAACTGATTACTATAAAGCACAAGTGAGTATTACAAAGACAGGTCATATGGTTGCATGCATTGTTGTAAATTCAGTAGAATGGAGTATTCTGTTAGGTAGTGAATTTAAAAAATAATAAAGTTAGATTGGGTTTTAGGTTTAACATTTATGTGATATAATTGTGAGAAACATTTAAGATATACAATTTATAAGGTTCAGTTATTCAGTATTTATTTGGTTTTGGGTGTGTACGTGAGGTAATTTTCTTGCGTCATGTCCTCTCCAGAGTGGACGGATTAACGGACACAAACTCTGGCTAGTTATATGCTACCCTCCCTTCCTCCTTCCCTCCCTCCTTCCTTCCCTCCTTCCCACATCCATTCCCTCCCTCAGTTTGCCACTCCAACATTACAGTACTAGCAATGATGCTCTCTGCCCCTCTTCCTATCTCTCTCTCTCTCTCACACACACTCCCTCTCCCTTACACAACCATCTCTCACAGACTAGCTCACCCTCAACGATTTCCCCCCTCCCCACTCCCCTCCTTCCCACTCCCCTCCTCCCCACTTCCCTCCTCCCCACTCCCCTCCTTCCCTGTCTCCTCCAACAGTCTCTTCCTCATCAGTCTTTCAGGTCTCTACGGAGACTCATCTCTCAGCATAGTGAAGAGACGTAACACAAGTACTTCTTGCAAGCATAAAAGACCCAATGGAAATAAGTCAAGGACTCTAATGAAAATAAGTCAAGGACTCCAATGGGAATAAGTCAAGGACTCCAATGGGAATAAGTCAAGGACTCCAATGGGAATAAGTCAAGGACTCCAATGGGAATAAGTCAAGGACTCCAATGGAAATAAGTCAGGGGCTCCAATGGAAATAAGTCAAAGACTCCAATGGAATTAAGTCAAGGACCCCAATGGAAATAAGTCAAGGACCCCAATGGAAATAAGTCAAGGACTCCAATGGGAATAAGCCAAGGACCCCAATGGAAATAAGTCAATGACCCCAATGGAAATAAGTCAAGGACTCTAATGGAAATAAGTCAAGGACTCTAATGGAAATAAGTCAAGGACCCCAATGGAAATAAGTCAAGGACTCCAATGGAAATAAGTCAAGGACTCTAATGGAAATAAGTCAAGGACTCCAATGGAAATAAGTCAAAGACCCCAATGGAAATAAGTCAAGGACCCCAATGTAAATAAGTCAAGGACTCCAGTGGAAAAAGTCAAAGACCCCAATGGAAATAAGTCACTTTTTCTGACTTGTTTAGGTTATCACATGTAATTTACACATATATGTTACTATGTATGATAATTATACTTATTTGCAGGTGAGCCTAAATGAACTTGCTAGAGGCAGTGTGGACTCAACAACAACACAGTTTTCAAGGAGAGAGTAGGAGAGGAGAACCCTGGTATCACAGCCATCACAGAGACCAAACCTGCAGCAATAATGACATATTGCAAGAGGTACAGTGAGGGAAGGTGAGAGGCAGGGTAGGCGTGGGTATTAACAGGTCAGCGAGCCGCTAGTGGCGTGGGAGAACCAGCTGTCTACCACCACCACTACCAGTACCACCAACACCACCACTACCAGTACCACCACCACAACCACCCACTACCGCCTCTCCACCTCTCTCTTTCCATATACTCCTCCATTCTTCCTTTCCTTTTCCCCTCCTTCCTAGATATCTCTTTCCTTCAATTATCTCCCTCCCTCTATCTCCATGTCTCTCTGTCTTCCTGTCTCTCTCTCTGTCTCCCTGTGTCGCTGTCTCCCTGTCTCTCCGTCTCCCTCCTCCCCGATCTTCCTTAAAAGTTTAATATAAATGTTATACTTTAGTTTACCATTAATGTGTCTATCCTCAGAGAAAACTGAGGTTCTGCAACACTAACTTAATTAAACCTGACCAGACCATCAGCAGCCAGTCTGAGGCAATGAGAATGCTGTATTTCGGATATTAACTGAGATATTTCTTAACCCGGGATAACCCCAGAGTGTTAGTTATTATAACTTTCACTCTGCTCCTGTGATCTTCTCCTCCACCCCCAGGATGCCACCCACAACAGTCAGCCAACACACAAGAGGTACAATAAAGTTCATGGTGCTGGGAGAAAGTGGACCTACTAGTGACCAGCGAGGAAGAGGGGCCAGGAGCTATGAATTAACCCTTGCAGCCACAAATAGGTGAGTACAAATAGGTGAGTACACAGGCAACTACTCACTGCTAAGTGACCAGGGGGCAACAGGTGTTAGGAGACTTTTCCAATCTATCTCTCCTCCTAGACTCGAACCCGCGTTCTTTTATTTATAAAATAAGATGGTAATTTTGTTCAGTAGTGTGACATGTTCAATGGTAACATTTACATGTTCAATGGTAACATTTACATGTTCAATGGTAACATTTACATGTTCAATGGTAACATTTACATATTCAATGGTAACATTTACATATTCAATGGTAACATTTACATGTTCAATGGTAACATTTACATGTTCAATGGTAACATTTACATGTTCAATGGTAACATTTACATGTTCAATGGTAACATTTACATATTCAATGGTAACATTTACATATTCAATGGTAACATTTACATGTTCAATGGTAACATTTACATGTTCAATGGTAACATTTACATATTCAATGGTAACATTTACATATTCAATGGTAACATTTACATATTCAATGGTAACATTTACATGTTCAATGGTAACATTTACATATTCAATGGTAACATTTACATGTTCAATGGTAACATTTACATGTTCAATGGTAACATTTACATGTTCAACGGTAACATTTACATATTCAATGGTAACATTTACATATTCAATGGTAACATTTACATGTTCAATGGTAACATTTACATGTTCAATGGTAACATTTACATGTTCAATGGTAACATTTACATGTTCAATGGTAACATTTACATGTTCAACGGTAACATTTACATGTTCAATGGTAACATTTACATGTTCAATGGTAACATTTACATGTTCAATGGTAACATTTACATGTTCAATGGTAACATTTACATGTTCAACGGTACCAACCACTTCTTGCATCCCCTTAGATCAGCCATCAGTTATGGCTGTGCAGTTGTTGGGTCCTCCAGGTATACTCCTGGTATACTGTTAACGTCAAGCAATTAGGTTGAGGTGTTGAGGCTAGACGATTTGTCGTTATACCTAAGATAAGGTATGATAAGATTTCGTTCGGATTTTTAACCCCGGAAGGTTAGCCACTTAGGATAGCCCAGTAAGGCAGTGCTTCGTCGAGAAATGTCTTATTTCCATTGTGGTCCCTCAGTATTGTCCCCCAGGATGTCACTCACACCAGTCGACTAACACCCAGGCACCTACTTGCCTGCTAGGTATACGGGGACAGTAGGTGTTAGGAAACAAGCCCAATGTTTCTCACTCTCGCTCATTAAACATACTAGTCTCCCTCTGTGTGAGTCTAGAAGACACTGGCAGTGAGTGAACTAGCAGCGAGTGAACTAGCAGCGAGTGAACTAGCAGTGAGTGAACTAGCAGCGAGTGAACTAGCAGCGAGTGAACTAGCAGTGAGCTAGCAGTGAGTGAACTAGCAGTGAGTGAGCTAGCAGTGAGTGAACTAGCAGTGAGTGAACTAGCAGTGAGTGAACTAGCAGTGAGTGAACTAGCAGCGAGTGAACTAGCAGTGAGTGAACTAGCAGTGAGTGAACTAGCAGCGAGTGAACTAGCAGTGAGTGAACTAGCAGTGAGTGAACTAGCAGCGAGTGAACTAGCAGCGAGTGAACTAGCAGTGAGTGAACTAGCAGCGAGTGAACTAGCAGTGAGTGAACTAGCAGTGAGTGAACTAGCAGCGAGTGAACTAGCAGTGAGTGAACTAGCAGCGAGTGAACTAGCAGTGAGTGAACTAGCAGCGAGTGAACTAGCAGTGAGTGAACTAGCAGCGAGTGAACTAGCAGTGAGTGAACTAGCAGCGAGTGAACTAGCAGCGAGTGAACTAGCAGTGAGTGAACTAGCAGTGAGTGAACTAGCAGTGAGTGAACTAGCAGCGAGTGAACTAGCAGTGAGTGAACTAGCAGTGAGTGAACTAGCAGCGAGTGAACTAGCAGTGAGTGAACTAGCAGTGAGTGAACTAGCAGCGAGTGAACTAGCAGTGAGTGAACTAGCAGTGAGTGAACTAGCAGCGAGTGAACTAGCAGTGAGTGAACTAGCAGTGAGTGAACTAGCAGTGAGTGAACTAGCAGCAAGTGAACTAGCAGCGAGTGAACTAGCAGTGAGTGAACTAGCAGCGAGTGAACTAGCAGTGAGTGAACTAGCAGTGAGTGAACTAGCAGTGAGTGAACTAGCAGTGAGTGAACTAGCAGCGAGTGAACTAGCAGTGAGTGAACTAGCAGCGAGTGAACTAGCAGTGAGTGAACTAGCAGCGAGTGAACTAGCAGTGAGTGAACTAGCAGCGAGTGAACTAGCAGCGAGTGAACTAGCAGCGAGTGAACTAGCAGCGAGTGAACTAGCAGTGAGTGAACTAGCAGTGAGTGAACTAGCAGTGAGTGAACTAGCAGCGAGTGAACTAGCAGTGAGTGAACTAGCAGCGAGTGAACTAGCAGTGAGTGAACTAGCAGTGAGTGAACTAGCAGTGAGTGAACTAGCAGTGAGTGAACTAGCAGCGAGTGAACTAGCAGTGAGTGAACTAGCAGTGAGTGAACTAGCAGTGAGTGAACTAGCAGCGAGTGAACTAGCAGTGAGTGAACTAGCAGTGAGTGAACTAGCAGTGAGTGAACTAGCAGCGAGTGAACTAGCAGTGAGTGAACTAGCAGCGAGTGAACTAGCAGTGAGTGAACTAGCAGTGAGTGAACTAGCAGTGAGTGAACTAGCAGCGAGTGAACTAGCAGTGAGTGAACTAGCAGCGAGTGAACTAGCAGTGAGTGAACTAGCAACGAGTGAACTAGCTTTGCTTACCCTTCTGTGATAATAGCTACGAGTGCCTGCAGCGCTACTGTTCTACTGCACTCTGGAAATACTGTTGGTGGTAACATTTGCTTGCCTATACCTGTATTACTGTTACTGGTGACTTAGCTGACGACTTGTGCTTGTGACAAGCTGCTGCCAGACTTGCAGTAACCACCACCTCTCAACGCCCACCACGCCCACACCTCTCAACACCCATACCTCTCAACGCCCACCACGCCCACACATCTCCATGTCCTCAACCTCAAGGTTAGTGATTCTTTCTGAGGCGACCCGAGGAGAGAGAGAGTAGAAGTGCTGTCTTCGTATACCACAGAGGGTTAATATACCAAGAAAGCCACAGGCAGTAGGACTTATTCCCGCTAGTGTTCTAAAGTCCCTTCCTCACTATCTACAACATTCGACTAGCTCCTAGGTAGCTAGCTACAGCTAGGAGCTACAACAGGGCTAGCAGGTGTTAGGAGGCTCACTCATACGTCCCCACTTGTAGACCTAATCCACGGATTAAGGTGGGAGGAATGCCACGGATGCCATCTTAGGGTGAAATCAGTGCCACCTGGTGCCACGTGAGGCTGGCACTGGTGCCATTAACACTAGACTACACAGATGAAAGTGCCACAACCTATATAACTCAATGTCAACAAAGATGAAAGCCGTGACGTTGGCACTCCACCCACTCACGGTGCCAGTTGTGCCAGCATGGCCACACTGATGGTGCCAGCAGGGCTACACTGATGGTGCCAGTTGTGCCAGCATGGCCACACTGATGGTGCCAGCAGGGCTACACTGATGGTGCCAGTTGTGCCAGCATGGCCACACTGATGGTGCCAGCATGGCCACACTGATGGTGCCAGCAGGGCTACACTGATGGTGCCAGTTGTGCCGGCATGGCCACACTGACGGTGCCAGCATGGCCACACTGATGGTGCCAGCAGGGCTACACTGATGGTGCCAGTTGTGCCAGCATGGCCACACTGACGGTGCCAGCATGGCCACACTGATGGTGCCAGTTGTGCCAGCATGGCCACACTGATGGTGCCAGCAGGGCTACACTGATGGTGCCAGTTGTGCCAGCATGGCCACACTGATGGTGCCAGCAGGGCTACACTGATGGTGCCAGTTGTGCCAGCATGGCCACACTGATGGTGCCAGCATGGCCACACTGATGGTGCCAGCAGGGCTACACTGATGGTGCCAGTTGTGCCGGCATGGCCACACTGACGGTGCCAGCATGGCCACACTGATGGTGCCAGCAGGGCTACACTGATGGTGCCAGTTGTGCCAGCATGGCCACACTGACGGTGCCAGCATGGCCACACTGATGGTGCCAGCAGGGCTACACTGATGGTGCCAGTTGTGCCGGCAGGGCCATACTGATGGTGCCAACTGTGTCACCAGGGCCACACTGATGGTGCTAGTTGCGTCACCAGGGCCACACTGATGGTGCTAGTTGCGTCACCAGGGCCACACTGATGGTGCTAGATGCGTCACCAGGGCCACACTGATGGTGCTAGTTGCGTCACCAGGGCCACACTGATGGTGCTAGATGCGTCACCAGGGCCACACTGATGGTGCTAGTTGCGTCACCAGGGCCACACTGATGGTGCTAGTTGCGTCACCAGGGCCACACTGATGGTGCTAGTTGCGTCACCAGGGCCACACTGATGGTGCTAGTTGCGTCACCAGGGCCACACTGATGGTGCTAGTTGCGTCACCAGGGCCACACTGATGGTGCTAGTTGCGTCACCAGGGCCACACTGATGGTGCTAGTTGCGTCACCAGGGCCACACTGATGTGGTAGAGGGCCAGCCCCCTACCATACTTTTTGTCACCATGCTGTCAGGGGATGTGACACATGGTTGTGACACCGCCACAGGACGTGACACATGGTTGTGACACCGTCACGGGTACAAATTAGATCACAGGTTCATGGGGTTAAATGTCATGAGAGGTCATGGAAGATAAGGAGAGGTCATAGAAGGTCAGGAAAGGTTATGGAAGATCAGGAGAGGTCATAGAAAGTTAGGGAGGTCATAACAGGTTCATGCAGGTCATAATCAAGATAGGTTGTTAAGTCAAGCAATAAGAGTGAAACTCTCACAGTAACTTAACGACACTTGACCTGAGGTCACACACACACACACACACACACACACACACACACACGGGGGGCCAGGAGCTGAGTCTCGATCCCTGCAACCACAAATAGGCGAGTACACACACACGCACACACACAAAGGTCACACTAAGGTCACAATAAGGTCAGGTTATTAAAGGTCAGACTATGACCGCTATGAGTGGCTGGGACACCAGACTTGCTTTCAACTGTTACACTGTATTTAACATTCCTCCCTCTCTTCTTCCCTCTCTCCCTCCCTCTCTCCCTCTCTCCCTCCCTCTCTCCCTCCCTCTCTCCCTCCCTCCTCTCCCTCTCTCCCTCCCTCTCTCCCTCCCTCTCCCCTCCCTCCCACACACAGCCTCGCATCTTACTCTTCGCTTCCCTCTACCACCAGCACTATCACCAACACTACCACCAGCACTATCACCAACACTACCACCAGCACTATCACCAACACTACCACCAGCACTATCACCAACACTACCACCAGCACTATCACCAACACTACCACCAGCACTATCACCAACACTACCACCAGCACTATCACCAACACTACCACCAGCACTATCACCAACACTACCACCAGCACTATCACCAACACTACCACCACCACTATCACCAACACTACCACCAGCACTACACCAACACTACCACCAGCACTATCACCAACCACATACCACCAGCACTATCACCAACACTACCACTAGCACTATCACCAACACTACCACCAGCACTATCACCAACACTACCACCAGCACTATCACCAACATAACCACATACACACCACCAGCACTATCACCAACACCACAACTATCCCAACCTACCACCAGCACTATCACCAACAACTACCACCACACCTATCACCAACACTACCCCACATCTCACCAGCACTACCATCACCACCACTATCACACTACCACCAGCACTATCACCAACACTACCACCAGCACTATCACCAACACTACAACACAATCACAACACTACCACCACCACTATCACCAACACTACCACCACACTATCACCAACACTACCACCAGCACTATCACCAACACTACCACCAGCACTATCACCAACACTACCACCACCACTATCACCAAACACTACCACCAGCACTATCACCAACACTACCACCAGCACTATCACCAACACTACCACCACCACTATCACCAACACTACCACCAGCACTATCACCAACACTACCACCAGCACTATCACCAACACTACCACCAGCACTATCACCAACACTACCACCACCACTATCACCAACACTACCACCAGCACTATCACCAACACTACCACCAGCACTATCACCAACACTACCACAGCACTATCACCAACACTACCACCAGCACTATCACCAACACTACCACCAGCACTATCACCAACACTACCACCAGCACTACACCAACACTACCACCAGCACTATCACCAACACTACCACCAGCACTATCACCAACACTACCACCACTTCACCACTACCACCAGCACTATCACTCAACACTCACCAGCACTATCACCAACACTACCACCAGCACTATCACCAACACTACCACCAGCACTATCACCAACACTACCACCAGCACTATCACCAACACTACCACCAGCACTATCACCAACACTACCACCAGCACTATCACCAACACTACCACCAGCACTATCACCAACACTACCACCAGCACTATCACCAAACACTACCACCAGCACTATCACCAACACTACCACCAGCACTATCACCAACACTACCACCAGCACTATCACCAACACTACCACCAGCACTATCACCAACACTACCACCAGCACTATCACCAACACTACCACCACCACTATCACCAACACTACCACCAGCACTATCACCAACACTACCACCAGCACTATCACCAACACTACCACTAGCACTATCACCAACACTACCACCAGCACTATCACCAACACTACCACCAGCACTATCACCAACACTACCACCAGCACTATCACCAACACTACCACCAGCACTATCACCAACACTACCACCAGCACTACCACCAACACTACCACCAACGCTACCACCAACACTACCACCAACACTACCACCAACACTACCACCAACACTACTACCAATACCTCTACCACCGCTACCCCAACTACCTAGAATCTCCTCCTTAACACCACTACCACCCCTTTCCTCACCCGCAACACCCCCACCCACACACCTCAGCCTGTACGCCCACACAGCCTGCACGACCTGGCGGCAGTGCAGGTGTAACGGAGTGGGGCAGCGGGTGTGGGCTGGGACCCTATGAGTGAGCACCCTCACTCTGAACACCCAGCGGCAGAATACAGACCTGAGTCAAACTGGTATTTTCCTGACGAGCTGAAGATCACTGACTTATTTACATCAGACCCAATGGAAATAATCAAGGACCCCAACGGAAATAATCAAGGACCCCAATGGAAATAATCAAGGACCCCAATGGAAATAATCAAGGACCCCAACGGAAATAAGTCAAGGACCCCAATGGAAATAATCAAGGACCCCAACGGAAATAAGTCAAGGACCCCAATGGAAATAATCAAGGACCCCAATGGAAATAAGTCAAGAACTCCAATGGAAATAAGTCAAGGATCCCAATGGAAATAAGTCAAGGTCTCCAATGGAAATAATCAAGGACATCAATGGAAATAAGTCAAGGACCCCTGTGGAAATAAGTCAAGGTATCCAATGGAAATAATCAAGGACCCCAATGGAAATAAGTCAAAGATTCCAATGGAAATAATCAAGGACCCCAATGGAAATGAGTCAAAGACCCCAATGGAATTAAGTCAAGGACCCCTGTGGAAATAATCAAGGACCTCAATGGAAATAAGTCAAGGACCCCAGTGGAAATAATCAAGGATCCCAATGGAAATAAGTCAAGAACCCCAATGAAAATAAAGAACTCCAATGGAAATAAAGAACTCCAATGGAAATAAAGAACTCCAATGGAAATAATCAAGGACCCCAATGGAAATAAAGAACTCCAATGGAAATAATCAAGGATCCCAATGGAAATAATCAAGGACCCCAATGGAAATAAGTCAAGGACCCCAATGGAAATAAAGAACTCCAATGAAATAAGTCAAGGACCCCAAAGGAAATAATCAAGGACCCCAATGGGGTCCAGTGTCCTACCGCTGACATGTGAGGATCTGGTGACGTCACAGCTACCAAGGGAGCCTATCTATAAAGTAGCTGGGATTATCTAAGTATACTACACAAGTACACAGTAACACTACTGACATTTCCTCATTAAGTCTATTTAGACACAGGTACACGTAAGTACATACATAGTGTAAATTAGCCGCCAGGATTTACTGGGGTCCTTATTAACTTACTAAGACTAACTCGTACTGTCATAGTGTCTAGTGTGAACCTTGTATAAGATACTGTAAGACGCTCCCTCCCTCCTTGACTCAACACCACTAACTTACAGTGTCAACACACCGTAATTAATTACTGAAGAACCCGGATGGAGCCTAGGATGCATGACGGACACTCAAATACTTGTCTGGGTTATTTTATATTACTGCCAGCAGCAGCAGAAACAACAGCAGCAGCAGCAGCAGCAGCAGCAGTAGCAGCAGCAGCAGCAGCAGCAGCAGCAGCAGCAACAGCAGCAGCAGTAGCAGCAGCAGCAGCAGCAGCAGTAGCAGCAGCAGCAGCAGCAGCAGCAGCAGCAACAGCAGCAGCAGCAGCAGCAGCACCAGCACCAGCACCACCAGCAGCAGCAGTAGCAGTAGCAGCAGCAGCAGCAGCAGCAGCACCAGCACCACCACCAGCAGCAACAGCAGTAGCAGCAGCAGCACCACCAGCACCACCAGCACCACCACCACCACCAACACCAGCAGCAGCAGCAACAGCAGTAGCAGCAGCAGCAACAACAGCAGCAACAGAGCGACGGGTCATGATAATTAAAGTAATTAAAGGAACCCTCTTACAGTCACCTCATGACAAGAGCAATGACTTCAAAGTTGTTGGTGTAGTAGTGGAATGGTTGTGGTGGTAGAAAGAGGCCACCATAACGGTTGTAACTGGTGCTGAGGTACCAGCTTCCTTCCTCCTGCCCTCTCACACACACATCATTCTCTTAATACATCTCATTCCTCCGCTGTTAAGCATTTATGTTCACCACTGCTGGTGTGATCATCTCCCTGGAGGCCTCGACCACCTACCTCGTTCACCTGACATCACTGCTGGTGTGATCATCTCCCTGGAGGCCTCGACCACCTACCTCGTTCACCTGACATCACTGCTGGTGTGATCATCTCCCTGGAGGCCTCGACCACCTACCTCGTTCACCTGACATCACTGCTGGTGTGATCATCTCCCTGGAGGCCTCGACCACCTACCTCGTTCACCTGACATCACTGCTGGTGTGATCATCTCCCTGGAGGCCTCGACCACCTACCTCGTTCACCTGACATCACTGCTGGTGTGATCATCTCCCTGGAGGCCTCGACCACCTACCTCGTTCACCTGACATCACTGCTGGTGTGATCATCTCCCTGGAGGCCTCGACCACCTACCTCGTTCACCTGACATCACTGCTGGTGTGATCATCTCCCTGGAGGCCTCGACCACCTACCTCGTTCACCTAACATCACTCACTGCTGCTCCACAACATTTGACATAACTCTTATCATTTAAGTTAGTTATGTTGTTCACTTTGATATATAAGTTTATACCCTTGTTAAACCTGTAACTGTTTTGATTGTCTACCACATCCACACACACACACACACACACACACACACACAGTCATAGAGTTGTCAGCAAGTGGAATAGCCTAGCAAGTGAAGTAGTGGAGGCAGGAACCATACATAGTTTTAAGAAGAGGTATGACAAAGCTCAGGAAGCAGAGAGAGAGAGGATCCAGTAGCGATCAGTGAAGAGGCGGGGCCAGGAGCTGAGTCTCGACCCCTGCAACCACAATTAGGTGAGTACAATTAGGTGAATTAGGTGAGTACACACAGATAGGATGTTCCAGAGAGGGGACACAGGGACAAGGGGTCACAACTGGAAGCTGAAGACTCAGAAAGAGTCACAGGGACGTTAGGAAGTATTTCTTCAGTCTAGAGTCGTCAGGGGAAATGGAATAGCCTAGCAAGTGAAGTAGTGGAGGCAGGAACTATACTAATTTTAAGAAAGGTAGATAAAGGGTCAGGAAGCAGAGAGAGAGAGGACCTAGTAGCAATCAGTGAAGAGGCGGGGCCAGGAGCTGAGTATCGACCCCCGCAACCACAATTAGGTGAGTACACACACATCACACACACACACACACACACAAAGAAGGCGTTTGACACAGTTCCACACAAGAGATTGGTGGCAAAAACTGGGGGACCAAGCAGAGGATAACAGGGAAGGCACTACAATGGATCAGGGAATACTTGTCGGAAGACAGCAGCGAGTCATGGTACGTGGGGGAGGTGTCAGAGTGGGCACCTGTGACCAGCGGGGTCCCGCAGGGGTCAGTCCTAGGACCAGTGCTGTTTCTGGTAATTTTTGAACGACATGACGGAAGGAATAGACTTGAGGTGTCCCTGTTTTCAGATGACGTTTAAGTTGATGAGAAGAATACACTCGATTCGAAGACCAGGCAGAACTACAAAGGGATCTGGACAGGCTGCAGAACTGGTCCAGCAATTGGCTCCTGGAGTTCAATCCCACCCAAATGCAAAGTCATGAAGATTGGGGAAGGGCAAAGAAGGCCGCAAACGGAGTACAGTCTAGGGGGTCAGAGACTACAAACCTCACTCAAGGAAAAGATCTTGGGGGTGAGTATAACACCAGGCACATCTCCTGAAGCGCACATCAACCAAATAACTGCTGCAGCATATGGCGCCTAGCAAACCTCAGAAACACATTTTCCGACATCTTAATAAGGAATCGTTCAGGACCCTGTACACCGTATACGTTGGCCCATATTGGAGTATGCGGCACCAGTTTGGAACCCACACCTAGCCAAGCACGTAAAGAAACTAGAGAAAGTGCAAAGGTTTGCAACAAGACTAGTCCCCGAGCTAAAAGGTATGTCCTACGAGGGGAGGGGTTTAAGGGAAATCAACCTGACGACACTGGAGGACAGGAGAGATAGGGGGGACATGATAACGACATACAAAATATGAGAGGAATTTACAAGGTGGACAAAAACAGGATGTTCCAGAGATTGGACACAGTAACAAAGGGGGCACAGTTGGAAGCTAAAGACACAGTGAATCACAGGGATGTTAGGAAGTATTTCTTCAGCCACAGAGTAGTCAGTAAGTGGAATAGTTTGGGAAGCGATGTAGTGGAGGCAGGATCCATACATAGCTTTAAGCAGAGGTACGATAAAGCTCACGGCTCAGGGAGAGTGACCTAGTAGCGATCAGTGAAGAGGCGGGGCCAGGAGCTCGGACTCGACCCCCGCAACCTCAACTAGGTGAGTACAACTAGGTGAGTACACACACACACACAGAGGCTGTGTGTTAAGCTGTGCTCCATAATGTATGTTCGCCTTAAGAAGCAAGGAGCCACGGTAAATATGTGGCCTGTGTGGTGGTGCTGGTGGTGGTTGTGGTAGTGGTTGTGGTGGTGGTTGTGGTGGTGACACGGGTGGTGTAGTGGTCATGGCCACCATTGTACTGACAGCCTCATGATCGGCACGCGCACCCCCTCCCCTTCCCTCAACCCCCCACCCCTCCTGCTGTCAACACGCGACAGCAAGGAGAAGAAATGAGAAACATGCTCAAGTTATCGCCCTCCACCAACCCTGGATACATGATAGCCAGTGTCTGCCTGAGGACACACGTCTGTCACCTTACACAAAACCTCTAAATTCCTGAGGTATTAAGCAGACATGACTGGTTGGTGGCAAGATCTCAACCAGTCAGTAGGTAGCTGCCCTCCACCTCACCCTGCTAACACACCAGTCAGTAGGTAGCTGCCCTCCACCTCACCCTGCTAACACAAACCCCGTCAGTAGGTAGCTGCCCTCCCCCTCACCCTGCTAAACACACCAGTCAGTAGGTAGCTGCCTCCACCTCACCTGCTAAACACCAGTCAGTAGGTAGCTGCCCTCCACCTCACCCTGCTAACACACCAGTCAGTAGGTAGCTGCCCTCCATCTCACCCTGCTAACACACCAGTCAGTAGGTAGCTGCCCTCCACCTCACCCTGCTAACACACTCAACACACCAGTACCATCCAGGACGGCCTCTACGGCCACACCAGGAGGCATCTAATCGCAGTGTTCCTTACAGTAATATCCCCCCCCCTCCCCAGCACTCTGCCAGGTAAATATTCAGCTGTGAGTGTAACTGTAACATGTACTAATATTATTACATCACTGACAGCACTAGCTGACTGCTTCACATGCTGTCAATGCTGTTCCCACAGCTTCTTCACTTCCTGTGAGACGACGTCAGGTAGTGAGGGGGTTACTATAGAAAACGACTCTTCCTGTACAGTGTTGTCGGAGCCCGTCCCTCCCTCCACGAGCTTCAGATATGATAAGATTGGTTCGGATTTTTAACCCCGGAGGGTTAGTCACCTAGGATAACCCAAGAGCACTGTCTTATTTCCATTGTGGTCCTTTAATACTGTCCCTCAGGGTGAGAGCCAATACCAGTCGACTAATACCCAGGTACCTACTTATTGCTAGATAAACAGTGACAGCAGGTGTAAGGAAAGACACCCAGCATTTCCACCCGTAGCGGGGATCGAACCACAAACTCTGTGTGTGAGGCGAGTGCGTTGCCAACCAAGCCACGCTGAGACATTAAGTTTATTTAGGTACAGGTACACATAAGTACAATTATGACACATAGCAACATGTGTATAAAATCACTAAGATAACCCAAGAAAAGGTCAAAGAAAAGTGGTTTATTTCCACTGTGATGTGTGGGAGTTGATGTTGGAGCGGTGTGTTCCTGGGAGTACAGTGTGTGAGAGTCACACACTGCCTCCAGGCTCTGCTGTACTTCCTACTGCTGCCTCTCACACACTGTGACCCACCTGCACCTTGTGGTCACGACTACACCAGGGAAGAACACAGCGTGTAGTACCTACACCTACACTTCATCATTGCTGCTCACTAAGTTAGGCTTGCTGGGGTCACTAAGTTAGACATACTGGGGTGGAGTGTCACCTCCTAGGACGCCCTCTATACAATAGAGTGATGGTCATGGTTGCTTCTCCTCCTCCTGCGTCTGAGTGTGATTCTCCTGGATACTGGGGAAGTGCATCATACACTTGCTCTCTCACTGACTGCTTATATACCTTCCTGGAAGCCGTTCTCACGTTGTAATATACTGTAGTTTACGTGTGTGTGTGTGTGTGTGTGTGTGTGTGTGTGTGTGTGTGTGTGTGTGTGTGTGTGTGTGTGTGTGTGTGTGTGTGTGTGAGGCGGTCAGTGGGTGGGAACGACACAGTTACTGCCAGGATCAAGGACCTGTCTCACGTTGTCTTCTTACGCAGGTACGGTCCACCACCCACTCCAGTATCCCACCACCACTATCAACACTACCACCACTACCATCACTATCACCACTATCACCATCCTAACAGTCACCACTACCATTCAGTGGACCCAAATGCTTCCAACATCACCATCTCAATCCTCAATACAACCACTCTCCCACTACCACACAATGTACTTAAAATAGGAGGCAGTCAATGGTAATATATATATATATATTTACACTATGTGTGATAATTGCACTTGTGTACCTAAGTAAACTTAGTAATCAGTAACTCTGCTTTAGATCCTCACCCTGAGGGACGTGTCCTCACAATCCTCGTCTCAAATACAAAAAAAAACTCAATATACGAACATCAAATCCGCCTTTAAGGAAAAAATACAGCGTCCGTTTTTGTGTGCGTGATGACGCCATGACTCCCACACACGCCACCGTGATCAGTGACTTCAAAAATCATGCATCCTGCGTGTTTACCCGACACGCAGGATTATACTGACATCAGGATGTGTTAAGGTGGTGCTTCTCACCTGCATTAAGGTGAGAAACTTCACGGTATTCCTTCACAAGTGCCATAAATCCGCACGTTTTAAGGCGTTACTTCCCAGCCTCTATACAAGCGGTGCGTCTGAAGGTGCGTCGCCCAAGAGTCTGGATATCTTCCAGTCGTTCTCCAGCATCCAGACGTTCAGACATCTTCCTCTCAGTCGTTCTTCTCCAGCATCCAGACGTTCAGACACCTTCCTCTCAGTCGTTCTTCTCCAACATCCAGATGTTCAGACACCTTCCTCTCAGTTGTTCTTCTCCAACATCCAGACGTTCAGACACCTTCCTCTCAGTCGTTCTTTTCCAGCATCCAGATATTCAGACATCTTCCTCTCAGTCGTTCTTCTCCAGCATCCAGATATTCAGACATCTTCCTCTCAGTCGTTCTTTTCCATCATCCAGACGTTCAGACACCTTCCTCTCAGTCGTTCTTCTCCAGCATCCAGACGTTCAGACACCTTCCTCTCAGTCGTTCTTCTCCAGCATCCAGACGTTCAGACACCTTCCTCTCAGTCGTTCTTCTCCAGCATCCAGACGTTCAGACAACTTCCTCTCAGTCGTTCTTCTCCAGCATCCAGACGTTCAGACAACTTCCTTCCTCTCAAGTCTTGTTGAAATTTAAATAAGAAAAAACTGGCGGAACTCTGCTTTTTTAAGTCACTAATGTTACTGCGCTGCCTGTGTGCTCTAACTTGAGAGAGAGAGAGAGAGGGAGAGAGAGAGAGAGAGAGAGAGAGAGAGAGAGAGAGAGAGAGAGAGAGGAGAGAGAGAGAGAGAGAGAGAGAGAGAGAGAGAGAGAGAGAGAGAGAGAGAGAGACAGAGAGCAACGTCCTCCAGTTGGGTATTGCCTCAGGGAATACTTGGCCCAGGGTACTGGTGTGGTATCAGTCCAACTCTCTCTCCTCTCTCTCTCTCTCTCTCTCTCTCTCTCTCTCTCTCTCTCTCTGTGTGTGTGTGTGTCTTTCATCAGAGAAAGCAAGAACTGGAAGGGAAAAGAGGACTGGATGGTGGAGCAGAATGAAAATAAGTGACTCATGTTATCCTACTGGGTCATGTACACAGGTGCTGGGTCATGTACACAGGTGCTGGGTCATGTACACAGGTGCTGGGTCATGTACACAGGTGCTGGGTCATGTACACAGGTGCTGGGTCATGTACACAGGTGCTGGGTCATGTACACAGGTGCTGGGTCATGTACACAGGTGCTGGGTCATGTACACAGGTGCTGGGTCATGTACACAGGTGCTGGGTCATGTACACAGGTGCTGGGTCATGTACACAGGTGTTGGGTCATGTACACAGGTGCTGGGTCATGTACACAGGTGCTGGGTCATGTACACAGGTGGTGGGTCATGTACACAGGTGCTGGGTCATGTACACAGGTGCTGGGTCATGTACACAGGTGTTGGGTCATGTACACAGGTGCTGGGTCATGTACACAGGTGCTGGGTCATGCACACAGGTGCTGGGTCATGTACACAGGTGGTGGGTCATGTACACAGGTACTGGGTCATGTACACAGGTGCACCTCTGTACGGTACCTTATGTACCTGTAATTATGTATCCCTTTCCCTGGATGAACTTAGACGGGGGTAGGAAGACAGGAAGACAGGTGGGGGAGGTACAGATGGTGGGGAGGGAGGGGGTAGGAGGGGTGGGGAAGGGGGGAGGCGTCCCAGACTTCACTGGTTATGGTGGTCTGAAAGGTGAGTTAACCCCCCTCATTGTTAACCCACCCCACCCCCTCCCCCCACCCCCACCCCCGCCACACCTCCCTCACCACAACCCCATTCATCCTCCCCATTACCACACCCACTCCACCCCCAACCAACAACCCCGATCTTCAACCCAAAGGTCCCGGGTTCGATTCCCAGGCTAAGACACATGGGGCCAACTCTCTCTCTTGACACATCTGCTACACCTGTACACTTAGCAGTATAAACACCTGTGTGTTAGCCTTCCCTACACCTGCTACACCTGTACACTTAGCAGTACGAACACCTGTGTGTTAGCCTTCCCTACACCTGCTACACCTGTACACTTAGCAGTACGAACACCTGTGTGTTAGCCTTCCCTACACCTGCTACACCTGTACACTTAGCAGTACGAACACCTGTGTGTTAGCCTTCCCTACACCTGCCACACCTGTACACCTAGCAGTACGAACACCTGTGTGTTAGCCTTACCTACACCTGCTACACCTGTACACTTAGCAGTACGAACACCTGTGTGTTAGCCTTCCCTACACCTGCTACACCTGTACACTTAGTATAAACACCTGTGTGTTAGCCTTCCCTACACCTGCTACACCTGTACACTTAGCAGTATAAACACCTGTGTGTTAGCCTTCCCTACACCTGCTACACCTGTACACTTAGCAGTACGAACACCTGTGTGTTAGCCTTCCCTACACCTGCCACACCTGTACACTTAGTAGCATAAACACCTGTGTGTTAGCCTTACCTACACCTGCTACACCTGTATACTTAGCAGTACGAACACCTGTGTGTTAGCCTTCCCTACACCTGCTACACCTGTATACTTAGCAGTATAAACACCTGTGTGTTAGCGTTACCTACACCTGCTACACCTGTATACTTAGCAGTATAAACACCTGTGTGTTAGCCTTCCCTACACCTGCTACACCTGTATACTTAGCAGTATAAACACCTGTGTGTTAGCCTTACCTACACCTGCCACACCTGTATACTTAGCAGTACGAACACCTGTGTGTTAGCCTTCCCTACACCTGCTACACCTGTATACTTAGCAGTATAAACACCTGTGTGTTAGCCTATAACCTACACCTGCTACACCTGTATACTTAGCAGTATAAACACCTGTGTGTTAGCCTTCCCTACACCTGCTACACCTGTATACTTAGCAGTATAAACACCTGTGTGTTAGCCTTCCCTACACCTGCCACACCTGTACACTTAGCAGTATAAACATCTGTGTGTTAGCTACAGGGCTGGTAAATTGCTTAATAATAATAATAATAACAATAATAATAATAATAATAATAGTAATAATAATAATAATAATCTTTATTTGTACCAGCACATGGTACAACTTATACAGACCATAGTTGACACCAGTGACACACTATATAGAACGCACCTTATAATGCAAAACATTTCTGGCAGATTAGGTCAGTTTTGTCCCAGGATGCGACCCACACCAGTCCACTAACACCTAGGTACCTATTTTACTGCTAGGTGAACATGGACAGCAGGTGTCTTAAGGAAATACATCCTAATGTTTCTACCCTTACCGGGGATCGAACCACGGACCTCAGTGTGTGAGGTGAGTGCCCTACCAACCCAGCTGTGGGACAGTATATAACATTCCAGCAGCTCCTGGAGTAACTTACATATTTTACTCCTGTACGAGGTGGAGGTGGATCAAGGTAGAGTGGAGGTTCCTGGAACAGTGAGTGTGGGAGGGTTGGAGGTTGCTGGAACAGTTAGTGTGGGAGGGTTGGAGGTTGCTGGAACAGTTAGTGTGGGAGGGTTGGAGGTTGCTGGAACAGTTAGTGTGGGAGGGTTGGAGGTTGCTGGAACAGTTAGTGTGGGAGGGTTGGAGGTTGCTGGAACAGTTAGTGTGTGGAGGGTTGGAGGTTGCTGGAACAGTTAGTGTGGGAGGGTTGGAGGTTGCTGGAACAGTGAGTGTGGGAGGGTTGGAGGTTGCTGGAACAGTTAGTGTGGGAGGGTTGGAGGTTGCTGGAACAGTTAGTGTGGGAGGGTTGGAGGTTGCTGGAACAGTTAGTGTGGGAGGGTTGGAGGTTGCTGGAACAGTGAGTGTGGGAGGGTTGGAGGTTGCTGGAACAGTTAGTGTGGGAGGGTTGGAGGTTGCTGGAACAGTGAGTGTGGGAGGGTTGGAGGGTTGCTGGAACAGTTAGTGTGGGAGGGTTGGAGGTTGCTGGAACAGTTAGTGTGGGAGGGTTTGGGGGTTGCTGGAACAGTTAGTGTGGGAGGGTTGGAGGTTGCTGGAACAGTTAGTGTGGGAGGGTTGGAGGTTGCTGGAACAGTTAGTGTGGGAGGGTTGGAGGTTGCTGGAACAGTTAGTGTGGGAGGGTTGGAGGTTGCTGGAACAGTTAGTGTGGGAGGGTTGGAGGTTGCTGGAACAGTGAGTGTGGGAGGGTTGGAGGTTGCTGGAACAGTTAGTGTGGGAGGGTTGGAGGTTGCTGGAACAGTTAGTGTGGAGGGTTGGAGGTTGCTGGAACAGTGAGTGTGGGAGGGTTTGGAGGTTGCTGGAACAGTGAGTGTGGAGAGGTTGGAGGTTGCTGGAACAGTAGTGTGGGAGGGTTGGAGGTTGTGAACAGTTAGTGTGGGAGGGTTGGAGGTTGTTGGAACAGTGAGTGTGGGAGGTTGGAGGTTGTGGAACAGTTAGTGTGGGGGTTGGAGGTTGCTGGACAGTGAGTGTGAGAGGGTTGGAGGTGTGGAACAGTTAGTGTGGGAGGGTTGAGGTTGTGGAACGTAGTGTGGGAGGGTTGGAGGTTGCTGGAACAGTGTGGGAGGGTTGGAGTTGTGGAACAGTGAGTGTGGAGGGTTGGAGGTTGCTGGAACAGTGATGGGAGGGTTAGGATAGTGGAACAGTAGTTGGAGGGTTGGAGGTTGTGGAACAGTGGTGTGGAGGGTTGGAGGTTGTGGAACAGTGAGTGGGAGGGTTGGAGGTTGCTGGAACAGTGTGGGAGGGTTGGAGGTTGTGGAACAGTGTGGGAGGGTTGGAGGTTGGTGGAACAGTGTGGGAGGGTTGGAGGTTGGTGGAACAGTGTGGGAGGGTTGGAGGTTGCTGGAACAGTGTGGGAGGGTTGGAGTTTGCTGGAACAGTGTGGGAGGGTTGGAGGTTTCTGGAACAGTGTGGGGGGTTGGAGGTTGCTGGAACAGTGTGGGAGGGTTGGAGGTTGCTGGTACAGTGTGGGAGGGTTGGAGGTTGCTGGAACAGTGTGGGAGGGTTGGAGGTTGCTGGAACAGTGTGGGAGGGTTGGAGGTTACTGGAACAGTGTGGGAGGGTTGGAGGTTGCTGGAACAGTGTGGGAGGGTTGGAGGTTGCTGGTACAGTGTGGGAGGATTGGAGGTTGCTGGAACAGTGTGGGAGGGTTGGAGGTTGCTGGTACAGTGTGGGAGGGTTGGAGCTTGCTGGAACAGTGTGGGAGGGTTGGAGGTTGCTGGTACATAGGGAAGTAAGTAGCAGAGGAAGAAGGAACGTGAACAACGTCATTGTTCACCTCAACAGGGAAAGTTGTAACCGTGAACAAACAGTCAAGTCTAACATTGTAAACAATATGAGAGACACGTACAACACCTCCGTGTCTTGTAGACGTCTACAAGACGCAAGTATAACACCTGCGTGTCTTGTAGACGTCTACAAGTACACACGTACAACACCTGCGTGTCTTGTAGACGTCTACAAGACGCAAGTATAACACCTGCGTGTCTTGTAGACGTCTACAAGACACACGTACAACACCTGCGTGTCTTGTAGACGTCTACAAGACGCAAGTATAACACCTGCGTGTCTTGTAGACGTCTACAAGACACACGTACAACACCTGCGTGTCTTGTAGACGTCTACAAGACGCAAGTAAACACCTGCGTGTCTTGTAGACGTCTACAAGACACACGTACAACACCTGCGTGTCTTGTAGACGTCTACAAGACGCAAGTACAACACCTGCGTGTCTTGTAGACGTCTACAAGACACAAGTACAACACCTGCGTGTCTTGTAGACGTCTAAAAGACGCAAGTACAACACCTGCGTGTCTTTCAGACGTCTACAAGACACACGTACAACACCTGCGTGTCTTGTAGACGTCTACAAGACGCAAGTACAACACCTGCGTGTCTTGTAGACGTCTACAAGACACACGTACAACACCTGCGTGTCTTGTAGACGTCTACAAGACACACGTACAACACCTGCGTGTCTTGTAGACGTCTACAATACACAAGTACAACACCTGCGTGTCTTGTAGACGTCTACAAGACACAAGTACAACACCTGCGTGTCTTGTAGACGTCTACAAGACACAAGTACAACACCTGCGTGTCTTGTAGACGTCTACAAGACACAATGTACAACACACTGCGTGTCTTGTAGACGTCTACAAGACACAAGTACAACACCTGCGTGTCTTGTAGACGTCTACAATACACAAGTACAACACCTGCGTGTCTTGTAGACGTCTACAAGACACAAGTACAACACCTGCGTGTCTTGTAGACGTCTACAATGACACAAGTACAACACCTGCGTGTCTTGTAGACGTCTACACAGACACAAGTACAACACTGTTCAGTGATCTGTAGAACGTCATACAACTGAAAGTACAACACTGCGTGATCTTGTAGACGTCTACCAGACACACAGTGTTGATACATGTTCCTACGTTGACTGACAGTCATATCGCGTATGTATACCCTTCAGTACAACTGTCCTGAGAGTAGAACTAAACTAGTAACACTCTTGTTCAGCTGTACCTCACAGCCTCAGTAAACCCCACATCACCAGCCTCAATCTCCACCACCAGCCTGCATACCTCCACCTCGACTCCTCACCAGCGACTATACCTCACTCACCAGATTAGTATGCTCACCTCACCAGCCTCATACCTCCACCCACTCACCACAGCCTCATACTCACCTCCACCTCCTCACCAGCCTCATACCTCCACCTCCGTACCTCCACCTCACCAGCCTCATACCTCCACCTCACCAGCCTCATACCTCCACCTCACCAGCCTCATACCTCCACCTCCGTACCTCCACCTCACCAGCCTCATACCTCCACCTCACCAGCCTCATACCTCCACCTCACCAGCCTCATACCTCCACCTCACCAGCCTCATACCTCCACCTCACCAGCCTCATACCTCCACCTCACCAGCCTCATACCTCCACCTCACCAGCCTCATACCTCCACCTCACCAGCTCATACTCCACCTCACCAGCCTCATACCTCCACCTCACCAGCCTCATACCTCCACCTCACCAGCCTCATACCTCCACCTCACCAGCCTCATACCTCCACCTCACCAGCCTCATACCTCCACCTCACCAGCCTCATACCTCCACCTCACCAGCCTCATACCTCCACCTCACCAGCCTCATACCTCCACCTCACCAGCCTCATACCTCCACCTCACCAGCCTCATACCTCCACCTCACCAGCCTCATACCTCCACCTCACCAGCCTCATACCTCCAACCTCACCAGCCTCATACCTCCACCTCACCAGCCTCATACCTCCACCTCACCAGCCTCATACCTCCACCTCACCAGCCTCATACCTCCACCTCACCAGCCTCATACCTCCACCTCCGTACCTCCCCCTCAACTATACAACAACAACAACCCAACTATACAACATCAACAACTATACAACAACAGCTGTAGTTTCAGTTGGCGCAACTCAGTCATCACCTGCAAACACCAGAGTGGTGGTCCACCAAGGACACTTGTGGCCGAATTCTTGCCTAGTTCAAGGACACGGACACACTAGACACCAGGCTGGACACACTAGACACCAGGCTGGACACACTAGACACCAGGCTGGACGCTAGACACCAGGCTGGACACTAGACACCGGGCTGGACACACTAGACACCGGGCTGGACACACTAGACACCAGGCTGGACACACTAGACACCAGGCTGCACACACTAGACACCAGGCTGGACACAAGACACCAGGCTGGACACACTAGACACCAGGCTGGACACACTAGACACCAGGCTGGACACTAGACACCAGGATGAACACACTAGACACCAGGCTGGACACTAGACACCAGGCTGGACACACTAGACACCAGGCTGCACACACTAGACACCAGGCTGGACACACTAGACACCAGGCTGGACACTAGACACCAGGCTGGACTCACTAGAGACCAGGCTGCACACACTAGACACCAGGCTGGACCCACTAGACACCAGGCTGGACACTAGATACCAGGCTGGACACTAGACACCAGACTGGACACACTAAACACCAGGCTGGACACTAGACACCAGGCTGGACACTAGACACCAGACTGGACACTAGACACCAGGTTGGACACCCTAGACACCAGACTGGACACACTATACACCAGGCTGGACCCACTAGACACCAGGCTGGACACTAGACACCAGGCTGGACACACTAGACACCAGGCTGGACACTAGACACCAGGATGGACACACTAGACACCAGGCTGGACACACTAGACACCAGGCTGGACCCACTAGACACCAGGCTGGACACTAGACACCAGGCTGGACACTAGACACCAGGCTGCACACACTAGACACCAGGCTGCACACACTAGACACTCGGCTGGACACACTAGACACCAGGCTGGACACTAGACACCAGGCTGGACACTAGACACCAGGCTGCACACACTAGACACCAGGCTGCACACACTAGACACCAGGCTGGACCCACTAGACACCAGGCTGGACACTAGACACCAGGCTGGACACACTAGACACCAGGCTGGATACTAGACACCAAGCTGGACACACTAGACACCAGGCTGTACACACTAGACACCAGGCTGGACACACTAGACACCAGGCTGGACACACTAGAGACCAGGCTGCACACACTAGACACCAGGCTGGACACACTAGACACCAGGCTGGACACTAGACACCAGGCTGGACACTAGACACCAGGCTGGACACACTAGACACCAGGCTGCACACACTAGACACCAGGCTGGACCCACTAGACACCGGGCTGGACACTAGACACCAGGTTGGACACTAGGCACCAGGCTGGACACACTAGACACCAGGCTGGATATTAGACACAAGGCTGGACACTAGACACCAGGCTGGACACACTAGACACCAGGCTGCACACACTAGACACCAGGCTGGACACACTAGACACCAGGCTGGACCCACTAGACACCAGGCTGGACACTAGACACCAGGCTGGACACTAGACACCAGGCTGGACACACTAGACACCAGGCTGGACCCACTAGACACCAGGGTGCACACACTAGACACCAGGCTGGACCCACTAGACACCAGGCTGCACACACTAGACACCAGGCTGCACACACTAGACACCAGGCTGGACACAAAACACTAGGCTGGACACACTAGACACCAGGCTGGACCCACTAGACACCAGACTGCACACACTAGACACCAGGCTGGACACACTAGACGCCAGGCTGCACACACTAGACACCAGGCTGGACACAAAACACTAGGCTGGACACACTAGACACCAGGCTGGACCCACTAGACACCAGGCTGCACACACTAGACACCAGGCTGGACACACTAGACACCAGGCTGCACACACTAGACACCAGGCTGGACACAAAACACTAGGCTGGACACACTATACACCAGGCTGGACCCACTAGACACCAGGCTGGACACACTAGACACCAGGCTGCACACACTAGACACCAGGCTGGACACAAAACACTAGGCTGGACACACTATACACCAGGCTGGACCCACTAGACACCAGGCTGCACACACTAGACACCAGGCTGGACACACTAGACACCAGGCTGCACACACTAACACCAGACTGGACACAAAACACTAGGCTGGACACAAAACACCAGGCTGGACACACTAGACACCAGGCTGGACCCACTAGATACCAGGCTGCACATACTAGACACCAGGCTGGACACAAAACACCAGGCTGGACACAAAACACAGTATTTATAGCTAGGTAAGTGACGTTATAAAGAAAGTAGTTGGCACTACCCTCAGGTAGGTGTTAATACCTGCGTGGCACTACCCAGGGAGGCACAGGGCCACTGTCCCCTGGGGGAAGTGCCACTACCCAGGGAGTAACAGAGGTGAGAATAACTTACCTGGGAAGAAAGTGCTTTAAGTTAGGCAGATGAGGATGAAGTTAGGGGAAGATGTACTTACCAGAGCAGGTGAAGCCGTCACCCTCGTAGCCTGGGAAGCAGGTGCAGTAGAAGGAGCCCAGAGTGTTGGTACAGGTAGCGAACACGTCACACGGACGGTACTTGCACTCGTTCTCATCTGTAGTAATACAAGGTCAGGTCAGTACTGTATACACGAGGGTCAGGGGAGGGGTCAGGAGGGCAGAACACCACTTATATTGACGCCCACGTACACTAACACCACTTATATTGACACCCACGTACACTAACACCACTTATACTGACACAGTTAACGCTGTAGACACCCCTACAAAATCATTTTTATATTTTTTAGGCACGTATGAGCGAAATATAACTGCAGTAGACCTACTGACCCATACCAGGCAGGTGCTTGTCACACTCACTCATGTACCTGCTCTAAGCTAAAGTATGAGGCACCACACAGGTATAAGGTGCCGTGCAGGTATGAGGTACCGTGCAGGTATAAGGTACCGTGTAAGGGGTTCATTAGTTAGTTCTACTTGACTCTCACATTTACTGTTCACCTGCCTGGTCACGCCAGGTGTGTAACAATGTTAACATGTTCACTGTGTTCACCTGCCTGGTCACGCCAGGTGTGTAACAATGTTAACATGTTCACTGGAGGATGAGTGGAGGCGCTGGGGTCGACCTTGCACAAGGATGTTAGGTTCCTTCACCCTCTCCTACATACACTCACATCCTCAACTAACTCCCACTTCCTTCCTCCCCCTCCCCCCCAACTTCCGCCTCTCCTAGGCCGCCTCTACCACCCCCTTCTATCACCCACCATCTCCATCATACAGGACTTGCTTCCATCTCCCCAAGAGATATACTTCCCCACCTCCCCACCTTTTCTCCCCACCTCTACAAGAAGAATCGTTCCCCTCCAGGTTGTGGTTGGGTTGTGGGTTTGTGTTAGCAAGGTGAGTGAGGGGAAGTCTCAAGGCTCAATTATTGGAGCACCTGGGACAGGTGGGAGAGTGTGTGGGTGACCTCTCAACGTGCTCATTAACTTACCCTGGACCACCTGTCTCTCACACCCACCTGAACACGCAGTGTGAGCTAGAGCACCACCTTGGAGAGAGATCAGAGCTAAAGTACTACCTGATAGAGAGATCATGCCTCAAACAGCCCCATCTCAAGCCCTTTCACCTGTCATTCCAAGCCCCTAACCCTTTTCCTGGTCCTATTATTAGTCCTCACTCCATCCCTAGCCCCTCTCCTAGCTCCTATCCTCCTCCTTTACCAAGTTAGGTTATATAATACAGGTGACTCACCTAAACATAGATGACGCAATCACAGCTGACCTAAAGTAAACAGATGACGCAATCAAAACTGACTGAACTAAAAACCGGCTGATATCAGCACAGCTGACGTGAACATCTCAACATCAGTGAAAGCCTGTATCTGCACACCTGAAGTGCAGGTGTGGCTGTGACCCTGGTGCTGGAGGCTCAGTGCTGGAGGTACACATGAGGCTGGAGGGCACAGGAAACTCTGAAGGAGGTGCTAGCGACCACAAGAATCTGACCAACACAATATAATAACATTCTCCAATGATTATTGTTCTTATACGCACAGGCAACTCCCTCCCCAACCCCCCCTTCAACCTACATCACAGAGGTAGTGGTAGTTGTAGTTGTAGTAGTAGTAGACAGTAGTTAACATTACGGAACCTGCAATAGTGTGCTACTCTTTAAAACACCACACCACATACACACTCTGTAAAGAACTACCTTTCAAACCACTAAATAATCCGTCCACATGAACGTTAACTACTGAACAACCATCAACCCTGGCAAACTATCACAAGGCCTAAAGGCAGCTAGCACTTAAACCTACTTGAACAATATACTGAAGCCTTTTAAACTCCAATTAGAGGTCCATAAAAATGGTCTTTAAATGGTGGCCAGCAGTCAGGAAGACACAGCAACACTCATTATGTTACCTATCATTAAACATCATAAATGAGAGGGACTAGTGACCTGTGTGGGAAACATGTCACACTGCTCAGAGGTGGTGAAACATGTCACCAGAAGTGAAGCATGTCACCAGAGATCGTGAAACATGTCAGCAGAGGTCGTGAAACATGTCACCAGAAGTCGTGAAGCACGTCACACTACTCAGAGGTAGACTAAACTATGATGGTAGGATGGCAGAAGACTCACCTGGTGATTCACAGCCACAACCACCATAACCATCGTTACAGTGACAGAGGCCGTCGAGACAGGCACCGTTGATGCACTTGTAACCCTGCGTGTACGGGCAGTTTATCTGTAACACAAGAATAACAAGTTAGTTATCTTGCAGAGTTGGCTGTATCAGCAGTTTTCTGTAAAGAAGTTAGTTATTTAATCGGGTAAGGTGGAAGGCAGGCAGGGAGTAAAGTAAGGAAGAAGAATACAGAAGGATGGCAGCAGGGAAATGTAAGATGAGAGAAAGAGAGGTGCAAGAAAGAGGGGAAAAATACAGATAAGGATTTAAGAAAGGCAGGGATAGAGAGAGAAAATAAACAACGTGACTTTTGTGTTGTTGACTGCAACGATACAAGAGATTATAACTGGTCTTGTTACATCATATAAAATTATCTTGGGTGTAGCAGCAGAAGTTTCACCAGAGGTGGAGCCACGTGAACGTCCCTGACCTCTTATAATATCATGTCAACACACTACATTACACCCATAACATGTCTATATTCTTCTGCATATCTTCCTCCTTAATACCTAACTTGGCTCTGTTCTAAAACGTGACGTGGACATGTTTATCTTGAGGGCGTCAACAGTGAATACTGAAGTGGCATTAACCTGGGCTTAATTATTCAAGCAAGAGTGACTCGACAACCTGGTAATTCCTTCATCCCTGTGTGTGTGTAATGGTGTTCCTGGTGAGGAATAAACTAATACTGATGGCCTCTGGTCTGTCTGTCTTTGCAGTGCTTGTTGCAACTCCCAGCATACATGAGGGGGATTACCAATAGACCCCTGGCTGTCTTCTGGATCTCCTGGATGTCTTCAAGATCCCTGGTTGTCTTCTGGATCTCCTGGATGTCTTCAAGATCCCCTGGCTGTCTCCAAGATCCCCTGGCTGTCTTCAAGACCCCCTGGCTGTCTTCAAGACCCCCCTGGCTGTCTTCAAGATCCCCTGGCTCTCTTCTGGATCTCCTGGCTGTCTTCAAGATCCCTGGTTGTCTTCTGGATCTCCTGGATGTCTTCAAGATCCCCTGGCTGTCTCTAAGATCCCCTGGCTGTCTTCAAGACCCCCTGGCTATCTTCAAAACCCCCCTGGCTGTCTTCAAGACCCTCTGGCTGTTTTCAAGACCCCCTGGCTGTCTTCAAGACCCCATGGCTGTCTTCAAGACCCCCTGGCTGTCTTCAAGACCCCCTGGCTATCTTCAAGACACTCCTGGTTGTCTTCAAGACCCCCTGGCTGTCTTCAAGACCCCCTGGCTATCTTCAAGACTTCCCTGGCTGTCTTCAAGACCCTCTGCCTGTCTCCAAGACCCCCCTGGCTGTCTTCAAAACCCCGGGCTGTCTTCAAGACCCCTGGCTGTCTTCAAGAAGGCGCGCTGCACTTGTCAGTACCTGACCAGCCGGGCTGTGGTTTATACGTCGGTTTACGTTCGGCCAGCAGTAACAGCCTGGTTGATCAGACCCTGATCCACCATGAGGCCTGGTCACAGACCGGGGGACGGGGGCACTGATCCCCGAAACCCTCTCCAGGTATACTCCAGGTATACACACAGCTGTCACATAGTTGTGAACACTGGGGTTTCCCTGTGGAGCACTGTCTGGGGTTCCCTGTGGAACACTGTCTGGGGTTCCCTGTGGAGCACTGTCTGGGGTTCCCTGTGAAGCATTGTCTGGGGTTCCCTGTGAAGCACTGTCTGGGGTTCCCTGTGGAGCACTGTCTGGGGTTCCCTGTGGAGCACTGTCTGGGGTTCCCTGTGAAGCACTGTCTGGGGTTCCCTGTGGAGCACTATCTGTGGTTCCCTGTGGAGCACTGTCTGGGGTTCCCTGTGGAGCACTGTCTGGGGTTCCCTGTGGAGCACTGTCTGGGGTTCCCTGTAGAGCACTGGGTTTACCTGTGGAGCACTGTCTGGGATTCCCTGTGGAGCACTGTCTGCGGTTCTCTGTGGAGCACTGTCTGGGGTTCTCTGTGGAGCACTGGGTTTCCCTGTGGAGCACTGTCTGGATTTCCTTGTGGAGCACTGTCTGGGGTTCCCTGTGGAGCACTGTCTGGGGTTCCCTGTGGAGCACTGTCTGGGGTTCCCTGTGGAGCACTGTCTGGGGTTCCCTGTGAAGCACTGTCTGGGGTTCCCTGTGAAGAACTATCTGGGGTTCCCTGTGGAGCACTGTCTGGGGTTTCCTGTGGAGCACTGTCTGGGGTTCCCTGTGAAGCACTATCTGGGGTTCCCTGTGGAGCACTGTCTGGGGTTCCCTGTGGAGCACTGTCTGGGGTTCCCTGTGGAGCACTGTCTGGGGTTCCCTGTGGAGCACTGTCTGGGGTTCCCTGTGGAGCACTGTCTGGGGTTCCCTGTGGAGCACTGTCTGGGGTTCCCTGTGAAGCACTGTCTGGGGTTCCCTGTGGAACACTGTCTGGGGTTCCCTGTGGAGCACTGTCTGGGGTTCCCTGTGAAGCACTGTCTGGGGTTCCCGTGTGAGCACTGTCTGGGGTTCCCTGTGGAGCACTGTCTGGGGTTCCCTGTGGAGCACTATCTGGGGTTCCCTGTGAAGCACTTCTGGGGTTCCCTGTGAGCACTATTGGGTTCCCTGTGGAGCACTGTCTGGGGTTCCCTGTGGAGCACTGTCTGGGGTTCCGTGGAGCACTGTCTGGTTCCCTGTGAGCACTGTCTGGTCCTGGAGCACTGTCTGGGTCCCTGTGGAGCACTGTCTGGGGTTCCCTGTGGAGCACTGTCTGGGGTTCCCTGTGGAGCACTGTCTGGGGTTCCCTGTGAAGCACTGTCTGGGGTTCCCTGTGGAGCACTGTCTGGGGTTCCCTGTGGAGCACTGTCTGGGGTTCCTGTGGAGCACTGTCTGGGGTTCCCTGTGAAGCACTGTCTGGGGTTCCCTGTGGAGCAACTGTCTGGGGTTCCCTGTGAGCACTGTCTGGGGTTTCCCTGTGGAGCACTGTCTGGGGTTCCCTGTGAAGCACTGTCTGGGGTTCCCTGTGGAGCACTGTCTGGGGTTCCCTGTGGAGCACTGTCTGGGGTTCCCTGTGAGCACTGTCTGGGGTTCCCTGTGAGCACTGTCTGGGGTTCCCTGTGAGCACTGTCTGGGGTTCCCTGTGAAGCACTGTCTGGGGTTCCCTGTGGAGCACTGTCTGGGGTTCCCTGGTAGCAGCTGTCTGGTCCACTGTGGAGCACTGTCTGGTCCTATGAAGACAGTCAGGTTCACCTGTGAACACTGATCTGGGTTCACTGGGAGCACTGTCTGGTTCCCGTGAAGTCACAGTACGGTCCCGTGAAGCACTGGTCTGGGGTTCATGGAAGCACTGACTGGAGTCCTGTGAGCAGTCGGGTTCCCTGTGGAGCACTATCTGTGGTTCCCTGTTGAGCACTGTCCTGGGTTCTGTGGAGCACTGTCTGGGTCCCTGTGGAGCACTGTCTGGTTCCCTGTGGAGCACTGTCTGGTTCCTGAGACTGTCATGGTTCCACTGTGGAGCACTGTCTGGGTATTCCCGGTGGAAAACACTGTCTGGGTTCCTGTGGAGCACTGCTGGTTCCGTGGAGCACAATGTTGGGGTTCCTGACACTGTCTGGTTCCTGTGAGCTACTGTTGGGTTCTGTGGAGCAGTCTGGGTTCCTGTGGAGCACTGTCTAGGGATTCCTGTAACACTTCTGGGTTCCTTGGAGCACTGTCTGGGGTTCCCTGTGGAGCACTGTCTGGGGTTCCCTGTGGAGCACTGTCTGGGGTTCCCTGTGGAGCACTATCTGGGGTTCCCTGTGGAGCACTGTCTGGGGTTCCCTGGCTAGTGCTTCAAAGAACACACAGCAGTGAACAAGAAGAACATAACACTAGGTAATACTTGAGGATGTTTACTGAGGAAATATTTCTCCAGCCAGTCCAAAACAGAGAAGACTGGTGGGAGATGAGGAGGAACTTGGAGGTAATCAGTCCCTCAGGCTGGAGTCAGTCTGTTCAAACATGTTTTCAGTCCATCAGTGTTGAGACTGATGGAGTGAATACAGCAGCTCCAGGTTGACGGATTGATTACCTCAAACTCCCCATTTTCCAGCGTTCTTCTGTGTATTGGACTGAAGAAATCACTGACTGGAGAAATATTCACTACACAGTAATGAAGACAATTTCAGTATGACATTTTTCTAAATAAGGTAATGTATATTGTGGAGAAAGTTCGTTTGTTTAAATTCTCCAGTGATGCCAACACTTCTTCTACACTTCTCCAACACTCATCACTCCGCTTGTATATTCCCATCTTTATCATGTATTTTCTATAGACTTGGATAAGCTGTGTCAATGAACGGAAAGCTGTCTTAATGCAGTGTCTGTTCTGTCTGTGTGTTTATGTCTGTTCTGTCTGTGTGTTTGTGTCTGTTCTGTTTGTGTGTTCGTGTCTCTTCTGCCTTTCTGTTTGTTCGGTTCTCAGCTTTGGTTGGTTTCAGCTCAATGAATATTTTGTGTGTTCCCACAGGTGCTGTTGCTGGGTCCGCTAGTTCTACTCCGTTGACTGCTTCTCTTCCCTGTTATGCCAGTGGGTTGTGTACAATCAAGTGTTCCAACACTTGACTAGCCTCAGTGAAGGTGATGTTTATTCTTGCCAGTTCTCTCTCTCTTGCTTGCTGTCTTCAGTGTCTGTCGAACCCCTGGTTCGATCTTCCTGCTGGCTACTTTGTTTCAACCTCCTTGACCTGCCTTCTTGAACCCCAGGTTCCCACTCACCACATCATCACGGAACTTTACTCTTTGTGTTCACTGTCCTCCACCTCAGACTGTTTTCCCACTCTATTTCCCTGTGGTTAAAGTCCTCTGTAATTACCACCATGGGTCACATCCTGTCTGCTGCTGCTCCTTCTGCCCTCTCTGTTAGGTCTATTGTTATTATATATGGACCATTATCTGCAGCTGCTTGTACACGGGTAACACGCACATACGACAAATTTATGATGAGGATAAGGTCTGTCTTGGAGCATTAACTAGTAACACAGAAGTGTGGAGGGAAGGCCCTCCCCCGCCCTCCACACTTCTGTAACCAGGTCTGACCGAAACGTCGTGGTAAGCTCTCCTCTCCTATGTGAGGGTTATTTGTGTATTGTTCCAGTCACGGTACTGTGCTTTCCTGTTCATTTTGATAGTTATGTATAACAGTAGTAATAACTTGTGTTCTTCATGTTATTTGTGCCACGTCATAGAGCGTGTGATCAACACTCATTTTGATCTCCTAGTTTCACTGTTCTCTCACCAGAAGAACCTCCACCTCACTCATTGTTCCTTCTCCACTCTCCCATCATCTGCCATCCTGGTGAGAATATCACACATATCGTGACTTGTGTCTCTGCTTCTCCTTGTAAGAGGTCTTCCCGGAACAAAAATCAACGTTCCTCTTTATACTTGGCCCTAGTGTGCACTCACTTATTTCTGGTTGCAAGGGTCGAGTTACAGCTCATGTGTGTGTGTGAACATGCAAGTGGACACCCACCTACCGTTCTCAGTCGTCAGTCATAATGTTGGTTACTTGTGTTATCGGTTACTGCTCCCGATCCGTCCTTGTCAAGGCCAGGTGATCGGTTGGTAGGTAGGACGGTCGGTGACTCTCTCTCTCTCTTTCTCTGATGCTGACCAGGTCTGGTATTATCTAACACAGTAAACATGTGTCTCACATCTAACACAACAAACACATGTAACATACGTAGATTCAAAACTGAATATACTTATGGGAGGGAGAACATAAATATACCCACAGGTGTTTCAGAGGTATGACCTGGTGTGTGTGTGGCACAACTGATCTTCCTTACCACTGGTACTATCATCACACCACTGGTGCTGTCATCACACCACTGGTGCTGTCATCACACCACTGGTGCTGTCATCACACCACTGGTGCTGTCATCACACCACTGGTGCTGTCATCACACCACTGGTGCTGTCATCACACCACTGGTGCTGTCATCACACCACTGGTGCTGTCATCACACCACTGGTACTATCATCACACCACTGGTGCTGTCATCACACCACTGGTGCTGTCATCACACCACTGGTGCTGTCATCACACACTGGTGCTGTCATCACACCACTGGTGCTGTCATCACACCACTGGTGCTGTCATCACACCACTGGTGCTGTCATCACACCACTGGTGCTGTCATCACACCACTGGTGCTGTCATCACACCACTGGTGCTGTCATCACACACTGGTGTGTCATCACACCACTGGTGCTGTCATCACACCCCTGGTGCTGTCATCACACCACTGGTGCTGTCATCACACCACTGGTGCTGTCATCACACCACTGGTGCTGTCATCACACCACTGGTGCTGTCATCACACCACTGGTGCTGTCATCACACCACTGGTGCTGTCATCACACCACTGGTACTATCATCACACCACTGGTGCTGTCATCACAACACTGGTACTATCATCACACGACTTGTACTGTCATCACACCACTGGTACTATCATCACACCACTGGAGCTGTCATCACACTGCTGTCATCACACCACTGGTGCTGTCATCACACCACTGGTGCTGTCATCACACCACTGGTGCTGTCATCACACCACTGGTGCTGTCATCACACCACTGGTGCTGTCATCACACCACTGGTGCTGTCATCACACCATGGTGCTGTCATCACACCACTGGTGCTGTCATCACACCACTGGTGCTTGTCATCAACACCACTGGTGCTGTCATCACACCGCTGGTGCTGTCATCACACCGCTGGTGCTGTCATCACACCACTGGTGCTGTCATCACACCACTGGTGCTGTCATCACACCACTGGTGCTGTCATCACACCACTGGTGCTGTCATCACACCACTGGTGCTGTCATCACACCACTGGTACTATCATCACACCACTGGTGCTGTCATCACAACACTGGTACTATCATCACACGACTTGTACTGTCATCACACCACTGGTACTATCATCACACCACTGGTGCTGTCATCAGACCACTGGTGCTGTCATCACACCACTGGTGCTGTCATCACACCACTGGTACTATCATCACACCACTGGTGCTGTCATCACACCACTGGTGCTGTCATCACACCACTGGTGCTGTCATCACACCACTGGTGCTGTCATCACACCACTGGTACTATCATCACACCACTGGTGCTGTCATCACACCACTGGTGCTGTCATCACACCACTGGTGCTGTCATCACACCACTGGTGCTGTCATCACACCACTGGTGCTGTCATCACACCGCTGGTGCTGTCATCACACACTGGTACTATCATCACACGACTTGTACTGTCATCACACACTTGTTTCTGCATCACACCACTGGTACTATCATCACACCACTTTGGGACTGTCATCACCACTGGTACTATCATCACACCACTGGTACTATCATCACACCACTGGTACTATCGTCACACCACTTGTACTGTCATCACACCACTGGTACTATCATCACACCACTGGTACTATCATCACACCACTGGTACTATCGTCACACCACTTGTACTGTCATCACACCACTGGTGCTGTCATCACACCACTGGTACTATCATCACACCACTGGTACTATCATCACACCACTTGTACTGTCATCACACCACTGGTACTATCATCACACCACTGGTACTATCGTCACACCACTTGTACTGTCATCACACCACTGGTACTATCATCGCACCACTGGTACTGTCATCACACCACTGGTACTGTCATCACACAAACGCCATTTGGTGCTTATCATCACACAAACACCACTGGTACTATCATCACACCACTTGTACTGTCATCACACCACTGGTACTGTCATCACACAAACACCACTGGTACTATCATCACACCACTGGTACTGTCATCACACCACTGGTACTGTCATCACACAAACGCCACTGGTACTATCATCACACAAACACCACTGGTACTATCATCACACCACTGGTACTATCATCACACCACTGGTACTATCATCACACCACTGGTACTATCATCACATCACTGGTACTATCATCACACCACTGGTACTATCATCACATCACTGGTACTATCAACATCACTGGTACTATCATCAAAACCACTGGTACTATCATCACATCACTGGTACTATCATCACACCATGGTACTATCATAACACCACTGGTACTATCAGCACATCACTGGTACTATCATCACACCACTGGTACTATCATCACATCACTGGTACTATCATCACATCACTGGTACTATCATCACATCACTGGTACTATCATCACACCACTGGTACTATCATCACATCACTGGTACTATCATCACATCACTGGTACTATCATCACATCACTGGTACTATCATCACACCACTGGTACTATCATCACATCACTGGTACTATCATCACACCACTGGTACTATCATCACATCACTGGTACTATCATACATCACGTATATCTCACATCCTGGTAATATCATCACACCACTGGTACTATCATCACACACTGGTACTATCATCACAAACTCATGGTACTATCATCACACCACTGGGTTTCTATCATCATCACTGGTATATCATACACTGGTACTATCATCTCACCACTGGTACTTTCATCACACCACTGGTACTATCATCACACCACTGGTACTATCATCACACCACTGGTACTATCATCACACCACTGGTACTATCATCACACCACTGGTACTATCATCACACCACTGGTACTATCATCACATCACTGGTACTATCATCACATCACTGGTACTATCATCACACCACTGGTACTATCATCACATCACTGGTACTATCATCACATCACTGGTACTATCATCACATCACTGGTACTATCATCACATCCACTGGTACTATCATCACATCACTGGTACTATCATCACACCAACTGGTACTATCATCACACCACTGGTACTATCATCACACACTGGTTTCTATCATCACACCACTGGTACTATCATCACACCAAATGGTACTATCATCACACCACTGGTACTATCATCACACAACACCCTGGTTTCTATCATCACACCACTGGTACTATCATCACACCACTGGTACTATCATCAACATCACTGGACTATCATCACACCACTGGTACTATCATCACAACACTGGTACTATCATCACACCACTGGTACTATCATCACACCACTGGTACTATCATCACATCACTGGTACTATCATCACACCACTGGTACTATCATCACACCACTGGTACTATCATCACACCACTGGTACTATCATCAAAAACATGGTACTATCATCACCACAATGGTACTATCATCACACAAAACACCATCTGGTACTATCATCACACACTGTACATCAACAACACTGGTACTTCATCACACCACTGGTATATATCACATCACTGGTACTATCATCACACCACTTGGTACTATCATCACACAAAAGCACTTGGTACTATCATCACAAACACCACTGGTACTATCATCACACCACTGGTACTATCATCACAACACTGGTACTATCATCACATCACTGGTACTATCATCACACAAACACAACAAACACTGTTAATATTGATCCCTCTTAAGAATGTTCATCACGTTGTTCAGGATGACGTGAACAAGTGTTCATAAGCCACATAGAATGAACAGGAGAATGCTGATAGATGCGAGTGAACAGTCGTGTTCAAGAAGCTGGAAGGTAACTCACAGATAACTTATGTGTTCATCTAAGTTCACCACAGTTCGTTGATAACTTACTGGTGCACTTGAGTTCACTGTAGTTCTCGTCTGATCCGAGGAAGCAGTTTGGAGTGCCGTCACACAGCTTGGAGACCTCGAAGAGTTGTAGCACCTCGGTCGAGGCGTTCACCTGACATCCAAAGTATCCATCTTCCAGGTTCAGGAAGAATATCTCTCTCTGGAGACCTTGTCCTAAGTTCACTTGTTCTAAGTTTGTTTGTCCTAAGTTCACTTGAGCAGAAACCTGAAATAAACACGTACAAAACCGGTTACTTCTGCGGGAAATTGTACAGGATATAATATTTATAACAATGCTAATTTGTTAGCCAGAAAAAAATATTAACTATAATTATTATTATTACTATTAATTATTATTAAATATAGTAATCCACTTCTTATATTTTATCTCAAATTAGACTGTCCCACTCTCTATAATTTCGTGAGTATTTTGTATGTCATGATAGTATCCCCCTGTAATTTCCTCACTCGTGTTATTCTCAGACCAAGACTGTACCAGCTAGCTTATAATAACTTTATCAATGCTAATTGTGTAGTCAGGAAAAAATGGTTCACTATAATATTTTCATTATAGTTATTAATTAAATATAGTATCCACTTCCTTTTATTGTGTATCTCAAATAGGTACTGTCCACTACTCTTAATTTCAGTGAGTATTTTGTATGTCATGATATGTCACACCTAGGTACTTTCCCTACCTGTAAGTTCATTATTACAGTGCACACAGGTGTACCAGCCTGCGTACTACACTCTACACTGTTGTCAAGCGTAGAGTGTGTAGGTACAATGGTCAACATCAGGGCCTTCACACTACACTGTTGTCAAGTGTAGAGTGTAGTTACAGTGGTCAACACCAGGGTAACAGCTTTCACACTACACTGTTGTCAAGTGTAGAGTGTAGTTACACAGGTCAACACCAGGGTAACAGCCTTCACATACATGTTGTAAGTGTAGAGTGTAGTTACACTGGTCAACACCAGGGTAACAGCCTTCACACTACACTGTTGTCAAGTGTAGAGTGTAGTTACACTGGTCAACACCAGGGTAACAGCCTTCACACTACACTGTTGTCAAGTGTAGAGTGTAGTTACACTGGTCAACACCAGAGTAACAGCCCACACAGACGGAATAGCGGTACACTACCTTCTGTGGAACTCACATTAATTTTCAACCTCACATCGACATTCTAATGTTTTTCTTGTTCCAGTTAACGTTATTAATATTAATGTTGTTGGACTGCAGATGAAGTCATGATGTTGTTGGGTGTAGTGTTGCAGGTGTAGTGTGTACTGTGTACCCACACGGGCACTGTATGTTAAAGATTGCATGAATATCCTTCTGGGTGAGTGTAGCGGACTGCTCAGCCTCCAGGAGTAAGCTTCCATTACTTATATTAACTTAATTATCCAAGCCACACGTTCGTCCTAACATGGCGTCACCTACACAAACATATACAGTAACTGTAACACCATCTTATGGGGAAGCAGAGCGTGTAAAAGGGGTGAAGATAATGAATAATAATGATGATAAAGTGTAGGTGAGGTGTATGGTAGCACGGATGAGTGGTGATGGGTGGAGTAAGGGTACTCCAGAGACCAGGACATCCAACATATTCAAGGCTTTATCGACCACACCTATGCCATATGCTCCCTATCTTCCTATCTACTACACATCATATTGGGAATAGTTCTTCAATATTGCTAATCTATACTATTGTATGTGGACGAGAGCAGTGTTAGTAAACTAGAGGGACGAGAGGAGGTGGATAGGCAAACAAAGACAAACTGGCTATGACTCCACCATACCATCCACCTCTGTCCCGTTTTCCTGTACTCACACACACATGCCACGGGGGATAGTTGAAGATAGAGGGACATGATATACGAGAGGTATAAGATAGAGTGGACAGGGCCTGGGAACAGAAAGCAAGGGACACAGCAGCAAGGGGACACAGCCATGGCACACTGCAGCCAAGGGACACAGCAGCAAGGGACACAGCAGCATGGGACACGGCGAGCAAGGGGACACAGCAGCAAGGGGACACTAGCAGAAGGGAACTAGCAGAAGGGGACACAGCAGCAAGGGGACACAGCAGCAAGGGGACACAGCAGCAAGGGGACACAGCAGCAAGGGGACACAGCAGCAAGGGGACACAGCAGCAAGGGGACACAACTAGAAATTAAAAACTTAGATGAGTCATAGGGATATTAAGAAGTATTTCCTCAGCCTTAGAGCTGTCAGGAAGTGGAACAATCTGGAGAGTGAAGTAGTGGTGGCAGAATCCATACATAGCCTTTAAAAGGTACGACAAAGCTTTTGGAGCAGGGAGAGAGTGGACCTAGTAGCGACTAACGTAGAGGCGGGGTCCAAGAGATGTGAATCGAACCCTGCAACCACAAATAGGTGAGTACATCTTCCCTCACATGCACTCAATTTGCATTCTCCCGCACACGTATATTATCAACGCTTGTGTGGAGTGTGCGAGCGGAAGTGAGAATGATGGTGGCACGGGCGCCACAACACTACGCCATCACCAAGTACAATCCCGGATGTCCACAAGATATTATTTGTTAATATTAGGAGATGAACGGCGCTCACTTCTCGTAACTCCGGGTGCTACAGGCTTGGGGATTTTTGCCTCTTCTTCCGTCACTACTGCTCACTGACTGACAGGAAATTAGACAGGTGTAGCCCTAAGATGTGAGTCACGCCAGCACACTCTTAATAAGTGGATGATGGTAGACAGGTGACTAGACAGGTGAAGGATTAAGACATGAATCACTTCCACACCTGTCTCCTTCAACACCTGCAGCTCACATCTGTCTCCTCTAACACCTGCAGCTCACACCTGTCTCTTCCAACACCTGCAGCTCACATCTGTCTCCTTTAACACCTGCAGCTCACACCTGTCTCATCCAACACCTGCAGCTTCTATGGGCTACTCTACAAAGGCTTGGTAAAGGTATATTCTCAAAGTGCAGGGAACGTCAACAGGGAACGTCAACAGGGAACGTCAACAGGGAACGTCAACAGGGAACGTCAACAGGGAACGTCAACAGGGAAAGTCAAGAAGGGTGATACAGTGAACGTCAAGAAGAGTGGTACAGGGAACGTCAAGAAGGGTGGTACAGGGAACGTCAAGAAGGGTGGTACAGGGAACGTCAAGAAGAGTGGTACAGGGAACGTCAAGAAGAGTGGTACAGGGAACGTCAAGAAGGGTGGTACAGGGAACGTCAAGAAGAGTGGTACAGGGAACGTCAAGAAGGGTGGTACAGGGAACGTCAAGAAGGGTGGTACAGGGAACGTCAAGAAGAGTGGTACAGGGAACGTCAAGAAAGGGTACAGGGAACGTCAAGAAGGGTGGTTACAGGGGAAAGTCAAGAAGGGTGGTTTCAGGGAACGTCAAGAAGAGTGGTACAGGGAACGTCAAGAAGAGTGGTACAGGGAACGTCAAGAAGGGTGGTACAGGGAACGTCAAGAAGAGTGGTACAGGGAACGTCAAGAAGAGTGGTACAGGGAAGTCAAGAAGAGTGGTACAGGGAACGTCAAGAAGAGTGGTACAGGGAACGTCAAGAAGGGTGGTAAGGGAACGTCAAGAAGAGTGGTTTCAGGGAACGTCAGAAGGGTGGTACAGGGAACGTCAAGAAGAGTGGTACAGGAACGTCAAGAAGAGTGGTACAGGGGAACGTCAAGAAGAGTGGTACAGGGAAAAGTCAAGAAGGGTGGTACAGGGAACGTCAAGAAGAGTGGTACAGGGAACGTCAAGAAGGTGGTACAGGGAACGTCAAGAAGGGTGGACAGGGAACGTCAAGAAGAGTGGTACAGGGAACGTCAAGAAGAGTGGTACAGGGAACGTCAAGAAGAGTGGTACAGGGAACGTCAAGAAGAGTGGTACAGGAACGTCAAGAAGAGTGGTACAGGGAACGTCAAGAAGAGTGGTACAGGGAACGTCAAGAAGGGTGGTACAGGGAACGTCAAGAAGGGTGGTACAGGGAACGTCAAGAAGAGTGGTACAGGGAACGTCAAGAAGAGTGGTACAGGAACGTCAAGAAGAGTGGTACAGGGAACGTCAAGAAGGGTGGTACAGGGAACGTCAAGAAGAGTGGTACAGGGAACGTCAAGAAGAGTGGTACAGGGAACGTCAAGAAGAGTGGTACAGGGAACGTCAAGAAGGGTGGTACAGGGAACGTCAAGAAGGGTGGTACAGGAACGTCAAGAAGGGTGGTACAGGGAACGTCAAGAAGGGTGGTACAGGGAACGTCAAGAAGGGTGGTACAGGGAACGTCAAGAAGAGTGGTACAGGAACGTCAAGAAGGGTGGTACAGGGAACGTCAAGAAGGGTGGTACAGGGAACGTCAAGAAGAGTGGTACAGGGAACGTCAAGAAGAGTGGTACAGGGAACGTCAAGAAGGGTGGTACAGGGAACGTCAAGAAGGGTGGTACAGGGAACGTCAAGAAGAGTGGTACAGGGAACGTCAAGAAGAGTGGTACAGGGAACGTCAAGAAGAGTGGTACAGGGAACGTCAAGAAGGGTGGTACAGGGAACGTCAAGAAGAGTGGTACAGGGAACGTCAAGAAGAGTGGTACAGGGAACGTCAAGAAGGGTGGTACAGGGAACGTCAACCTCAGTTCCATTACGAGAAATCATTAACATTAACTTTCTCTTTCTCTCAGTGTACCTTGAAGTCTCCTCACACCTCATGGCACCATATCTCCACTCCTTGGCACTCTCTACCCACTCCTTGGCACTCTCTACCCACTCCTTGGCACCGTCTACCCACTCTTGGCTGGCACCTCCTTCACACTTCAGAGAACACACTCAGAGGGTGCAGACAAGCACTCAACAATCAACAAGTGTACTTATGGCAGCAAGGAAAATGTACTTGTGACATTTATCAAAAGATCGAACAATGACTGAGACACAACAGGGATCGAGCGTCTGGCTGCTACAAGCATCACAGGTAAACTCAGGCAACATGCAGGCAACTTGTAACTGGTTAAGTTAAAGAAGTAGAGTCATAAGTACTTATAAGTGAGTAGGAGATAGAGAAGGAAGTGGAAAAATAAAGATGTGAGTTATCTCAACATTAGGTAAGCGACATGTGACTCAAGGAACACTGTAAAAACTGGAAGCAAATGTAAATTACCACAAGTAAATAGAACACCGGGAGCAAGAGGTGCTGAGAGAGCAGCAGTAGGAGCAGCAGTAGGAGCAGCAGTAGGAGCAGAAGTAGGAGCAGCAGTAAGCACAGCAGCACAATATTAATATCAAAGTAGTGGTGAGTTAAGTCTCCAAGACAGACTTCAACATTCTCAACTCACACACATCTTCCTTACTAATTTTAATACAATTTTCCTTGGCTTGGAATCATTAACAATTGACGAAACTGGTCAGGGATATATATATATATATATATATATATATATATTATATATATATATATATATATATATATATACTGCTCGTGAAGGCTGGTACACCAAACAGGATGAGACTGAAATTAGTCTCTGAGGCTCCATGACCAGGAATGTCCTTGCATCAGGGTAGCAGGCTCAGTACTGCTGGGCGCCTGGTGCTTAACGATGTGGTCCAATGGATAGAGTGATGCGTACTTTGTTGAGTTCGCACGGGACTGGGCAGGGGAACGCAGGATCGAGTCCTGGCCAAGCCGCAGTTCTGTTAATGATATATATTATATATATATATATATATATATATATAAATATATATATATATATATATATATATAATATATTATATATATATATATATATATATATATATATTTTTCAACAAGTTGGTCGTCTCCCACCGAGGCAGGGTGACCCAAAAAAGAAAGAAAATCCCCAAAAAGAAAATACTTTCATCATCATTCAACACTTTCACCACACTCACACATTATCACTGTTTTTGCAGAGGTGCTCAGAAACAACAGTTCTAGAACATAACTATATAAAGATACACAACTATCCCTCCAAACTGCCAATATCCCGAACCTCTCCTTTAAAGTGCAGGCATTGTACTTCCATTTCCAGGACTCAAGTCCGACTATATGAAAATAACCGGTTTCCCTGAATCCCTTCACTAAATTTACCCTGCTCACACTCCAACAGATCGTCAGTCCAAAGTTCATTTGCTCCTTCACTCCACTAACACGCTCACGCAGCTTTTGGAAGTCCAAGCCCCCCCGCCCCAAAACCTCCCTTTCCCCCCCTTTAAACCCTTTCGGAACCCCCTCCCCTTTTCCTTCCCATAGTTTTTTAGCTTTCCTGTCATTTACTGGAAAATTTCTCTAAAAACCAAACCACCTCAAACCCCCTTTCTGCCCCCCTGATATTATTTTTTAATCCACTTCTCCTAATTTTCCCACTCCGAATTTTCTGATAAATTTTTCACCACACATTTCCCCTTAACAGGACATTCCACTGCCTCCAACCGTTCCTCGCTGTCCCTTTTTCCACTCAACTTCCTTTCCTATAAGAGTGTTGGTACTACTATACTTTCATTTTATTCCCTTCTTTGCCTCCATAGAAAAGTTTTTTGCCCCCAAAACTCAACGCACCCCCACCTTTTTTTCCCCCATCAAATTTTATGTTTAAACCCCCCTTTAAAAAACCTCCGCCCACACGTCAACTCCCCAAATATCTGAAAACATTATTCTTCCTTACTCCTCCTATCCTTTTTTCAAAATTACGCTTTTTGTGGGCAAGGGGTATCTCAGGACCACCCCTTTTTTGGACGAAATTTATCTATTTTTCGGGTTTTTGTGGGGGTTTTGAGGAGGTGGGTCAGTCGCAGGGTCCCAGGGTGCAAAAATTTTTCAAAATCTATAACAGGTTGTAAGGGTGAGCGATCCTTTGAAGAGATGTCTGAAAGATCAGTCGTGACCACCATTACCACTGCCACCATTACCATCACCACCACTATCAACCCTCATGTTCTTATGTGTTAATGTTATTTGCTAGTAACGTTGTTTCAGGAACCATCGTTCCCATGGAAGTCTCAGAAAAAGTCTTTTAAATCAGAGTGAAAATCTCTTGCGCAAAATATAGGCCGGGGAGGTACACCATTTGGTGGTACCAGTGGGATTGTACCATGATGATGTTGACCAAGCCACCACTGGTGTTGGAACCCGTGGTGGAAGGCGGTACTGGTGTTGACCAAGCCACCACTGGTGTTGGAACCCGTGGTGGAAGGCGGTACTGGTGTTGACCAAGCCACCACTGGTGTTGGAACCCGTGATGGACGACGGTACTGGTGTTGACCAAGCCACCACTGACGTTGTTGCTTTAACGTCGCCCTCGATACCAAAAAGTGTGTTAGTGAAGAGTTCAGGGCTGAGATCTGGTCATGACCAACACACGTGCTAGGACTTCCCGAAAGTATCTCAAGGTCCTTCACTGCCTGTCAGCAGAAACGTGATCACGACATCCCCTTTACCTCCGGGCCAGCGTTCACAGAGCACAAACGGCTTCACTGCTTCAACAAATGCCATACCCTTTTTTTTAATGCTCATTAGTGTCTGACCAGGCGGGCTGGGGCCCCATTACGTGAGATGCAGGTGGTCCTAGAGGGTTTGGGCCCTTCCACAACATCGTCCTGGGGACCTTCCCGTGAGCCCTCGTGTCCTTCCAGGACAGCCTTGGACTTGGCATTCTTCTGGAGTAATGAGAGCTTCGCCACTCGTAAACAAAAATAATTTACGAGGTTCTCTGAAAACCCGAGGGAAGAACCGTGACGACGCCCGTGTTCATACCGTGACGACGCCCGTGTCCACACCGTGACCACGCCCGTGTCCACACCGTGACCACGCCCGTATCCACACCGTGACGACGCCCGTGTCCACAACCTAACGAGGCCCTTGTCCACAATGTGAGGGGTGCCAGTGACCACACGTACGTGGATGGACACACGACACTGGGAGGTCACAGCAAGGACACGAACGACCAGAACAATAACAGTGATAAGGAAGACTGAGGGGAAGAAAGTCTGGAAGACTGAGGGGAAGAAAGTCTGAAGATGAAACAATTCATGAGTTTTAATGTTGATGAAGGTGCAGGGGACCACTGAGGACCACTGAGGACCACTGAGGACCCCCGAGGAGCACTGAGGACCACTGAGGACCACTGAGGACCACTGAGGAACACCAGGGAGGCCACTGAGGACCACCAGGGAGGACAACTGAGGACCACCAGGGAGGATCACTCAGGACCACCAAGGAGGACCACCAGGGAGGACCACTCAGGACCACCAAGGAGGACCACTGATGACCACCAGGGAGGACCACTCAGGACCACCAGGGAGGACCACTGAGGACCACCAGGGAGGACAACTGAGGACCACCAGGGAGGACCACTGAGGACCATCAGGGAGGACCACTGAGAACCACCAGGGAGGACCACTGAGGACCACCAAGAAGGACCACTGATGACCACCAGGGAGGACCACTGAGGACCACCAGGGAGGACCACTGAGGACCACCAGGGAAAGCCACTGAGAACCACCAGGGAGGACCACTGAGGACCACCAAGGAGGACCACTGATGATCACCAGGGAGGACCACTGAGGACCACCAGGTGCGGAGGACCACCAGGGAGGACCACTGAGGACCACCAGGGAGGACCACTGAGGACCACCAGGGAGGACCACTGAGGACCACCAGGGAGGACAACTGAGGACCACCAGGGAGGACCACTGAGGACCACCAGGGAGGACCACTGAGAACCACCAGGGAGGACCACTGAGGACCACCAAGGAGGACCACTGATGACCACCAGGGAGGACTACTGAGGACCACCATGGAGGACCACTGAGGACCACCAGGGAGGGCCACTGAGGACCACCAGGGAGGACCACTGATGACCACCAGGGAGGACCACTGAGGACCACCAGGGAGGGCCACTGAAAACCACCAGGGAGGACCACTGATGACCACCAGGGAGGGCAACTGAGAACTACCAGGAAGGACCACTGAGAACCACCAGGGAGGACCACTGAGGACCACCAGGGAGGATCACTGAGGACCACCAGAGAGGACCAGTGAGAACCACCAGGGAGGGCCACTGAGGACTACCAGGAACGACCACTGAGAACCACCAGGGAGGACCACTGAGGACCACCAGGGAGGATCACTGAGGACCACCAGGGAGGACCAGTGAGAACCACCAGGGAGGACCACTGAGAACCACCAGGAAAGGAGGACCACCACACACACCACCAGGAAGGGAGGGCCACCACACACACCACCAGGAAGGGAGGGCCACCACACACACACACCACCAGGAAGGAAGGGCCACCATACACACCACAAGGGAGGACCACTGACGAGCACCAGGGAAGGAGGGCCACCGCACAGGCCACACAAGGCCACATATAAACAATTTCCTGTCTGGCTTTTCCAGTTTACTGTATCAACACAATGAAGGTGTGACGTGATAAGTATCCTTGACACCATGACACTGCTGGCCACATGTATCCTTGACACCATGACACTGCTGGCCACATGTATCCTTGACACCATGACACTGCTGGCCACATGTATCCTTGAAAACCATGACACTGCTGGCCACATGTATCCCTTTACACAATGACACTGCTGGCCACATGTATCCTTGACACCATGACACTGCTGGCCACATGTATCCTTGACACCATGACACTGCTGGCCACATGTATCCTTGACACCATGACACTGCTGGCCACATGTATCCTTGACACCATGACACTGCTGGCCACATGTATCCTTGACACCATGACACTGCTGGCCACATGTATCCTTGACACCATGACACTGCTGGCCACATGTATCCTTGACACCATGACACTGCTGGCCACATGTATCCTTGACACCATGGACACTGCTGGCCACATGTATCCTTGACACCATGACACTGCTGGCCACATGTATCCTTGACACCATGACACTGCTGGCCACATGTATCCTTGACACCATGACACTGCTGGCCACATGTATCCTTGACACCATGACACTGCTGGCCACATGTATCCTTGACACCATGACAATGCTGGCCACATGTAATCCTTGACACCATGACACTGCTGGCCACATGTATCCTTGACACCATGACACTGCTGGCCACATGTATCCTTGACACCATGACATGCTGGCCACATGTATCCTTGACACCATGACACTGCTGGCCACTTGTATCCTTGACACCATGACACTGCTGGCCACATGTATCCTTGACACCATGACACTGTGGCCACATGTATCCTTGACACCATGACACTGCTGGCACATGTATCTTGACACCCTGACACTGCTGGCCACATGTATCCTTGACACCATGACACTGCTGGCCACATGTATCCTTGACACCATGACACTGCTGGCCACATGTATCCTTGACACCATGACACTGCTGGCCACATGTATCCTTGACACCATGACACTGCTGCCACATGTATCCTTGACACCATGACACTGCTGGCCACATGTATCCTTGACACCATGACACTGCTGGCCACATGTATCCTTGACACCATGACACTGCTTGGCCACATGTATCCTTGACACCATGACACTGCTGGCCACATGTATCCTTGACACCATGACACTGCTGGCCACATGTATCCTTGACACCATGACACTGCTGGCCACATGTATCCTTGACACCATGACTGCTGGCCACATGTATCCTTGACACCATGACACTGCTGGCCACATTGTATCCTTGACACCATGACACTGCTGGCCACATGTATCCTTGACACCATGACACTGCTGGCCACATGTATCCTTGACACCATGACACTGCTGGCCACATTGTATCCTTGACACCATGACACTGCTGGCCACATGTATCCTTGACACCATGACACTGCTGGCCACATGTATCCTTGACCACCATGACACCTGCTGGCCACATGTATCCTTGACACCATGACACTGCTGGCCACATGTATCCTTGACACCATGACACTGCTGGCCACATGTATCCTTGACACCATGACACTGCTGGCCACATGTATCCTTGACACCATGACACTGCTGGCCACATGTATCCTTGACACCATGACACTGCTGGCACACCTTTATACATCACTGCTGGCCACATGTACCCCTTTACACCATGACACTGCTGGCCACATGTATCCTTGACACCATGACACTGCTTGGCCACATGTATCCTTGACACCATGACACTGCTGGCCACATGTATCCTTGACACCATGACACTGCTGGCCACATGTATCCTTGACACCATGACACTGCTGGCCACATGTTTTCCTTGAACCATGACACTGCTGGCCACATGTATCCTTGACACCATGACACTGCTGGCCACATGCATCCTTGACACCATGACACTGCTGGCCCCATGTATCCCTTTCACCATGACACTGCTGGTCACATGTATCCTTGACACCATGACAAATGCTGGCCACATGTATCCTTGACACCATGACACTGCTGGCCACATGTATCATTGACCCATGACACTGCTGGCCCCATTGTATCCTTGACACCATGACACTGCTGGCCACATGTATCCTTGACACCATGACACTGCTGGCCACATGTATCCTTGACACCATGACACTGCTGGCCACATGTATCCTTGACACCATGACACTGCTGGCCACATGTATCCTTGACACCATGACACTGCTGGCCACATGTATCCTTGACACCATGACACTGCTGGCCACATGTATCCTTGACACCATGACACTGCTTGGCACACATGTATCCTTGATACCATGGGCACTGCTGGCCACATGTACCCTTGACACCATGACACTGCTGGCCACATGTATCCTTGACACCATGACACTGCTGGCCACATGTATCCTTGACACCATGACACTGCTGGCCACATGTATCCTTGACACCACGACACTGCTGGCCACATGTATCCTTGACACCATGACACTGTTGGCCACATGTATCCTTGATCCCATGACACTGCTGGCCACATGTATCCTTGACACCATGACACTGCTGGCCACATGTATCCTTGACACCATGACACTGCTGGCCACATGTATCATTGAATCCCAGGACACTGCTGGCCACATGTATCCTTGACACCATGACACTGCTGGCCACATGTATCCTTGACACCATGACACTGCTGGCCACATGTATCATTGATCCCATGACACTGCTGGCCACATGTATCCTTGACACCATGACACTGCTGGCCACATGTATCCTTGACACCATGACACTGCTGGCCACATGTATTCTTGACACCATGACACTGCTGGCCACATGTATCCTTGACACCATGACACTGCTGGCAACATGTATCCTTGATACCATGACACTGCTGGCCACATGTACCTTGACACCATGGGCACTGCTGGCCACATGTATCCTTGACACCATGACACTGCTGGCCACATGTATCCTTGATACCATGACACTGCTGGCCACATGTATCCTTGACACCACGACACTGCTGGCCACATGTATCCTTGACACCATGACACTGTTGGCCACATGTATCCTTGATCCCATGATACTGCTGGCCACATGTATCCTTGACACCATGACACTGCTGGCCACATGTATCCTTGGACACCATGACACTGCTGGCCACATGTATCAATGACCCATGACACTGCTGGCCACATGTATCCTTGACACCATGGGCACTGCTGGCCACATGTATCTTGACACCATGACACTGCTGTCCACAATGTATCATTGATCCCATGACACTGCTGGCCACATGTATCCTTGACCCATGACACTGCTGGCCACATGTATTCTTGATACCATGACACTGCTGGCCACCCTGTACCCTTGACACCATGACACTGCTGGCCACATGTATCCTTGACACCATGACACTGCTGGCCACATGTATCCTTGACACCATGACACTGCTGGTCACATGTATCCCTGATACCACGACACTGCTGGCCACATGTATCCTTGACACCAAAGGACACTGTTGGCCACATGTGTCCTTGATCCCATGACACTGCTGGCCACATGTATCCTTGACACCATGACACTGCTGGCCACATGTATCCTTGATACCATGATACTGCTGGCCACATGTACCCTTGACACCATGACACTGCTGGCCAAATGTATCCTTGACACCATGACACTGCTGGCCAAATGTATCCTTGACACCATGACACTGCTGGCCACATGTATCCTTGACACCATGACACTGCTGGCCACATGTATCCTTGACACCATGACACTGTTGGCAACATGTATCCTTGATCCCATGACACTGCTGGCCACATGTATCCTTGACACCATGACACTGCTGGCCACATGTATCCTTGATACCATGACACTGCTGGCCACATATATCCTTGACCCATGACACTGCTGGCCACATGTGTCCTTGACACCATGACACTGCTGGCCACATGTATCATTGATTCCATGACACTGTTGGCCACATGTGTCCTTGACCCATGACACTGCTGGCCACATGTATCCTTGATCCCATGACACTGCTGGCCACATGTATCATTGACCCCACGACACTGTTGGCCACATGTATCCTTGACCCCATGACACTTTTGGCCACATGTATCCTTGATCCCATGACACTGCTGGCCACATGTATCCTTGACCCCATGACACTGCTGGCCACATGTATCCTTGACCCCATGACACTGGTGGCCACATGTATCCTTGACCCATGACACTGCTGGCCACATGTATCCTTGACCCCTTGACACTGCTGACCACATGTATCCTTGATCCCATGACACTTTTGGCCACATGTATCCTTGACCCCATGACACTGCTGGCCACATGTATCCTTGACCCATGACACTCCTGGCCACATGTATCCTTGACCCATGACACTGCTGGCCACATGTATCCTTGACACCATGACACTGCTGGCCACATGTATCCTTGACCCCATGAAACTGCTGGCCACATGTATCCTTGACACCATGACACTGCTGGCCACATGTATCCTTGACCCATGACACTGCTGGCCACATGTATCCTTGACCCATGACACTGCTGACCACATGTATTCCTGACCCCATGACACTGCTGGCCACATGTATCATTGACCCCATGACACTGCTGGCCACATCTATCATTGATCCCATGACACTGCTGGCCACATGTATCCTTGACCCCATGACACTGCTGGCCACATGCATCCTTGACTCAACCCATGACACTGCAGGCCACATGTATCCTTACCTCAACCCATGACACTGCTGGCCACATGTATCCTTGACTCAACCCATGACACTGCTGGCCACATGTATCATTGACTCAATCCATGACACTGCTGGCCACATGTATCCTTAACTCAACCCATGACACTGCTGGCCACATGTATCCTTAACTCAACCCATGACACTGCTGGCCACATGTATCCTTGAACTCAACCATGACACTGGCCATGCACACATGTAATTCCTTGACTCAACCCATGACACTGCTGGCCATATGTATCCTTGACTCAACCCATGACACTGCTGGCCACATGTATCCTTGACTCAACCCATGACACTGCTGGCCACATGTATTCTTGACCCATGACACTGCAGGCCACATGTATTCTTGACCCCATGACACTGCTGGCCACATGTATCATTGACCCCATGACACTGCTGGCCCCATCTATCATTGATCCCATGACACTGCTGGCCAAATGTGTCCTTGACCCATGACACTGCTGGCCACATGTATCCTTGATCCCATGACACTGCTGGCCACATGTATCATTGACCCCATGACACTGTTGGCCACATGTATCCTTGATCCCATGACACTGCTGGCCACATGTATTCTTGACCCCATGAGATGCTGTTGTAAATCACTTGAGATGCAGTTGTAAATCACTTGAGATGCAGTTGTAAATCACTTGAGATGCAGTTGTAAATCACTCTGAGATGCAGTTGTAAATCACTCTGAGATGCAGTTGTAAATCACTCTGAGATGCAGTTGTAAATCACTCTGAGATGCAGTTGTAAATCACCTGAGATGCAGTTGTAAATCAACCTGAGATGCAGTTGTAAATCACTCTGAGATGCAGTTGTAAATCACCCTGAGATGCAGTTGTAAATCACCCTGAGATGCAGTTGTAAATCACCCTGAGATGCAGATGTAAATCACTCTGAGATGCAGATTTTAAATCACTCTGAGATGCAGTTGTAATCACCTGAGATGCAGTTGTAAATCACTCTGAGATGCAGTTGTAAATCACTCTGAGATGCAGTTGTAAATCACCCTGAGATGCAGTTGTAAATCACCTGAGATGCAGTTGTAAATCACCTGAGATGCAGTTGTAAATCACCCTGAGATGCAGTTGTAAATCACCCTGAGATGCAGTTGTAAATCACCTCTGAGATGCAGTGTAAATCACTCTGAGATGCAGTTGTAAATCACTTGAGATGCAGTTGTAAATCAACCTGAGATGCAGTTGTAAATCACTCTGAGATGCAGTTGTAAATCACTCTGAGATGCAGTTGTAAATCACTCTGAGAGCAGTGAATCAGTTGTAAATCACTCTGAGATGCAGTTGTAAATCACCTGAGATGCAGTGTAAATCACTCTGAGATGCAGTTGTAAATCACTCTGAGATGCAGTTGTAAATCACCCTGAGATGCAGTTGTAAATCACTCTGAGATGCAGTTGTAAATCACTCTGAGATGCAGTTGTAAATCACCCTGAGATGCAGTTGTAAATCACCTGAGATGCAGTTGTAAATCACCCTGAGATGCAGTTGTAAATCACCCTGAGATGCAGTTGTAAATCACTCTGAGATGCAGATGTAAATCACTCTGAGATGCAGTTGTAAATCACTCTGAGATGCAGTTGTAAATCACCTGAGATGCAGTTGTAAATCACTCTGAGATGCAGTTGTAAATCACTCTGAGATGCAGTTGTAAATCACCTGAGATGCAGTTGTAAATCACCTGAGATGCAGTTGTAAATCACCTGAGATGCAGTTGTAAATCACTCTGAGATGCAGTTGTAAATCACTCTGAGATGCAGTTGTAAATCATTCTGAGATGCAGTTGTAAATCACCCTGAGATGCAGTTGTAAATCACCCTGAGATGCAGTTGTAAATCACTCTGAGATGCAGTTGTAAATCACCCTGAGATGCAGTTGTAAATCACTTGAGATGCAGTTGTAAATCACCTGAGATGCAGTTGTAAATCACTCTGAGATGCAGTTGTAAATCACCCTGAGATGCAGTTGTAAATCACCCTGAGATGCAGTTGTAAATCACTCTGAGATGCAGTTGTAAATCACTCTGAGATGCAGTTGTAAATCACTCTGAGATGCAGTTGTAAATCACCCTGATATGCAGTTGTAAATCACTCTGAAATGCAGTTGTAAATCACTCTGAGATGCAGTTGTAAATCACTCTGAGATGCAGTTGTAAATCACCCTGAGATGCAGTTGTAAATCACCCTGAGATGCAGTTGTAAATCACTCTGAGATGCAGTTGTAAATCACCCTGAGATGCAGTTGTAAATCATTCTGAGATGCAGTTGTAAATCACCCTGAGATGCAGTTGTAAATCACTCTGAGATGCAGTTGTAAATCACCCTGATATGCAGTTGTAAATCACTCTGAGATGCAGTTGTAAATCACTCTGAGATGCAGTTGTAAATCACTCTGAGATGCAGTTGTAAATCACTCTGAGATGCAGTTGTAAATCAACCTGAGATGCAGTTGTAAATCACTTGAGATGCAGTTGTAAATCACCCTGAGATGCAGTTGTAAATCACTCTGAGATGCAGTTGTAAATCACCCTGAGATGCAGTTGTAAATCATTCTGAGATGCAGTTGTAAATCACTTGAGATGCAGTTGTAAATCACCTGAGATGCAGTTGTAAATCACCTGAGATGCAGTTGTAAATCACTCTGAGATGCAGTTGTAAATCACTCTGAGATGCAGTTGTTAAATAACCTGAGATGCAGTTGTAAATCACCTGAGATGCAGTTGTAAATCACCTGAGATGCAGTTGTAAATCACTCTGAGATGCAGTTGTAAATCACTCTGAGATGCAGTTGTAAATCACCCTGAGATGCAGTTGTAAATCACTCTGAGATGCAGTTGTAAATCACCCTGAGATGCAGTTGTAAATCACTCTGAGATGCAGTTGTAAATCACTTGAGATGCAGTTGTTAATCACTCTGAGATGCAGTTGTTAATCACTCTGAGATGCAGTTGTTAATCACTCTGAGATGCAGTTGTTAATCACCTGAGATGCAGTTGTTAATCACCCTGAGATGCAGTTGTTAATCACCCTGAGATGCAGTTGTTAATCACCCTGAGATGCAGTTGTTAATCACCCTGAGATGCAGTTGTTAATCACCCTGAGATGCAGTTGTTAATCACCCTGAGATGCAGTTGTTAAATCACCCTGAGATGCAGTTGTTAATCACCTGAGATGCAGTTGTAATCACCCTGAGATGCAGTTGTTAAATCACCTGAGATGCAGTTGTTAAATCACCCTGAGATGCAGTTGTTAAATCACTTGAGATGCAGTTGTAAATCACCCTGAGATGTTGCAGTTGTAATCACTTGAGATGCAGTTGTTAATCACCCTGAGATGCAGTTGTTAATTCAACCTGAGATGCAGTTGTTAATCACTCTGTGATGCAGTTGTTAATCACCTTGAGTTCAGTTGTAAATACTATGAGATGCAGTTGTAAATCAACCTGAGATGCAGTTTAAATCACTCTGAGTAGCAGTGATCTAGGCATTGTAAATACTCTGGAAGCAGTTGTAAATACCTGAGATGCAGTATGTAAACAGTCCCTGAATGCAGTGTAAACTGTGAGACAGTGTAAACACTCGAGATGCAGTGTACTCTGAGATGCAGTGAATACCTGAAGCAGTTGTAAACACTCTAGCAAGCAGGTTACTGTGGACAGTGTTAACCTGAAGCAGTGTATACTCTGGTGAAGTTGTTAAACCCCTGAAGCAGTGTAATACCTTGAACAGTGTATACCTGAGAGCAGGTATTGAGATCAGTTGTTAATCCCCCCTGCAGAGCAGGTTAATCACCCTGAATGCCCGTTGTTAACACCACAGATGCAGTTGTAATACATACCTGAGATGCAGT
>NC_069453.1:30816310-30821310 GCF_026875155.1 Cherax quadricarinatus | reverse complement strand
CAAGAAGAAGGATAACGAGAACAGAAGAAGACAAGAAGAAGGAAGAGGAGGAACAGAAGAAGACAAGAAGAAGGAAGAGGAGGAACAGAAGAAGACAAGAAGAAGGAAAGGGGGAGGAACAGAAGAAGACAAGAAGAAGGAAGGAGGAACAGAAGAAGACAAGAAGAAGGAAGAGGAGGAACAGAAGAAGACAAGAAGAAGGAAGACGAGGAACAGAAGAAGACAAGAAGAAGGAAGAGGAGGAACAGAAGAAGACAAGAAGAAGGAGGAGGAGGAACAGAAGAAGACAAGAAGAAGGAAGAGGGAACAGAAGAAGACAAGAAGAAGGAAGAGAGGAACAGAAGAAGACAAGAAGAAGGAAGAGGAGGAACAGAAGAAGACAAGAAGAAGGAAGAGGAGGAACAGAAGAAGACAAGAAGAAGGAAGAGGAGGAACAGAAGAAGACAAGAAGAAGGAAGACGAGGAACAGAAGAAGACAAGAAGAAGGAAGACGAGGAACAGAAGAATACAAGAAGAAGGAAGAGGAGGAACAGAAGAAGACAAGAAGAAGGAAGACGAGGAACAGAAGAAGACAAGAAGAAGGAAGAGGAGGAACAGAAGAAGACAAGAAGAAGGAAAGGAGGAACAGAAGAAGACAAGAAGAAGGAAGACGAGGAACAGAAGAAGACAAGAAGAAGGAAGACGGGGGAACAGAAGAAACAAGAAGAAGGAAGAGGAGGAACAGAAGAAGACAAGAAGAAGGAAGAGAGGAACAGAAGAAGACAAGAAGAAGGAAGACGAGGAACAGAAGAAGACAAGAAGAAGGAAGAGGAGGAACAGAAGAAGACAAGAAGAAGGAAGACGAGGAACAGAAGAAGACAAGAAGAAGGAGAAGGAGGAACAGAAGAAGACAAGAAGAAGGAGGAGGAGGAACAGAAGAAGACAAGAAGAAGGAGGAGGAGGAACAGAAGAAGACAAGAAGAAGGAGGAGGAGGAACAGAAGAAGACAAGAAGAAGGAAAACGAGGAAACAGAAGAAGACAAGAAGAAGGAAGAGGAGGAACAGAAGAAGACAAGAAGAAGGAAGAGGAGGAACAGAAGAAGACAAGAAGAAGGAGAGGAGGAACAGAAGAAGACAAGAAGAAGGAAGGGGGAGGAACAGAAGAAGACAAGAAGAAGGAAGAGGAGGAACAGAAGAAGACAAGAAGAAGGGAAGGGCGAGGAACAGAAGAAGACAAGAAGAAGGAAGAGGAGGAACAGAAGAAGACAAGAAGAAGGAGGAGGAGGAACAGAAGAAGACAAGAAGAAGGAAGAGGAGGAACAGAAGAAGACAAGAAGAAGGAAGACGAGGAACAGAAGAAGACAAGAAGAAAGAGGAGGAAACAGAAGAAGACAAGAAGAAGGAGGAGGAGGAACAGAAGAAGACAAGAAGAAGGAGGAGGAGGAAAGAAGAAGACAAGAAGAAGGAGGAGGAGGAACAGAAGAAGACAAGAAGAAGGAAGACGAGGAACAGAAGAAGACAAGAAGAAGGAAGACGAGGAACAGAAGAAGACAAGAAGAAGGAGAGGAGGAACAGAAGAAGACAAGAAGAAGGAAGGGGGAGGAACAGAAGAAGACAAGAAGAAGGAAGACGAGGAACAGAAGAAGACAAGAAGAAGCAGGGGGAGGAACAGAAGAAGACAAAAGAAGGAAGAGGAGGAACAGAAGAAGACAAGAAGAAGGAAGACGAGGAACAGAAGAAGACAAGAAGAAGGAAGAGGAGGAACAGAAGAAGACAAGAAGAAGGAAGAGGAGGAACAGAAGAAGACAAGAAGAAGGAAGACGAGGAACAGAAGAAGACAAGAAGAAGGAAGAGGAGGAACAGAAGAAGACAAGAAGAAGGAAGAGAGGAACAGAAGAAGACAAGAAGAAGGAAGGAGGAACAGAAGAAGACAAGAAGAAGGAAGACGAGGAACAGAAGAAGACAAGAAGAAGGAAGAGGAGGAACAGAAGAAGACAAGAAGAAGGAAGACGAGGAACAGAAGAAGACAAGAAGAAGGAAGACGAGGAACAGAAGAAGACAAGAAGAAGGAAGACGAGGAACAGAAGAAGACAAGAAGAAGGAAGACGAGGAACAGAAGAAGACAAGAAGAAGGAAGACGAGGAACAGAAGAAGACAAGAAGAAGGAAGACGAGGAACAGAAGAAGACAAGAAGAAGGAAGACGAGGAACAGAAGAAGACAAGAAGAAGGAAGACGAGGAACAGAAGAAGACAAGAAGAAGGAAGACGAGGAACAGAAGAAGACAAGAAGAAGGAAGACGAGGAACAGAAGAAGACAAGAAGAAGGAAGACGAGAGAACAGAAGAAGACAAGAAGAAGGAAGACGAGGAACAGAAGAAGACAAGAAGAAGGAAGACGAGGAACAGAAGAAGACAAGAAGAAGGAAGACGAGGAACAGAAGAAGACAAGAAGAAGGAAGACGAGGAACAGAAGAAGACAAGAAGAAGGAAGACGAGGAACAGAAGAAGACAAGAAGAAGGAAGACGAGGAACAGAAGAAGACAAGAAGAAGGAAGAGGATTAACAGAAGAAGACAAGAAAAAGGAAGAGAGGAACAGAAGAAGACAAGAAGAAGGAGACGAGGAACAGAAGAAGACAAGAAGAAGGAAGAGGAGGAACAGAAGAAGATAAGAAGAAGGAGAAGGAGGAACAGAAGAAGACAAGAAGAAGGAAGAGGAGGAACAGAAGAAGACAAGAAGAAGGAAGAGGAGGAACAGAAGAGAGATAATAATGTCTGTACAGGTAACCCAGAGGTTAATAAACACCGAGTAAGATTAAGAACACCAACACGAGGTGTTTCGATCTTACGCACTGCTAACACCCAGGTACCACTGGTAGGTGAACACTGGTACCTGGTAAAAGGTTGCTAACACCCAGGTACCACTGGTAGGTGAACACTGGTACCTGGTGTAAATTTGCTAACACCCAGGTACCACTGGTAGGTGAACACTGGTACCTGGTGTAAGGTTGCTAACACCCAGGTACCACTGGTAGGTGAACACTGGTACCTGGTGTAAGGTTGCTAACACCCAGGTACCACTGGTAGTGAACACTGGTACCTGGTGTAAGGTTGCTAACACCCAGGTACCACTGGTAGGTGAACACTGGTACCTGGTGTAAGGTTGCTAACACCCAGGTACCACTGGTAGGTGAACACTGGGTACCTGGTGTAAGGTTGCTAACACCCAGGTACCACTGGTAGGTGAACACTGGTACCTGGTGTAAGGTTTGCTAACACCAGGTACCACTGGTAGGTGAACACTGGTACCTGGTGTAAGGTGACTAACACCCAGGTACCACTGGTAGGTGAACACTGGTACCTGGTGTAAGGTTGCTAACACCCAGGTACCACTGGTAGGTGAACACTGGTACCTGGTGTAAGGTTGCTAACACCCAGTAAACACTGGTAGGTGAACACTGTACCTGGTGTAAGGTTGCAACACCCAGGTACCACTGGTAGGTGAACACGGTACCTGGTGTAAGGTGACTAACACCCAGGTACCACTGGTAGGTGAACACTGGTACCTGGTGTAAGGTTGCTAACACCAGGTACCACTGGTAGGTGAACACTGGTACCTGGTGTAAGGTTGCTAACACCCAGGTAAACCCCTGGTAGGTAACACTGGTACCTGGTGTAAGGTTGCTAACACCCAGGTACCACTGGTAGGTGAACATGGTACCTGGTGTAAGGTGACTAAAAACCCAGGTACCACTGGTAAGGTGAACACTGGTACCTGGTGTAAGGGTTGCTAACACCCAGGTACCACTGGTAGGTGAACACTGGTACCTGGTGTAAGGTTGCTAAACACCAGGTACCACTGGTAGGTGAACACTGGTACCTGGTGTAAGGTTGCTAACACCCAGGTACCACTGGTAGGTGAACACTGGTACCTGGTGTAAGGTTGCTAACACCCAGGTACCACTGGTAGGTGAACACTGGTACCTTCTGTAAGGTTGGCAAACACCCAGGTACCACTGGTAGGTTGAACACTGGGACTGGTGTAAGGTTGCTAACACCCAGGTACCACTGGTAGGTGAACACTGGTACCTGGTGTAAGGTTGCTAACACCCAGGTACCACTGGTAGGTGAACACTGGTACCTGGTGTAAGGTTGCTAACACCCAGGTACCACTGGTAGGTGAACACTGGTACCTGGTGTAAGGTTGCTAACACCCAGGTACCACTGGTAGGTGAACACTGGTACCTTCTGTAAGTTGCAACACCCAGGTACCACTGGTAGGTGAACACTGGTACCTGTGTAAGGTTGCTAACAACACCCAGGTACCACTGGTAGGTGAACACTGGTACCTGGTGTAAGGTTGCTAACACCCAGTACCACTGGTAGGTGAACACTGGTACCTTGCTGTAAGGTTGCTAACAACCCAGGTACCACTGGTAGGTGAACACTGGTACCTGGTGTAAGGTTGCTAACACCCAGGTACCACTGGTAGGTGAACACTGGTACCTGGTGTAAGGTTGCTAACAACCCAGGTACCACTGGTAGTGAACACTGGTACCTCTGTAAGGTTGCTAACACCCAGGTACCACTGGTAGGTGAACACTGGAACCTGGTGTAAGGTTGCTAACACCCAGGTACCACTGGTAGGTGAACACTGGTACCTGGTGTAAGGTTGCTAACACCCAGGTACCACTGGTAGGTGAACACTGGTACCTGGTGTAAGGTTGCTAAAAAACCCAGGTACCACTGGTAGGTGAACACTGGTACCTGGTGTAAGGTTGCTAACACCCAGGTACCACTGGTAGGTGAACACTTGTACCTGGTGTAAGGGTTTCTAACACCCAGGTACCACTGGTAGGTGAACACTGGGACCTGGTGTAAGGTGCTAACACCCAGGTACCACTGGTAGGTGAACACTGGTACCTGGTGTAAGGTTGCTAACACCCAGGTACCACTGGTAGGTGAACACTGTACCTGGTGTAAGGTTGCTAACAACCCAGGTACCACTGGTAGGTGAACACTGG
>NC_069453.1:30783810-30811310 GCF_026875155.1 Cherax quadricarinatus | reverse complement strand
GCAACTCTTGGGTATCTTTATTAAGGAAACGTTTCGCCACACAGTGACTTCATCAGTCCATACAAAGGATAAACTTGAAGAACAGGAGGAGAATGAGGTAATCAGTCCCTCAACCTTGAGTCGATGTGGTCAGTCCATCAATCTTGAATAGACTACGGCATATGAGCGGAGAAGCAGCTTATATACTGTAGGCAGGAGAGGTGCAGCAGTGGTAGGTGGTGTCACATTTGCCCAGTGTGGGAGTAGGTCGTGCCCAAGGTCGTGCCCAAGGTCGTGCCCATGGTCGTGCCCAAGGTCGTGCCCAAGGTCGTGCCCAAGGTCGTGCCCAAGGGTTAGGCAAGCGAAGAATTCCCAAGTATTAAGATCCCAAGAAGTTGCAGTGTCTGACAGGAGTGTAGACGAATGGTTCAAAGAACCGACACGTTGATAAATTAGACAACGTGTCGGTTCTGTGAACCATTCATCTAGAATTGTGCTGACGTCTCTGTCAGCAAAGACCAACACCTGTTACCTGACTGCCAGCAGAGGTCAACACGTGTGAGCTGTCAGCAGAAGTCAACACCTGTGCGACACAGTGTGTGGTTATTAAGTGGTGAAAACACCTGTTGAACATCTGTTAAACACCAGTCAGTATAACAATATTAAGTGGTGAAAACACCTGCTAAACACCTGTCATCAGAAGAGTGAAATATGAAGAAGCGGCGCCTATGAGGAGTTGAGGGTGTGAGCGAGGCAGGTGTTGACTGCCCGTCTTGTGGTGTAACACTTGTGTTCTCTCTCTCTCTCTCTCTCTCTCTCTCTCTCTCTCTCTCTCTCTCTCTCTCTCTCTCTCTCTCTCTCTCTCTCTCTCTCTAGCCTTGCTTGACTGCTTCCTTCTCACGTTTTCTTCCCACCTTATCCTTGGCCTGGTGAGAGAGAGAGAGAGAGAGAGAGAGAGAGAGAGAGAGAGAGAAGAGAGAGAGAGGATCAAGCAGGATGTAACAACGTATATTTAGAGAAAACAATGAAATATAAACAAAAACGAAGAAAATACAATGGGGAGAAAGAAGAAAAAGACGGGGGAGAGGGGGAGGGGAAGAGGGGAGAGGGGAGAGGGGAGAGGGGAGAGGGGGAGAGGGGAGAGGGGAGAGGGGAGAGGGGAGAGGGGAGAGGGGGAGAGGGGAGAGGGGAGAGGGGAGAGGGGAGAGGGGGAGAGGGGAGAGGGGAGAGGGGAGAGGGGAGAGGGGGGAGGGGAAGAGGGGAGAGGGAGAGAGGGGGAGGGGGGAGGGGAGAGGGGAGAGGGGGAGAGGGGAGAGGGGAGAGGGGAGAGGGGGAGGGGAGAGGGGAGAGGGGAGAGGGAGTGAACACACTGGTAGTTTATAAAAAAAAATTATACTTAAGCGATATTTTGCAAGAGAAGAGCTCCAATATGACTCCCCCCCCTCCCCCCCCCTCCCCCTCCCCTCCCCCTCCCCCTTCCCCTCCCCCTCCCCCTCCCCTCACATCCCCCCCTCGAGTGCCTGATGCCTTGCACAACCTGGCACTTGGTGGTTAGCTGCCCCTCCAGGCACCTGGATTGTTCCACCCTGAACTATGTTGTTCCACCACCACCACCACCACCACACCTGGTTGTTCCACCACCACCACCACCACCACTGCCACACCTGGTTGTTCCACCACCATCCCTACACCTGGTTGTTCCACCACCACCACCACTGCCACACCTGGTTGTTCCACCACCATCCCTACACCTGGTTGTTCCACCACCACCACCACCACACCTGGTTGTTCCACCACCATCCCTACACCTGGTTGTTCCACCACCACCACACCTGGTTGTTCCACCACCACCACCACTGCCACACCTGGTTGTTCCACCACCATCCCTACACCTGGTTGTTCCACCACCACCACCACCACACCTGGTTGTTCCACCACCATCCTACACCTGGTTGTTCCACCACCACCACACCTGGTTGTTCCACCACCACCACCACTGCCACACCTGGTTGCTCCACCACCATCCCTACACCTGGTTGTTCCACCACCACCACACCTGGTTGTTCCACCACCACCACCACCACCACACCTGGTTGTTCCACCACCACCACCACTGCCACACCTGGTTGTTCCACCACCATCCCTACACCTGGTTGTTCCACCACCACCACCACCACACATGGTTGTTCCACCACCATCCCTACAACTGGTTGTTCCACCACCACCACTGCGACACCTGGTTGTTCCACCACCTCCACACCTGGTTGTTCCACCACCACCACTGCCACACCTGGTTGTTCCACCAAGACACCTGCGTGTTCCATCACCATGACACCTGGTTGTTCCACCACCACCACTGCCACACCTGGTTGTTCCACCACCATCCCTACACCTGGTTGTTCCACCACCACCACTGCCACACCTGGTTGTTCCACCAAGACACCTGCTTGTTCCATCACCATGACACCTGGTTGTTCCACCACCACCACACCTGGTTGCTCCACTACCACCACCCACACACCTGGTTGTTCCACCACCACCACCACTGCCACACCTGGTTGTTCCACCACCATCCCTATACCTGGTTGTTCCACCACCACTGCCACACATGGTTGTTCCACCACCATCCCTACACCTGGTTGTTCCACCACCACCACTGCCATACCTGGTTGTTCCACCACCTCCACACCTGGTTGTTCCACCACCACCACTGCCACACCTGGTTGTTCCACCAAGACACCTGCTTGTTCCATCACCATGACACCTGGTTGTTCCACCACCACCACACCTGGTTGCTCCACTACCACCACCCACACACCTGGTTGTTCCACCACCACAAATGGTTGTTCCACCACCCTGACACCTGGTTGTTCCAGCCCCATGACAGTGTCATGGGTTGCCACTGACACCTGCCCTGCCTCAGAGAATTCCCCTTCCTCTTTGTTGGTATCTGGCAACATTGCAAAGCTCCTGACGACGCACCAGAGTGCGAGAGAACCAGAGCTAAGCACACACACACACACACACAACATATAATATATATATATATATATATATATATATATATTATATATATATATACATCGAGGACGAGGCTGATAACTTCGAGGACGAGGGTGATAACTTTGAGGACGAGGGTGATAACTTCGAGGACGAGGGTGATAACTTCGAGGACGAGGGTGATAACTTCGAGGACGAGGGTGATAACTTTGAGGACGAGGGTGATAACTTCGAGGACGAGGGTGATAACTTCGAGGACGAGGGTGATAACTTCGAGGACGAGGCTGACAACTTCGAGGACGAGGGTGATAACTTTGAGGACGAGGGTGATAACTTCGAGGACGAGGGTAATAACCTCGAGGACGAGGGTGATAACTTCGAGGACGAGAGTGATAACTTCGAGGAAGAGGGAAATAACCTCGAGGACGAGGGTGATAACTTCGAGGAAGAGAGTGATAACTTCGAGGACGAGGGTGATAACTTCGAGGACGAGGGTGATAACTTCGAGGACTAGGGTGATAACTTCGAGGACGAGGGTGATAACTTCGAGGACGAGGGTGATAACTTCGAGGACGAGAGTGATAACTTCGAGGACGAGGGTGATAACTTCTAGAACGAGGGTGATAACTTCAAGGACGAGGGTGATAACTTCGAGGACGAGGGTGATAACTTCGAGGACGAGGGTGATAACTTCGAGGACGAGGGTGATAACTTCGAGGACGAGGGTGATAACTTCGAGAACGAGGGTGATAACTTCGAGGACGAGGGTGATAACTTCGAGGACGAGGGTGATAACTTAGAGAACGAGGGTGATAACTTCGAGGACGAGGGTGATAACTTCGAGGACGAGGGTGATAACTTCGAGGACGAGGGTGATAACTTCGAGGACGATGGTGATAACTTAGAGAACGAGGGTGATAACTTCGAGGACGAGGGTGATAACTTCGAGAACGAGGGTGATAACTTCGAGGACGAGGGTGATAACTTCGAGGACGAGGGTGATAACTTCGAGGACGAGGGTGATAACTTCGAGAACGAGGGTGATAACTTCGAGAACGAGGGTGATAACTTCGAGAACGAGGGTGATAACTTCGAGAACGAGGGTGATAACTTCGAGAACGAGGGTGATAACTTCGAGAACGAGGGTGATAACTTCGAGAACGAGGGTGATAACTTCGAGAACGAGGGTGATAACTTCGAGGACGAGGGTGATAACTTCAGGTAAACAACTAAAGAATCACTGAGAATCACTGAAACGTCTACGGTGGGGATGCCCGGGTGTTGTGCATGTGTCATTTCATCCTGTCGGTATTATATACAATTCTTGTACTACTACTACTACTACTACTACCACTACTACTACCTCCACCTCTTCCTGCCTATATATAGCCGTCCTGCTCCTCCTCTGTTAGTGTGACTTTGTCAATGGTCCAAGTCGGACCGAAACGTCGTCGTAAGCTTCTGTCTTTTATGTGCGGGTTATTTGAGTATCGTTCCAGTCACGGTATTGTGCCTTTTTGTTATTTAATCACTGAGAGTCTCGAAGAGACTTTGTGAGACACGACTATCACAAGTGTAACATATTACTGTTGTTGTTGTTGGTGCTGTTGTTGGTGCTGTTGTTGGTGCTGTTGTTGGTGCTGTTGTTGGTGCTGTTGTTGGTGCTGTTGTTGGTGCTGTTGTTGGTGCTGTTGTTGGTGCTGTTGTTGGTGCTGTTGTTGGTGCTGTTGTTGGTGCTGTTGTTGGTGCGGTGCTGCGTTGCGCTGCTGCTGGTGCTGGTGGTGCTGCTGCTGCTACTGTTGCTGCTCCCACTGGTGCTCTGCTAACTAACTCTGGGTTTCACTGGTGAAAAACCTCACTGCATGCTCTGTACAGTCTCTGCTTGACTGCACGCGACTTTGCTCGCCTGCGCTGTACAGTCTTCTGCTGCTCCTCGCTACTTCTGCTGCCTGTACAGTCTTTCTTTCTCTGCTGCCTTACCTACCATGCCCGCTGCTGGTTCTGGTGCTGCAGCACTTTCTTTGCTGACCACTGTTACATTCTATACACCACAACTAAAAACCCCACCATGACCCCTGTACAGTCTTCTATACTCCAGCAACTTACCCTACCATGACCCCTGTACAGTCTTCTATACTCCAGCAACTTACCCTACCATGACCCCTGTACAGTCTTCTATACTCCAGCAACTTACTCTACCATGACCCTGTACAGTCTTCTATACTCCAGCAACTTACCCTACCATGACCCCTGTACAGTCTTCTATACTCCACCAACTTACCCTACCATGACCCTGTACAGTCTTCTATACTCCAGCAACTTACTCTACCATGACCCCTGTACAGTCTTCTATACTCCACCAACTTACTCTACCATGACCCCTGTACAGTCTTCTATACTCCAGCAACTTACCCTACCATGACCCCCGTACAGTCTTCTATACTCCACAACTTACTCTACCATGACCCCTGTACAGTCTTCTATACTCCACCAACTTACTCTACCATGACCCCTGTACAGTCTTCTATACTCCAGCAACTTACCCTACCATGACCCTGTTTCAGTCCTTCTATACTCCAGCAACTTACTCTACCATGACCCCTGTACAGTCTTCTATACTCCACCAACTTACCCTACCATGACCCCTGTACAGTCTTCTATACTCCAGCAACTTACTCTACCATGACCCCTGTACAGTCTTCTATACTCCAGCAACTTACTCTACCATGACCCCTGTACAGTCTTCTATACTCCAGCAACTTACCCTACCATGACCCCTGTACAGTCTTCTATACTCCACCAACTTACCCTACCATGACCCCTGTACAGTCTTCTATACTCCACCAACTTACTCTACCATGACCCCTGTACAGTCTTCTATACTCCAGCAACTTACCCTACCATGACCCCTGTACAGTCTTCTATACTCCACCAACTTACCCTACCATGACCCCTGTACAGTCTTCTATACTCCACCAACTTACCCTACCATGACCCCTGTACAGTCTTCTATACTCCACCAACTTACCCTACCATGACCCCTGTACAGTCTTCTATACTCCAGCAACTTACCCTACCATACCCCTGTACAGTCTTCTATACTCCACCAACTTACCCTACCATGACCCCTGTACAGTCTTCTATACTCCACCAACTTACTCTACCATGACCCCTGTACAGTCTTCTATACTCCACCAACTTACCCTACCATGACCCCTGTACAGTCTTCTATACTCCACCAACTTACTCTACCATGACCCCTGTACAGTCTTCTATACTCCACCAACTTACTCTACCATGACCCCTGTACAGTCTTCTATACTCCACCAACTTACCCTACCATGACCCCTGTACAGTCTTCTATACTCCACCAACTTACCCTACCATGACCCTGTACAGTCTTCTATACTCCAGCAACTTACCCTACCATGACCCTGTACAGTTCTTCTATACTCCACCAACTACTCTACCATGACCCCTGTACAGTCTTCTATACTCCACCAACTTACTCTACCATGACCCCTGTACAGTCTTCTATACTCCACCAACTTACTCTACCATGACCCCTGTACAGTCTTCTATACTCCACCAACTTACTCTACCATGACCCCTGTACAGTCTTCTATACTCCACCAACTTACTCTACCATGACCCCTGTACAGTCTTCTATACTCCAGCAACTTACCCTACCATGACCCCTGTACAGTCTTCTATACTCCACCAACTTACTCTACCATGACCCCTGTACAGTCTTCTATACTCCACTAACTTACCCTACCATGACCCCTGTACAGTCTTCTATACTCCACCAACTTACCCTACCATGACCCCTGTACAGTCTTCTATACTCCAGCAACTTACCCTACCATGACCCCTGTACAGTCTTCTATACTCCACCAACTTACTCTACCATGACCCTGTACAGTCTTCTATACTCCACCAACTTACTCTACCATGACCCCTGTACAGTCTTCTATACTCCACCAACTTACTCTACCATGACCCCTGTACAGTCTTCTATACTCCACCAACTTACCCTACCATGACCCCTGTACAGTCTTCTATACTCCACCAACTTACTCTACCATGACCCCTGTACAGTCTTCTATACTCCACCAACTTACCCTAAACCCTGACCCCTGTACAGTCTTCTATACTCCACCAACTTACTCTACCATGGGCCCTGTACAGTCTTCTATACTCCCCCCAACTTACTCATACCATGACCCCTGTACAGTCTTCTATACTCCACCAACTTACTCTACCATGACCCCTGTACAGTCTTCTACACTCACCAACTTACCCTACCATGACCCCTGTACAGTTCTTCTATACTCACCAACTTACCCTACCATGACCCCTGTACAGTCTTCTATACTCCACCAACTTACCCTACCATGACCCCTTTACAGTCTTCTATACTCCACCAACTTATCGTACCATGACCCCTGTACATTCTTCTATACTCCACCAACTTACCCTACCATGACCCCTGTACAGTCTTCTATACTCCACCAACTTACCCTACCATGACCCCTGTACAGTCTTCTATACTCCACCAACTTATCCTACCATGACCCCTGTACAGTCCTCTATGCTCCACCAACTTACCCTACCATGACCCCTGTACAGTCTTCTATATTCCACCAACTTACTCTACCATGACCCCTGTACAGTCTTCTATACTCCACCAACTTACTCTACCATGACCCCTGTACAGTCTTCTATACTCCACCAACTTACTCAAACCATGACCCCTGTACAGTCTTCTATACTCCACCAACTTACTCTACCATGACCCCTGTACAGTCTTCTATACTCCACCAACTTACCCTACCATGACCCCTGTACAGTCTTCTATACTCCACCAACTTATCCTACCATGACCCCTGTACAGTCTTCTATACTCCACCAACTTACCCTACCATGACCCCTGTACAGTCTTCTTTACTCCACCAACTTACACTACCATGACCCCTGTACAGTCTTCTATACTCCACCAACTTACCCTACCATGACCCCTGTACAGTCTTCTATACTGCAACAATTATAGCCAGTTATAGATCAACCTGGGTGAAGGTGATCAATCAGATATTGAGGAGGAAGGGTGAACAATTACCTCTGATGTGCAACCCCGAAATTGCTACGAGAAACTTTGTGCAAGTTAATAATGCGACCACAACAGTGTCGCCTTGCAACTCTCCAGCAACACTCAGTGAAGTGAGTTTAACACAGTGTTATACTGAGTTACTAAGGTAGCTGTTGTTACACTGACTTTACTGACTCGTTAACTGTTGTTATACTGACTTTACTGACACGTTAACTGTTGTTATACTGACTTTACTGACTTGTTAACCAATGTAAGTGTCAGTGACATCATCTGCACGACAGTCACATAGGTTAGTTAGTTAACTGAGTTTAAAGCCTATTAGCTAGCCAATAGCGCTTCTACCCCCACCCCCTTCCCGTTAATACACACTGTTAGGATCAACGACACTAAACGGCAGGTTGAACTCTTGTTTTTTCATCTCAGTTCTGCCCGAAGTGATGTTGAGGCGCCGTGAACAGCGGTGACACAGGCGCTAATAACACCTGTTGTGACACCTGCCTGCACACTGTGATCACTTGGACACCGCAGTGAACACCTGAACAGCGCTGTGAACACCTGAACAGCCAGCCAGGGATGATAAATACCGCACCGTAAGAACGGTACAAGAACACACACACATCTCGTGCCTAGTTAACCCAAACGGTCTTAATGAAGGAGAACGTAGTTACTGTGTGTCAGAACTCTGTAAGAACAACAACGCTGAAGAACATGACTGATGATGAACAACATATATATATATATATATATATATATATATATATATATATATATATATATATATATATATATATATATATATATATATTATATATATATATATATATATATGTCGTGCCGAATATGTAAAACTGGTCAATGAGCAGGAACTCATTTAAATTTAAGTCCTTTCTAAAATTTTCTCTTATACGCTTAAAGATATATTTTTTTCATTAATGTTAATGTAAAAATTTTTAATTTTCCTACAAAAGAATCTTAGAAAACTTACCTGACCTTATTATAACAAGAACAATTTATTTTAGCCCACCCCAACTAAATATATTTTAGATTTGTTTACAATAATTTAATACTAAACAAACACAGTGAAATATATTTTTTTCGTTAGGTTCAGAATGATTATATATATATATATATATATATATATATATATATATATATATATATATATATATATATATATATATATATATATATATATATATATATGTATGTATGTATGTATGTATATATAAAGATGATGAGAGAATGAATGGGGAAAACAGATATATGGAGGAGGTAGTGAGTGTCTCCCACGACTGTTATGGTCAGGTGAACACCTTAAGCCATGTGTGATTACCATACACTGTGAGGGGCCTGAGGGGGGGTGTCACCTTACACTGTGTGGGAAGTTATACTGTGTGGGAAGTTACACTGTGTGGGAAGTTATACTGTGTGGGAAGTTACAGTGTTGGAAGTTACACTGTGTGGGAAGTTACAGTGTTGGAAGTTACACTGTGTGGGAAGTTACACTGTGTGAGAAGTTACAGTGTTGGAAGTTACACTGTGTGGGAAGTTACACTGTGTTGGAAGTTACAGTGTTGGAAGTTACACTGTGTGGGAAGTTACACTGTGTGGGAAGTTACACTGTGTTGGAAGTTACACTGTGTGGAAGTTACACTGTGGGAAGTTACACGGTGAAGTTACACTGTATGGATCACTGGAAGTTACACTGTGTGGGAAGTTACACTGTATGGGAAGTTACACTGTGTGGGAAGTTACACTGTGTGGGAAGTTACACTGTGTGGGAAGTTACACTGTGCATGGTGACTTCCCACACACGGAGAACTAGCAGGTGGTAGATTGGTGGTGATTGAATGAATGACAAGAGAGATAGACAGAGAGATGGAGAGATAGATGGAGAGATAGAGAGATGGAGGATGAATAACGGCGAGGGGAAGTGACTCCCAATTCCTCCAACCCACTTATTATCTTGGGAGGGGGAGAGGAGGGGGAGGGTATGGAGTTAATAGTGGAGGAGGAGACAGTTGGAAGGGAAGGGGGAAGAGGAGGAGGAAGAAGGGGGGAAGGGGGAGGAGGAAGAAGAGGGAGGGGGAAGAGAAGGAGGAAGAAGGGGGGGGGGAAGAGGAGGAGGGAGGGGGAAGAGGAGGAGGGAGGGGGAAGAGGAGGAGGGAGGGGGAAGAGGAGGAGGGAGGGGGAAGAAACAATAATAATTATAGGAGACTTAAACACTGTCAGATCTCTATAGTAATAATAATAATAATAATAATAATAATAATAATAATAATAATAATAATAATAATAATAATAATAATATAATTATTATTATTATTATTATTATTATTGGATTTACAAAAAAGCAAGACTGAGAGAGAGAGAGAGAGAGAGAGAGAGAGAGAGAGTCAGGGCCGGATATAGCGGTATACTTTTTTTATATCTCCCCTCTGTCACCTTCACCTCCTCTCCCTCATCCTCTTCCTCCTCCTCTTCCTCCTCCTCTTCCTCCTCCTCCTCCTCCTCCTCTTCCTCGTCCTCTTCCTTCTCTTCCTCGTCCTCTTCCTCCTCTTCCTCTTCATCTGATGCCTCACATCAACATAACACTTCCTGCCGCTTCCAGGAGACTAATCATCAGGACTTACTGAAGGAGGGCCCCTACCTGGGCCCCTAGTGTGGGCCACTCCAGGGGCCCCAAATAAGGACCACTCCAGGGCTCCCAGGTGAGGGGGAGACCACTCCCCGGGGCCCCCAGTCTTGGCTACTGGCCTACATCACTACACTAAGGGACACACCTTTCACTATCGTGCTCCAGCTCCTGGCTTAACTCAAGCCACTTTCTCTCGTTTACACAATTTACAACTATCACACAGACTGTAAATGGAAACTGGGCAACGTTTCGCACAGTCCTGGACCGCCAATCAGCTTCTCCCGACCTGATAATGGACCGGTACAGACCGAAATAATCCGTCTAATGCTCATTTACGGTATTTTGGGTTAGTTGTGAATTGTACCAACCATGGTATTGTGGGTTAGTTGTGAATTGTACCAGCCATGGTATTGTGGGTTAGTTGTGAATTGTACCAGCCATGGTATTGTGGGTTAGTTGTGAACCGTACCAGCCATGGTACTGTGGGTTAGTTGTGGGTTGTACGTGTTGGTATAATGTAAGCATCACAGAGTGTACCACACACACACTGTAAGTGTTCCAACACTGTAACTGTCACACACAACACCACATTTACACTCCGAGATGTTTACACAGCTATCATTAACATAACATTAACATTATGATAGCCAGAGAGCTCTTGCTATCTCTGCTCGAGGAAAGGTGTTCCCTGCGCCTGTCTGACTTCCCTTGTTGTTATTTTTATTCAACAAATTGTGACACTGGTTTACGTGCAGTGACTAGAGAATGCATCATCTGATCGACTTGAAATTGAAGTCTCCAAGCTCAAACTGACAGCTTTCAGTACCTCGTGAATGACAGCCCTTACTGCGTGGAGGAGTGTGGTAGTTAGGAGCACACTGTGTGTGTGTCCTGGTACACTGTGTGTCCTGGTATACTGTGTGCCCTGGTACATTGTGTGTCCTGGTACACTGTCCTGGTACTCTGTGTGTCCTAGTACAGTGTCTTGGTACACTGTGTGTTTTGGTACTCTGTGTGTCCTAGTACAGTGTCCTAGTACAGTGTCCTGGTACAGTGTCCTGGTACACTGTGTGTTCTGGTACTCTGTGTGTCCTAGTACAGTGTCCTAGTACAGTGTCGTGGTACACTGTGTGTTCTGGTACTCTGTGTGTCCTAGTACAGTGTCCTAGTACAGTGTCCTGGTACAGTGTCCTGGTACACTGTGTGTTCTGGTACTCTGTGTGTCCTAGTACAGTGTCCTAGTACAGTGTCCTGGTACACTGTGTTCACGTCAGAGAGACAGTTACCTCAGTAAGTGTGTCACAGAGGAGAGGCAGAGTGAACAAAGACTACAAGTGCAGTACTTACCACTGGTAATAATAACGTTAACGTCACTATATGAGCGAGGCTAGGAGGCTTCTTTTTTACTGCAAAGAAAGAAATTACATTAATAAACTTTATAAGTGGCACTGTGTTCATTATATGTGTTCACAATGACAGTATTTGTTATAATGTTCTTAACTACTGTGTGCAAGGTTGTGTGTGTGTGTGTGAACTTTCAGTGATATGTTGGGTGTAGTGTGCACCCTCACATCCTTCCCTTTGTTACAAGGTGTGTTTCCTCTTGACCTCCTGGAGACACCTGTCTGACTCATTTTGCTGCCTCGCCACTTCTCAGGTTTATACTTATTTACCTGGTCTTATTCTTCTCCATGCTTGGAGTCGTCGACTCACTGTGACAACCATGATTTAAATCTCCCCTCATATGTTAATAACCCAAATACTTGTACTGGCACTCTCAGAGTACCTCACTGATTACTCTCACTCATCATGTTTTCTCTTCTGTCACTCTGTCGTATATCCTTCAGGTAACCTCAAGTTCACTGAAACACTCAAGTCACCACCACCTGTTGAGCCAGCTGGTGTCGCAGCAGGTGCAGGAGGACTGTCAAATACTTTCTGGCACTCCAAGAATATACACTCCATACATCCCCGTCTCTATTGTTGTATCTGTATGAGTATTACAGTACTCTAGCAGGCTTGTATGACAGCGCTAGTCATCTCTGGAACTATACATGTGTCTGGTAAGTCCCTCTAGAACTATCCAACACACTCCCCCTGAGTGTCTTGTCAACTACTGTTTACACTCTGTATGCCAGAGATACTGGAGACAGTGTCTCTACCTATCTACCATTAACATGGATACCTCATTAGTGACTGTCCAGACTTCTTTTATGTGTGTTGTGTGTGTGCAAAGTTGTGAAACAGGAACTTGACAGTGAGAGACAGTGGTCGACCATCTTGCCTAGGTAGACACAACACATATGTGTTGTGTGACACAGGATGTGTCTCCAGCTCCTCCAGTAACTCTACTGCCTACTCAGTTCTGATGATTTTCTCTTCTACCTGATCTTCTCTAAGACCTGTGATGTAGTGTACCACCATACACTACCACTACACATGTTGGTGTTGTTGTAAAGTGGGGTATGTTACCACCATATACTACCACTACACATGTTGGTGTAGTGTTGTACCACCATACACTACCACTACACATGTTGGTGTAGTGTTGTACCACCATACACTACCACTATACATGTTGGTGTAGTGTTGTACCACCATACACTACCACTATACATGTTGGTGTAGTGTTGTACCACCATACACTACCACTATACATGTTGGTGTAGTGTTGTACCACCATACACTACCACTACACATGTTGGTGTAGTGTTGTACCACCATATACTACCACTACACATGTTGGTGTAGTGTTGTACCACCATACACTACCACTACACATGTTGGTGTAGTGTTGTACCACCATACACTACCACTACACATGTTGGTGTAGTGTTGTACCACCATACACTACCACTATACATGTTGGTGTAGTGTTGTACCACCATACACTACCACTATACATGTTGGTGTAGTGTTGTACCACCATACACTACCACTATACATGTTGGTGTAGTGTTGTACCACCATACACTACCACTACACATGTTGGTGTAGTGTTGTACCACCATACACTACCACTATACATGCTGGTGTTGTGTTGTACCACCATACACTACCACTACACATGTTGGTGTTGTGTTGTACCACCATACACTACCACTACATATGTTGGTGTAGTGTTGTACCACCATACACTACCACTACACATGTTGGTGTAGTGTTGTACCACCATACACTACCACTATACATGTTGGTGTAGTGTTGTACCACCATACACTACCACTACATATGTTGGTGTAGTGTTGTACCACCATACACTACCACTATACATGTTGGTGTAGTGTTGTACCACCATACACTACCACTATACATGTTGGTGTAGTGTTGTACCACCATACACTACCACTACATGTTGGTGTAGTGTTGTACCACCATACACTACCACTATACATGTTGGTGTAGTGTTGTACCACCATACACTACCACTACACATGTTGGTGTAGTGTTGTACCACCATACACTACCACTATACATGTTTGGTGTAGTGTTGTACACACCACCATACACTACCACTACACATGTTGGTGTAGTGTTGTACCACCATACACTACCACTATACATGTTGGTGTAGTGTTGTACCACCATACACTACCACTACACATGTTGGTGTAGTGTTGTACCACCATACACTACCACTATACATGTTGGTGTGGCGTTGTATCACCATACACTACCACTACTACCACTACTACTACCACTACTACCACTACTACCACTACTACCACTACTACTACTACTACCACTACTACCACTACTACCACTACTACTACCACTGCTACCACTACTACTACCACTACTACCACTACTACTACTACTACCACTACTACCACTAGTACCACTACTACCACTACTACTACTACTACCACTACTACCACTACTACTAGCACTACTACACAAGGTGGTCTTGTTACGGTAGTGGCTCAAACAGGAACTTTCTCTACGTCACACATTACTACTGGTGTTGTTGCAGCTGACACTCACCCTCTCCATGTACTTCCCTCAGCAAGTTTCCAGTCCCATCACTGTCTCCTCTTTTATGTTCTAATTTCCTGTTACTTTCTCCTTCCCTTCCAGTGAGGCTTTTAACTATCTATATATCTACATATATATATATATATTATATATATATATATATATAAAATATATATATATATATATATATATATATATATATATAATATATGCAAAACAACCACTCTGAAAGAATAGAGAAATTCCAGGCGCTTTCGTGACTACTCACATTATCAAGGAACTCTTTCACCTGTTCTTAGTAACCTATACATGGAATTTTTTGAAACAAGGTTGCTTAACACAATCCTCCCTAATAGAGCTAAATGGTTCAGATATGTTGATGATATTTTGTGTCTTATGCCCAAAAATGTAGATATACACCATTTCCTTGGAAAATTAAATAGCTTAGCCCGTTCTAAAAACTTTACTGTTGAGTTTGAAGAAAATAACTCATTGCCTTTTCTAGATGTTTTAATTATTAAGGATAATAATGAATTCAAATTTAAAATTTACAGAAAACCTACAAATAACTGTTCCTATGTCCACTATTATTCCTCGCATCAAGATAGAGTCAAACTGTCTGTTTTCTCATCAATGTTTTTGAGAGCTTTACGAATTTGTAGTCCTGAGTTCATAGATGAGGAAATATCCAAAATTTATGTAATAGGTAATGATTTAAAATACCCAAGAAATGTAATTGATAAATCTTTTAAAGTTGCTAGAAATACTTTTTACAATCCAAAAAGGGACAACCAGCCTTATTCAACTAAAAATATGTTGGTTCTCCCTTACCATGAAAACTTGGTTGATATGCCTTCTCTTCTTAAGACTTTTAATATTAAAGTTGTATTCAAAAATCTTGATACAGTAAAAAAAACTTTTGATAAAGAATTGCCCCCAAAATGCTGATGGATGTGTCTATAAGATTCCTTGTAAAATTTGCGATAAAGTTTATTACGGTCAAACTGGTAAAAATCTCGAACTAAGATTAAAACAACATAAATATAGCATTAGAACTGGACAAGATTCCAATGCTCTATTTATTCATGTAAGAGATTTTAACCATCCAATTGATTTTCAAAAAGTTGAGAAAGTAGTATCAAGCAAGTCCATGGTCGACAGGAATATAATTGAATCTTGTTTCATAAAAAGTAGTTTTGACAATAATATGAATATTTCCTTTGGTTTATATAAATTAGATCCATTTATAATTAATAGAATTTGGAAAGAATTTAATAATACACTGGACAAATAATAATTTTAAAAATTTTCTTGGGTAGAATAGTTTGTGGGTGAGTTGTGCAAAGGACCTGTCCTGTTGGGTCGGCGCGTGTCAGGTGTTTAACCGTTGTGGGATCTGATAGTGAGGTGCTGGCCAGACCCCTTATATAGCTTCCTTGGATGCTTTACTTTCATAGTTCCTTGATAATGTGAATAGTCACGAAAGCGCTTGGAATTTCTCTATTCTTTCAGAGTGGTTGTTTTGCATATATATATATATATATATATATATATATATATATATATATATATATATATATATATATATATATATATATATATATTATATATATATATATATATATGATGGGGTCCACCTCTGGTGTAAATTGTGGGACCCACAGCCTCGGAGAAGTGGATAAAAAGGCTTCAAGGAAGAATATTTGGATTTCTTCCTGAAGCCGTTTGAATATTCCACTTCCCCTACCACCCCATCTTTTCATATATTTTTTTTTTACCAATAGGAATATTTTATTACATAATATGGTACAGAAGATTTATTAAGAGATACATTGTTGATATAAAGGTGGCATATAAGGTACATGTTGTTACGTGTGTATCACCGATTATAAGGCGAAAATCTCATCCAGCTCCTCAGAGCTGGGGCGCGTGCCCAAAATACAGCAGGCATTACCCCTCTGAACAGCCGCACTGAGTCGCTGGAACAGAAAACTAGCTGCCCTGGGATCCCTAGTTACCCTGATGAGTCTTTTTCCCAGCTCCTTAAGGAATTTAGATGCACTCTTTCCCCATGAGCCAAGGGTCTCTGAGCCTATGGGAACAAACATATAATGATGGGCAAGTTCTCCATATTTTCTAGACTTTTGGGACTCCCTGAAGCTGGCAGCTGCCCCTCCTTCCTCCCTGGTGTATTGGAGATAGGTATCAGCCAAGGTAGATGCACATGTGTAGTCCCACACCACCTGCTTCCCATCTGTCCAGACTTGAAGGGTGATACCATCTGGACGCTTCTGGCTGCCATCAGATCTGCATAGCTGGGGTGTCTCCCTTACTGCTGGGCATTCGGCTGTTGTGAGGCTCCTCTTGATAATGTTATTAACCTCATCATGTCTTGCAATCTTTCCCTCGGATTTACGGCACACAAGGCCATGGTACCCGAATCGGTCTGCTGCTTCACTGCCACAAATACACCTGTGTTCGGCGAGAATAGGGGCGGCAAGCCGAAGGGCAACACCGATACGGATGGTCTGTGGGTCGAGGCGTGTGCCAAGGCTCGAGTTGGGAACAGCCAACAGAAAGTCCCCAGCATGAGGGGCTCTCACTGCCAGGAGGCGGGCTCTATCCTTCCCTGACACACTCTGAAGCATTGTTGAGGCTATATTTTCCACTTTTGGACCATCCCAGTGCGATTGTTTGTAGTTGTTGGGGGGAGCAGGTCTGGTTTCAGAGCCCGTTAGATTATCTAAGATCATGGCTCCGTCAATGAATTTTTGGTCCTGGACTCCAATTTTGTCCCTAAGATGTTCACGGAGAATCGCTGCTACAAGCTCTCTGGATGCAATACATGAGGACAGAAAAGCAGGTAGTGCAATCTGTGATGACTTGCGGACACCAATGCCTCCTAGTCTGACTGGAAGTGTAGCTTGGTTCCACTGCCCGTCTTCTAGAGTAAGGTTAAGTACTTTCGTAAAAATCTGCCTCAGAATACTGTCATATTCGTGCAGTATAGGGTTATCATATGAAGGTGCACATCTTAGGAAATATGTCAACCTGGGCAGACTCAAGCACTTTGTGAGAAGGTACAAGGCATCGTGGGTGTCCAAAATGCCTAGTCGTTGTTCCATTCTCCTTAACTCTTCCAATTTCTTCCTGAGAATTGTGTCAATGGCATTGCTTCCCAGAGGTGCTCCTAGCAAGACACTATTTGTGGGGGCAATGACTGCTGCTCCTGGTAGTTTTGATCTCAGTGCATTTATCACTTATTGACTGACTGAGATGATTTCACATTTGGATGGATTCAGGATGAGACCCATTTCCTGTCCCCGTGTCATTACCTGTGTAAGGTCATGTAGGAGGGACTCCTTTGTACCTGCTAGTGTGCCATCTTCTATGTATATACATATACAATGTGCGTGTTGAGAAAGAGTATAAAGTGGGACCAAGAGCTGCAGTTCGTGTCTAGCGCTAAAAGACCCATACGAGTTTAGAGGTTTCTTCAGTATATATCACAGGAAGGTCGACGCCAGTGTGGGCGTGTGAGTGTGGTCACTACACCCTGCTGGGTGGTCACTACACCCTGCTGGGTGGTCACTACACCCTGCTGGGTGGTCACTACACCCTGCTGGGTGGTCACTACACCCTGCTGAGTGGTCACTACACCCTGCTGGGTGGTCACTACACCCTGCTGGGTGAACACTACACCCTGCTGGGTGGTCACTACACTCTGCTGGGTGGTCACTACATCCTGCTGAGTGGTCACTACACCCTGCTGGGTGGTCACTACACCCTGCTGGGTGGTCACTACACCCTGCTGGGTGGTCACTACACTCTGCTGGGTGGTCACTACATCCTGCTGGGTGGTCACTACACCCTGCTGGGTGGTCACTACACCCTGCTGGGTGGTCACTGCAACCTGCTGGGTGGTCACTGCACCCTGCTGGGTGGTCATTACACCCTGCTGGGTGGTCACTACATCCTGCTGGGTGGTCACTGCACCCTGCTGGGTGGGCACTACACTCTGCTGGGCGGTCATTACACCCTGCTGGGTGGGCACTACACCCTGCTGGGTGGGCACTACACTCTGCTGGGCGGTCACTACACCCTGCTGGGTGGGCACTACACCCTGTTGGGTGGGCACTACACTCTGCTGGGCGGTCACTACACCCTGCTGGGTGGGCACTACATCCTGCTGGGTGGGCACTACACTCTGCTGGGCGGTCACTACACCCTGCTGGGTGGGCACTACACTCTGCTGGGCGGTCACTACACCCTGCTGGGTGGGCACTACACCCTGCTGGGTGGTCACTACACCCTACCACTGTGATACCACACACAAGACCACTGTGATACCACACACAAGACCACTGTGATACCACACACGAGACCACTGTGATACCACACACGAGACCACTGTGATACCACACACAAGACCACTGTGATACCACACACAAGACCACTGTGATACCACACACAAGACCACTGTGATACCACACACAAGACCACTGTGATACCACACACAAGACCACTGTGATACCACACACAAGACCACTGTGATACCACACACAAAACCACTGTGATACCACACACAAGACCACTGTGATACCACACACAAAACCACTGTGATACCACACACAAGACCACTGTGATACCACACACAAGACCACTGTGATACCACACACAAGACCACTGTGATACCACACACAAGACCACTGTGATACCACACACAAGACTACTGTGATACCACACACAAGACCACTGTGATACCACACACAAAACCACTGTGATACCACACACAAGACTACTGTGATACCACACACAAGACCACTGTGATACCACACACAAGATCACTGTGATACCACACACAAGACTACTGTGATACCACACACAAGACCACTGTGATACCACACACAAGACTACTGTGATACCACACACAAGACCACTGTGATACCACACACAAAACCACTCTGGTAGTACCAAACTTATGACACTGTGGTACCATACAAGACCACTAACTGTGTTAGTACCTTACACAAGACCACTAACTATGGTAGGACCATACACACAAGACCATTAACTGTGGTAACAGACTAACAGGAAGGGTATTAACATAAATCCATGAGATGCTGTAAGGGATCAGGCACAAGGAAGAAGGTTCGTCTAGTGGAATGACTATAACTAGTCACAGCAACTAGCATAAAAACTAGATATGTCTAGCAAAGGTCAAGCAGAGCTAGCAGAAGCTAGTGTGGTGGGCGACTTACTGGTTGAGACCCAGGGCTAGTAACAGGAGAAGCCAGGATCGAGGCCATGTGAATGTGTAAGCTGTTTGGGTGTGGTGTAGTGTGGGTGCAGTGTGGGTGTAGTGTGGGTGTAGTGTGGGTGTAGTGTGGGTGTAGTGTGGGGTGTAGTGTGGGTGTAGTGTGGGTGTAATGTAGGTGTAGTGTGGGTGTAGTGTGGGTGTAATGTAGGTGTAGTGTGGGTGTAGTGTGGGTGTAGTGTGGGTGTAGTGTGGGTGTAGTGTGGGGTGTAGTGTGGGTGTAGTGTGGGTGTAGTGTGGGTGTAGTGTTGTGTAGTGTTGTGTAGTGTTGTGTAGTGTTGTGTAGTGTTGTGTAGCGTTGTGTAGTGTTGTGTAGCGCTGTGTAGTGTGAGTGTAGTGTTGTGTAGTGTGGGTGTAGTGTTGTGTAGTGTTGTGTAGTGTGAGTGTAGTGTTGTGCAGTGCTGTGTCGTGTTGGGTTTAGTGTAATGTGGTGTGTGTGTGTTATGTAGTGTGGTGTATAAATGCGGTAGACAGGTGTAATGTTAAGGTATTGCATAAATGTGGAGAGAGAGAGAGAGAGAGAGAGAGAGAGAGAGAGAGAGAGCAGTAAGAGTGTAATAATGGTACAAACGTACAAGAGTGTCATTAAGGTTATATCAACGTCTCATACAAACATCTTACACAATATATACAAACACTGATCAAACACCCAAGTGAATGTTTGATGTCACAGCCACACGAGTGCTGTGTGACATCGACCCTAATATACGAGCTCCCAAACTGTGCTTATACCAGTTTCTCTCTCTCTCTCTCTCTCTCTCTCTCTCTCTCTCTCTCTCTCTCTCTCTCTCTATCTCTGTCTCTGTTTTTGTCGTCTATAATTTGCAACAAATGATAATTTACCAGTTATAATACTATGTGATTTCCGTCATTTATAACCCACACAATATGTAATCAAATGATAATCGGCCAATCACAATACAACTATCAGGTTTCTGTCATCTATACTTACTCACTTTAAGGGAAACAAGTGACAATCGACCAATAACAATACTATTTTAAGGTTTCTGTCATCTATACTTACTCTCTTAGAGGAAAACAAGTGACAATCGATCAATCACAATACCACTTTAAGGTTTCTATCATCTATACTTACCAGCTTAAAGGGAAACAAGTGACAGTCGACCAATCACAATACCATTATCAGGTTTCTGTCATCTATACTTACTCGCTTAAAGGAAAATAAGTGACAATCGACCAATCACAATACCACTATCAGGTTTCTGTCATCTATACTTACTCGCTTAAAGGGAAACAAGTGACAGTCGATCAATCACAATACCACTTTCAGGTTTCTGTCATCTATATTTACTTGCTTAAAGGAAAACAAGTGACAATCGACCAATAACAATGCCACTTTAAGGTTTCCGTCATCAATATCAACACAAGACGTAAATAATCTACACCATATTTATGTCAACGTGTATAAGTAACACAACTCAACACTACCGCCACTATCAGGTTTCACTCGTCTATAATTCACTCTATTATAAATGTTACGACTTGGTCTATGCCACAACAATAGGGGAATAAATACTTAGTTATGTCTAGGGGTATGATTCTCGCTTGGGTTGCGAGAGGTCCTGGGTTCATCTCCCGGACAGGCCCCCATTTGTTACGACTTGCTCTATGCCACAACAATAGGGGAATAAATACTTAGTTATGTCTAGGGGTATGATTCTCGCTTGGGTTGCGAGAGGTCCCGGGTTCATCTCCCGGACAGGCCCCCATTTGTTACGACTTGGTCTATGCCGCAACAATAGGGGAATAAATACTTAGTTATGTCTAGGGGTATGATTCTCGCTTGGGTTGCGAGAGGTCCTGGGTTCATCTCCCGGACAGGCCCCCATTTGTTACGACTTGCTCTATGCCACAACAATAGGGGAATAAATACTTAGTTATGTCTAGGGGTATGATTCTCGCTTGGGTTGCGAGAGGTCCCGGGTTCATCTCCCGGACAGGCCCCCATTTGTTACGACTTGCTCTATGCCGCAACAATAAGGGAATAAATATTTAGTTATATTTTTTGGTTAGTTTTATTAACTACCAATTATGAACCTTTATTGGTATCTAGTCAGTGAATTAAAATGACAATTCACTATTATCAATGAAATGAGACTGTACAATGAGGGACGTAATTCTATGTTCAAATCCTTATGAATTAAGCATAATACAATAATTACTCTATGTTCAAATCCTTATAATACAATAATTATAATGAAGAGTCCAAATAAGAACTACTTTGGGAACTTTAAGGAAGTAAATCAATTATTCTTCCTAAAGAGAAGAGTTATCAGACTCTTGGAATTAACAGCAAAGTCAAGACAATATACACGATCTAGAATTATTGACCAAGTTAAGATCTCTGGGTTGAAGACCCGATCAGAGTCAGATCATAGCACAAGGATCATAGCATAAGGATCATAGCATAAGGATCATAGCATAAGGATCATAGCATAAGGATCATAGCATAAGGATCATAGCACAAGGATCATAGCATAAGGATCATAGCACAAGGATCATAGCTTTAAGGATCATAGCATAAGGATCATAGCATAAGGATCATAGCATAAGGATCATAGCATAAGGATCATAGCACAAGGATCATAGCATAAGGATCATAGCATAAGGATTTGAACATAGAGTAATTATTGTATTATGCTTAATTCATAAGGATTTGAACATAGAATTACGTCCCTCATTTACAGTCTCATTTCATTGATAATAGTGAATTGTCATTTTAATTCGCTGACTAGATACCAATAAAGGTTCATAATTGGTAGTTAATAAAACTAACCAAAAAACCTAACTAAGTATTTATTCCCTTATTGTTGCGGCATAGAGCAAGTCGTAACAATAAAAATATAAGAAACAAATGAGGATCGACTACACCACTTCCCGGTACCATCAACCACAGCGGTGCCAGGCACAGGTGTGGTTGATGGCATTAGATGGTGCCAGGACGAGGTGGCACTAGTGCAGTTGTTGAGAGCAGGTGGTGCCAGGTGGGCGGGTGTGGTTCCCGACAGCTCTACACTTAATGTGGGCGTGGCAGTGACATGTGGGCGTGGTAGTGACACGTGGGCGTGGCAGTGACACGTGGGCGTGGCAGTGACATGTGGGCTTGGCTCTTTGATGCCAGAATCATGTTATCACTGGTGACAGTGTCATGTGACTGGTGCCAGTGTCATGTTATGACTAATGTCAGTGTCATGTCATTACTGTTGATGCTGCTGCTGCTGCTAATGTAGCTGCTAGTACTGCTACTGCTGCTGTTGCTGCTGCTGCTGCTAATGTAGCTGCTAGTACTGCTACTGCTGCTGTTGCTGCTGCTGCTGCTAATGTAGCTGCTAGTACTGCTACTGCTGCTGCTGCTGCTGCTGCTGCTGCTGCTAATGTAGCTGCTAGTACTGCTACTGCTGTTGCTGCTGCTAATGTAGCTGCTAGTACTGCTACTACTGCTGTTGCTGCTGCTGCTGCTAATGTAGCTGCTAGTACTGCTACTGCTGCTGTTGCTGCTGCTGCTGCTAATGTAGCTGCTAGTACTGCTACTGCTGCTGCTGCTGCTGCTGCTGCTGCTAATGTAGCTGCTAGTACTGCTACTGCTGTTGCTGCTGCTAATGTAGCTGCTAGTACTGCTACTGCTGCTGTTGCTGCTGCTGCTGCTGCTAATGTAGCTGCTAGTACTGCTACTGCTGCTAATGTAGCTGCTAGTACTGCTACTGCTGTTGCTGCTGCTGCTGCTGCTAATGTAGCTGCTAGTACTGCTACTGCTGCTGTTGCTGCTGCTGCTGCTGCTGCTGCTAATGTAGCTGCTAGTACTCCCTACTGCTGCTGTTGCTGTTGCTGCTGCTGCTGCTGCTAATGTAGCTGCTAGTACTGCTACTGCTGCTGTTGCTGTTGCTGCTGCTGCTGCTGCTAATGTAGCTGCTAGTACTGCTACTGCTGCTGTTGCTTCTGCTGCTGCTGCTGCTGCTAATGTAGCTGCTAGTACTGCTACTGCTGCTGTTGCTTCTGCTGCTGCTGCTGCTGCTAATGTAGCTGCTTAGTACTGCTACTGCTGCTGTTGCTGTTGCTGCGGGCTGGCTGCTGCTAATGTAGCTGCTAGTACTGCTACTGCTGCTGTTGCTTCTGCTGCTGTTTGCTGCTGCAAATGTAGCTGCTAGTACTGCTACTGCTGCTGTTGCTGTTGCTGCTGCTGCTGCTGCTAATGTAGCTGCTAGTACTGCTACTGCTGCTGTTGCTGTTGCTGCTGCTGCTGCTGCTAATGTAGCTGCTAGTACTGCTACTGCTGCTGTTGCTGCTGCTGCTGCTGCTGCTGCTGCTGCTAATGTAGCTGCTAGTACTGCTACTGCTGCTGTTGCTGCTGCTGCTGCTAATGTAGCTGCTAGTACTGCTACTGCTGCTGTTGTTGCTGCTGCTGCTGCTAATGTAGCTGCTAGTACTGCTACTGCTGCTGTTGTTGCTGCTGCTGCTGCTAATGTAGCTGCTAGTACTGCTACTGCTGCTGTTGCTGCTGCTGCTGCTAATGTAGCTGCTAGTACTGCTACTGCTGCTGTTGCTGCTGCTGCTGCTGCTAATGTAGCTGCTAGTACTGCTACTGCGCTGTTGCTGCTGCTGCTGCTGTTGCTGCTGCTGTGCTAATGTAGCTGCTAGTACTGCTACTGCTGCTGTTGCTGCTACTGCTGCTGTTGCTGCTGCTGCTGCTAATGTAGCTGCTAGTACTGCTACTGCTGCTGTTGCTGCTACTGCTGCTGTTGCTGCTGCTGCTGCTAATGTAGCTGCTAGTACTGCTACTGCTGCTGTTGCTGCTGCTGCTGCTGCTAATGTAGCTGCTAGTACTGCTACTGCTGCGGTTGCTGCTGCTGCTGCTGCTGCTGTTGCTGCTGCTGCTGCTAATGTAGCTGCTAGTACTGTACTGCTGCTGTTGCTGCTGCTGCTGCTGCTAATGTAGCTGCTAGTACTGCTACTGCTGCGGTTGCTGTTTGCTGCTGCTGCTTAATGTAGCTGCTAGTACTGCTACTGCTGCTGTTGCTGCTACTGCTGCTGTTGCTGCTGCTGCTGCTGCTGCTGCTGCTGCTAATGTAGCTGCTAGTACTGCTACTGCTGCTGTTGCTGCTGCTGCTGCTAATGTAGCTGCTAGTACTGCTACTGCTGCTGTTGCTGCTGCTGCTGCTAATGTAGCTGCTAGTACTGCTACTGCTGCTGTTGTTGCTGCTGCTGCTGCTGTTGCTAGTGCTGCTGTTAGAGCTGCTGCTAGTGCTGATGCTGCTGCTAGTGCTGCTGCTGCTGCTGCTGCTGTTGCTAGTGCTGCTGTTAAGGCTGCTGCTAGTGCTGCTGTTGCTGCAAGTGCTGCTGCTGCTGTTGCTAGTGCTGCTGTTAGGGCTGCTGCTAGTAGTGATGCTGCTGCTAGTGCTGCTGCTGCTGCTGCTGCTGTTGCTAGTGCTGCTGTTAGGGCTGCTGCTAGTGCTGCTGCTGCTGCTAGTGCTGCTGCTGCTGCTAGTGCTGCTGATGCTGTTGCTAGTGCTGCTGCTAGTGCTGCTGCTGCTGCTGCTGCTGCTGCTGCTGCTGCTGCTGCTGCTGCTGGCAGTAAGACAGCAGACAAAGGAGAGAGAGAGTGAGCGTGCAGGTTGAACATGTACCCCGGGACAGTCAGTGATGGCGGGGCAGACACAAGGGCATGGCTAGGGTATTTCCTTCTCTCTACCCACCTCTCTCTCTCAACACAACATTCTGGGTATTTACAAACATCAGCCACAAAGAGGAATGTTAACATTAACCATTAGGAAGAATGTTAACATTGTAAGAGGATGTTAACACAGCCGATGTGGCAACATTCCTGACGGCTGACATCACCTTGCTGACGTCACTGCCGTGCCCACCCTTCAAAATGAAAGTTAAATTCACGGAAATTGTTCAAAAATTTTCAAAGTTCAAAATGTTCAAAATTCAAATTCTAGCATCTTAGTTTACGTTAGAAACTTGTCTAAAACCCAGAGTAAAACGTCAGTATTTTATAACTGTTGTTGTAGTGTGTTGTTGATGTTGTGTTGTTGATGTTGTGTTGATGATGTTGTGTTGATGATGTTGTGTTGAATGTTGTGTTTATGTTGTGTTGATGTTGTGTTGATGTTGTGTTGATGTTGTGTTGTTGATGTTGTGTTGATGTTGTGTTGTTGATGTTGTGTTGTTGATGTTGTGTTGTTTATGTTGTGTGTTGATGTGGTTGAGTGTGTTGATGTTGTGTGTTGATGTGTGTGATGTTGTGTTGTTGGTGGTTGTGTTGGGTTGTGTTGATGTTGGTTGATGTTGTGTTGTGTGTTGTGTTGGATGTTGTGGTTGATGTTGTGGTTTTTGATGTTGTGTTGTTGGTGTGTTGATGTTGTGTGTTGATGTTTTGTTGAGTTGTGTTGTTGATGTTGGTTTTGGTGTGTTGATGTTGTGTTGTGTTGGGGGTTGATGTTGGGTTTTTTGTGTGATGTTGTGTTGTTGATGTTGTGTTTGATGTTGTGTTGTTATGTGTGTTGTTGATGTTGTGTTGTTGATGTTGTGTTGTTGTTGTTGTGTTTATGTTGTGTTTGTTGATGGGTTGTGTTTGATGTTGTGTTTGTGTTGTGTTGTTGTTGGGTTTATGTTGTGTTGTTGATGTTGGTGTGTGTTTTGATGTGTGTTGTGTTGTGTTGTGTTTGTTGATGTTGTGTTGTTGATGTTGTGTTGTTGATGTTGTGTTTGATTTGTGTTGATGGGTTGTTGATGTTGTTGTTGATGTTGTGTTGTTGATGTTGTGTTGTTGATGTTGTGTTGATGGTTTGTTGATGTTGTGTTGTTGATGTTGTTTTTGATGTTGTGTTGTTGATGTTTGTGTTGATGTTGTGTTGTGGTGTGTGTTGTGTTGTGTTGTGATGTTGTGTTGTTGATGTTTTTGTTGATGTGTTGTGTTGTGGTTGTGATGTTGTGTTGTTGATGTTTGTTGTTGATGTTGTGTTGTGTGTTGTTGTTGGGGTTGTGTTTATTGATGTTGGTTGATGTGTGTGATGTTTGTTGTTGATGTTTGTTGATGTTGTGTTGTTGATGGTGGTGTTGGTTGATGTGGTTGAGTTGTGTTGTTGTGTTGTGGATGTTGTGTGTTGATGTTGGGTTGATGTTGTGTGTTGATGGTTGGGATGTGGTGTTGTTGGGTGTTGGTGTTGTGTGTGTTGTGTGTTGTGGTTGGTGTGTTATGATGTTGTGTTGATGTGGTTAGTGTGGGTGTTTGTGTTGATGTTGTGTTGTTGATGTTGGTTTTGGATGTTGTGTTGATGTTGTGTTGTGTTGTTTGTGATGTTGTGTTTATGTTTGTGTTGTGATGTTGTGTTGATGTTTGTTGTTGATTTGTGTTGTTGATGTTGTGTTGTTGATGTTGTGTTGATTGATGTTGTTGATGTTGTGTTGTTGATGTTGTGTTTGTTGATGTTGTGTTGTTGATGTTGTGTTGTTTTATG
>NC_069453.1:30776310-30778810 GCF_026875155.1 Cherax quadricarinatus | reverse complement strand
TACTAGAGGCCAGACACTAGAGGCCAGATACTAGAGGTCAGACACTAGAGGCCAGATACTAGAGGCCAGATACTAGAGGTCAGACACTAGAGGCCAGACACTAGAGGCCAGATACTAGAGGGGATAAATAAACTAAGTCTAGTGTTATCTGGGGTTATCTTAACAGAAGTTTGTGGTAACATGGGAGTACTAACTGGGAGAATCCCGCCCCATGGCAGCTCCCTACTGTGGGCGTGGGCGCGGGCGTGGGTGTGGGCGTGGGTGTGGGCGTGTGGGGCGTAAAAGAAGGTCGTGATATTTCTAAAGGTTGAGAGAAAACATTTCCTGAGTTCGTGGGTTGATCCAAGGTTCCTGCGTCACTACTCTACCTCACTACTCTAACTCACTACTCTGCCTCGCTACTCTACCTCACTACCCTGCCTCGCTACTCCGACTCACTACTCTACCTCACTACTCTACCTCACTACTCTGCCTCGCTACTCCGACTCACTACTCTACCTCACTACTCTGCCTCGCTACTTCGACTCACTACTCTGCCTCGCTACTCCGACTCACTACTCTGGAGTTTACCTGGAGTTTACCTGGAGAGAGTTTCGGGGGTCAACGCCCCCGCGGCCCGGTCCGTGACCAGGCCTCCTGGTGGATCAGCGCCTGATCAACCAGGCTGTTGCTGCTGGCTGCACGCAAACCAACGTACGAGCCACAGCCCGGCTGATCAGGAACTGACTTTAGGTGCTTGTCCAGTGCCAGCTTGAAGACTGCCAGGGGTCTGTTGGTAATCCCCCTTATGTGTGCTGGGAGGCAGTTGAACAGTCTCGGGCCCCTGACACTTATTGTATGGTCTCTTAACGTGCTAGTGACACCCCTGCTTTTCATTGGGGGGATGGTGCATCGTCTGCCAAGTCTTTTGCTTTCGTAGTGAGTGATTTTCGTGTGCAAGTTCGGTACTAGTCCCTCTAGGATTTTCCAGGTGTATATAATCATGTATCTCTCCCTCCTGCGTTCCAGGGAATACAGGTTTAGAAACCTCAAGCGCTCCCAGTAATTGAGGTGTTTTATCTCCGTTATGCGCGCCGTGAAAGTTCTCTGTACATTTTCTAGGTCGGCAATTTCACCTGCCTTGAAAGGTGCTGTTAGAGTGCAGCAATATTCCAGCCTAGATAGAACAAGTGACCTGAAGAGTGTCATCATGGCTTGGCCTCCCCAGTTTTGAAGGTTCTCATTATCCATCCTGTCATTTTTCTAGCAGATGCGATTGATACAATGTTATGGTCCTTGAAGGTGAGATCCTCCGACATGATCACTCCCAGGTCTTTGACGTTGGTGTTTCGCTCTATTTTGTGGCCAGAATTTGTTTTGTACTCTGATGAAGATTTAATTTCCTCATGTTTACCATATCTGAGTAATTGAAATTTCTCATCGTTGAACTTCATATTGTTTTCTGCAGCCCACTGAAAGATTTGGTTGATGTCCGCCTGGAGCCTTGCAGTGTCTGCAATGGAAGACACTGTCATGCAGATTCGGGTGTCATCTGCAAAGGAAGACACGGTGCTGTGGCTGACATCCTTGTCTATGTCGGATATGAGGATGAGGAACAAGATGGGAGCTAGTACTGTGCCTTGTGGAACAGAGCTTTTCACCGTAGCTGCCTCGGACTTTACTCTGTTGACGACTACTCTCTGTGTTCTGTTAGTGAGGAAATTATAGATCCATCGACCAACTTTTCCTGTTATTCCTTTAGCGCGCATTTTGTGCGCTATTACGCCATGGTCACACTTGTCGAAGGCTTTTGCAAAGTCTGTATATATTACATCTGCATTCTTTTTGTCTTCTAGTGCATTTAGGACCTTGTCGTAGTGATCCAGTAGTTGAGACAGACAGGAGCGACCTGTTCTAAACCCATGTTGCCCTGGGTTTGGTAACTGATGGGTTTCTAGATGGGTGGTGATCTTGCTTCTTAGGACCCTTTCAAAGATTTTTATGATATGGGATGTTAGTGCTATTGGTCTGTAGTTCTTTGCTGTTGCTTTACTGCCCCCTTTGTGGAGTGGGGCTATGTCTGTTGTTTTTAGTAACTGAGGGACGACCCCCGTGTCCATGCTCCCTCTCCACCTCTACCTCACTACTCTACCTCACTACTCTACCTCACTACTCTACCTCACTACTCTGCCTCGCTACTCCGACTCACTACTCTGCCTCGCTACTCCGACTCACTACTCTACCTCACTACTCTACCTCACTACTCTGCCTCGCTACTCCGAGTCACTACTCTGCCTCGCTACTCCGACTCACTACTCTGCCTCACTACTCCGACTCACTACTCTACCTTACTACTCTACCTCACTACTCTGCCTCGCTACTCCGACTCACTACTCTGCCTCGCTACTCCGACTCACTACTCTGCCTCGCTACTCCGACTCACTACTCTACCTTACTACTCTACCTCACTACTCTGCCTCGCTACTCCGACTCACTACTCTGCCTCGCTACTCCGACTCAC
>NC_069453.1:30721310-30771310 GCF_026875155.1 Cherax quadricarinatus | reverse complement strand
TATATATATATATATATATATATTATATATCAGGGTCCATGCTGTTACCACTCACAGCCCCCCGCACCACCACAATTACCACAACGCTACCATAACTACCATCATACCACTATAACTACCACCTCTCCACCATAACTACCACCACACTACCCTATCATCATACCACCATAATTACCATCATACTACCATAACTACCACTATAACTATCCCCACTCCACCATAATTACCCACCACCCAACTACCATAAAAATACCACCATACCACCATTAACTACCCCCACTCACCATAACTACCACCACACTACCATAACTACCACCATACCACCATAACTACCCCACTCCCAAAACTACCACCACACTCCCAAAAACACCACCACATACCATAACTACCACCACACTACCATAACTACCCTACTCCACCAAACCACCATCATAACACCACACCCACCAAACACCCACATACCATAATTTAAAACCACCATAACTTTCACCACCTTCCACCAAACACCACCCTTACCCCAAAAACTAAAAACCCACCTTACCACCATAACTACCCCCTTTAACCACCATAACTACCACCTTACCACCATAACTACCACCTCCCACCATAACTACCACCCCCCAACCATAACTACCCCTTTACCACCATAACTACCACCTACCACCATAACTTCCCTTACCCATAACTTCCACCTTACCACCAAACTACCCCCTACCACCATAACTACCCCCTTTACCACCAAACTACCACCTTACCACCAAAACACCACCTTACCCCAAAAACTACCCCCTTACCACCATAACTACCACCTTTACCACCTAACACCCCCTTTACCCCATAACTACCCCTACCACCATAACTACCCCCTTTACCACCATAACACCCCCTTTTACCACCATAACTTCCCCCTTACCACCAAAACACCACCTTACCACCAAAACTCCCACCTTCCCACCAAATAACCCCCTTACCACCATAAAACCCCCCTTACCACCATAATACCACCTACCACCAAACTACCACCTTCCACCATAATTTCCCCCTTTACGACCAAACTCCCAAACCTACCCCATAACTTCCACCTTACCCCCAAAATAACTACCCCCCTTCCCCCCCACCATAACTCCCAAACCTACCCCCATAACTACCACCTTACCACCATAACAAAACCCACCTTACCCCCATAACTACCACCTTCCAAACCAAACTAACCACCTTACCCCATAACACCATTTTCCCACCATAACTTCCCCCTACCCCATAACTACCACCACCACCAAACTTCCACACGTCTGCACCCCCCCAACATGGACCAGTTTGGTTAATTTAACAGCATCCACACAGAATAATCACATCCACACAGTTACCTCATGTTAACGAGGGTTTAAAAAAAATTTAATTTCTCTTTAAGAAATAACAGCGGAGAGCACCAGCAAGCCCACTGGCCCACACAAGGACGCCTTCTCAAAAAACCCCCCAATTTTTTGAAAGGGTTATTTGAGGTAAGAGTCCCTCTGGGTGAGGACTCATTATCTAAACTTTTTCCCCAAACTCCACTGTTATTCTTTTTATAAGACTGAAGAATCTGCTTTTAGTTAAAGTACGGAATCAAGAAATCGTATTAGGGACCGACTTAGAAAGGATCCGTAGCTTAAAAGGGTCTGTAGCTTAGAAAAGGATCTGGGACTTAGAAGAGGGGGCCGGTACTTTGAAGAGGGTCTGTTTAGAAGGGATCTGGGACTAGAAAAGGGCCGGGAGTTAGAAGAGGAAACGGGACTTAAAAGGACCGGTAGCTTAGAAGAGGACTAGTAGCTTTAAAAAGGGTCTAGCTTAGAAGAGGGTTCGGTAGCTTAGAGAGGATCTGGTACCTTAGAAGAGGACTGGTAGCAAAAAAGGACGGTACTAAAGAGGGTCTGTACTTAGAAAAGGGGCCGGGACTTTTAAAAAGGATGGGGAAATTAGAGAGGACCGGACTTATACTGACAATCCGTCTCCCTCCTGCCCCTTGGATCCACCTCCACGAACGGGTCAAAAATCTCAGGATTTTGATGTGGGGAAAAGGGGAGAGTAACTTTGGGGTGGGACCTAAGTCTTCCACACGTTCCCAATTAAACTCACACACCAGAGAGTGCACAGTACGCACGTCTGGTCATGCTGCCAGGCTCATGCTAACGAGACTAACCGGCTCTCAGCATCATGCTATCATCCAGACCGGCTGTCAGTATCTCTGGTAAACACAAGTGTATATACAAGTGCGTTACCACGAGTCACCTTGTGTAACAGTCCCTCTCAGAGAGCACACTTCTCAGGCTGTATCATAACTACCAGACAACAGTTATGTTCTCATCTAATTGGTTGAAGGGGTCGAGTCAAAGCTCCTGGTCCTGTCTTGTCAATACTTCAGTAGTTCTTCGTGGCAAACTTTAAGAACATGAGAATGTTGAACACTACAGCAGGCCTACTGGCCTATACTTGGCAGCTAATAAATCAGACACATGTGCAACATTTGGGGATCTTAACTGAGAAAACATTTCGCCATACACTGGCTTCATCAGTCCTATACAAAGGTGAAGATCAGGACTTTTAGGTAATCAGTCCCTCAGCTTGGAGTCGATGTGACCCATCCATCCCTCCCCCCCCCCTCACACACACGATGTTAGGAAGTATTTCTTCAGTCACAGAGTCGTCAGGAAGTGGAATAGTCTGGAAATGAGGTAGTGGAGGCAGGATCCACACACAGCTTTAAGACGAGGTATGGTAAAGTTCATGGAGGAGGGAGTGAGTGGACCTAGTGACAACCAGTGAAGAGGCGGGGCCAGCAGCTATGACTTAACCCCTGCAACCAAAATTAGGTGAGTACAATTAGGTGAGTACACACACATATACACACCAACTGTGTGTAGACTGAGTGTTGACCAGCAACACACCATCAACACAACAACACACCATCAACACCTGGGATCATCAAGTGTAGTGAGTGTAACACCTGGGATCATCAAGTGTAGTGAGTGTAACACCTGGGATCATCAAGTGTAGTGAGTGTAACACCTGGGATCATCAAGTGTAGTGAATGAAACACCTGGGATCATCAAGTGTAGTGAGTGTAACACCTGGGATCATCAAGTGTAGTGAGTGTAACACCTGGGATCATCAAGTGTAGTGAGTGTAACACCTGGGATCATCAAGTGTAGTGAATGTAACACCTGGGATCATCAAGTGTAGTGAATGTAACACCTGGGATCATCAAGTGTAGTGAATGTAACACCTGGGATCATCAAGTGTAGTGAGTGTAACACCTGGGATTATCAAGTGTAGTGAATGTAACACCTGGGATCATCAAGTGTAGTGAATGTAACACCTGGGATCATCAAGTGTAGTGAGTGTAACACCTGGGATCATCAGCCATGACGTCCAGACATGACTTCATGTTTAGAGAGAGGTGTAAGTGTGATAGTCAAGGCTTCCAGACCTAACATCATGTCTAGAGGGAGGTATAAGTGTGATAGTCAAGGCTTCCAGACCTAACATCATGTCTAGAGGGAGGCATAAGTGTGACAGTGGAGGCTTCCAGACCTAACATCATGTCTAGAGGGAGGTATAAGTGTGACAGTGGAGGCTTCCAGACCTAACATCAAGTCTAGAGGGAGGTATAAGTGTGATAGTCAAGGCTTCCAGACCTAATATCATGTCTAGAGGGAGGTATAAGTGTGATAGTGGAGGCTTCCAGACCTAACATCATGTCTAGAGGGAGGTATAAGTGTGATAGTCAAGGCTTCCAGACATAACATCATGTCTAGAGGGAGGTATAAGTGTCATAGTGGGGGCTTCCAGACTTGACATCATGTCTAGATGGAGGTATAAATGTAAGAGTCGAGGCTTCCAGACATGACCTCGACTCCATTGAGAAAACAAAGACTTGAAGATTATGAAAACGGAAAAGATGAAGTCACTGTCTTAGTTATACCAGGAGGGAGGAAATAAGAGGGAGGGGGACGAGGTAAGAAGGGAGAGAATAAGAGGTGGGAGAGAGATAAACAAAAGAGCATCAACACAAGAGAGACGTCTCAGATGTTATGTGACACAAGAGAACTGGATCCCTTTAAGCGTGAGTGAGTGGTTCTAACCCTGTATATTCACTCTGACGTACATACACTCACTCTGACGTACATACACTCACTCTGACGTACATACACTCACTCTGACGTACACACACTCACTCTGATGTACATACACACTGACGTACATACACTCACTCTGACGTGCACACACTCCCTCAAACGTACATATACTCCCTCTGACGTGCACACACTCCCTCAAACATACATATACTCCCTCTGACGTGCACACACTCCCTCAAACGTACATATACTCCCTCTGACGTGCACACACTCCCTCAAACGTACATATACTCCCTCTGACGTGCACACACTCCCCTCAAACGTACATATACTCCCTCTGACGTGCACACACACTATGTTGTCTGTCCCTATAGCAGATGTTGAGACAATGTTAAGACAGGTGTTTAACATAGATTAGTTAAGACCTCAACTCACTCTTAACAGATGTTATGGTCACCTTCACTGACTTGCTGCATGATGGTTTGAAAGCTATAATTACGGTTTAAATTATAGAGGAAAGCAGTGTGGGTGTGCCGCCCATGGTCACGTGTGGGCGGTTAGGTACACCACCCACGGTCACTCTACAGGGTGTGGGTAGGTCACCCATGGTCACTCTACAGGGTGTGGGTAGGTCACCCATGGTCACTCTACAGGGTGTGGGTAGGTCACCCATGGTCACTCTACAGGGTGTGGGTAGGTCACCCATGGTCACTCTACAGGGTGTGGGTAGGTCACCCATGGTCACTCTACAGGGTGTGGGTAGGTCACCCATGGTCACTCTACAGGGTGTGGGTAGGTCACCCATGGTCACTCTACAGGGTGTGGGTAGGTCACCCATGGTCACTCTACAGGGTGTGGGTAGGTCACCGATGGTCACTCTACAGGGTGTGGGTAGGTCACCCACGGTCACTCTACAGGGTGTGGGTAGGTCACCGATGGTCACTCTACAGGGTGTGGGTAGGTCACCCATGGTCACTCTACAGGGTGTGGGTAGGTCACCGATGGTCACTCTACAGGGTGTGGGTAGGTCACCGATGGTCACTCTACAGGGTGTGGGTAGGTCACCCATGGTCACTCTACAGGGTGTGGGTAGGTCACCCATGGTCACTCTACAGGGTGTGGGTAGGTCACCCATTAACCCCTATTATTAATCCTGACTTTGATCACTGGTGGGGACACACTGGTGGGGACACACTGGTGGGGACACACTGGTGGGGACACACTGGTGGGGACACACTGGTGGGGACACACTGGTGGGGACACACTGGTGGGGACACACTGGTGGGGACACACTAACCCACTGATGTATCCTCAGTGGATTTGTGAAGGCCTTAGATGGGTGTTTGTGACTTAACACAGTGGGAGCATATGTATCTCTGAGGGAGTATATGTATCTCTGAGGGAGTATATGTATCTCTGAGGGAGTATATGTATCTCTGAGGGAGTATATGTATCTCTGAGGGAGTATATATACGTCTGAGGGAGTATATGTATCTCTGAGGGAGTATATATACGTCTGAGGGAGTATATGTACGTCTGAGGGAGTATATGTATCTTTGAGGGAGCATATGTATCTCTGAGGGAGCATATGTATCTCTGAGGGAGCATATGTATCTCTGAGGGAGTATATATACGTCTGAGGGAGTATATGTACGTCTGAGGGAGTATATGTACGTCTGAGGGCGTATATGTACGTCTGAGGGAGCATATGTACGTCTGAGGGAGTATTTGTACGTCTGAGGGAGTATATATACGTCTAAGGGAGTATATGTACGTCTGAGGGAGTACATGTACGTCTGAGGGAGTATATGTACGTCTAAGGGAGTATATGTACGTCTGAGGGAGTACATGTACGTCTGAGGGAGTATATATACGTCTAAGGGAGTATATGTACGTCTGAGGGAGTACATGTACGTCTGAGGGAGTATATGTGCGTCTGAGGGAGTATATGTACGTCTGAGGGAGTATATGTACGTCTGAGGGAGTATATGTACGTCTGAGGGAGTATATATACGTCTAAGGGAGTATATGTACGTCTGAGGGAGTAATGTACGTCTGAGGGAGTATATGTGCGTTCTGAGGGAGTATAGTACGTCTGAGGGAGTATATGTACGTCTGAGGGAGTATATGTGCGTCTGAGGGAGATATGTGCGTCTGAGGAGTATATCGTCTGAGGAGTATATACTCTGAGGGAGTATATGTGCGTCTGAGGGAGTATATGTACGTCTGAGGGAGTATATGTACGTCTGAGGGAGTATATGTACGTCTGAGGGAGTATATGTACGTCTGAGGGAGTATATGTACGTCTGAGGGAGTATATGTACGTCTGAGGGAGTATATGTACGTCTGAGGGAGTATATGTACGTCTGAGGGAGTATATGTACGTCTGAGGGAGTATATGTACGTCTGAGGGAGTATATGTACGTCTGAGGGAGTATATGTACGTCTGAGGGAGTATATGTACGTCTGAGGGGAGTATATGTACGTCTGAGGGAGTATATGTACGTCTGAGGGAGTGTATGTACGTCTGAGGGAGTATATGTACGTCTGAGGGAGTATATGTACGTCTGAGGGAGTTATGTACGTCTGAGGGAGTATATGTACGTCTGAGGGAGTATATGTACGTCTGAGGGAGTGTATGTACGTCTGAGGGAGTATATGTACGTCTGAGGGAGTATATGTACGTCTGAGGGAGTGTATGTACGTCTGAGGGAGTATATGTACGTCTGAGGGAGTATATGTACGTCTGAGGGAGTATATGTACGTCTGAGGGAGTATATTAGTGGAGTAGTACGTCTGAGGGAGTATATGTACGTCTGAGGGAGTATTAGTGTACGTCTGAGGGATGTAGATTTGTACGTCTGAGGGAGTGTAAGTATGTCTGAGGGAGTATATGTACGTCTGAGGGAGTATATGTACGTCTGAGGGAGTGTAAGTATGTCTGAGGGAGTATATGTACGTCTGAGGGAGTATTTGTACGTCTGAGGGAGTGTAAGTATGTCTGAGGGAGTATATGTACGTCTGAGGGAGTATATGTACGTCTGAGGGAATGTATGTATGTCTGAGGGAGTATATGTACGTCTGAGGGAGTATATGTACGTCTGAGGGAATGTATGTATGTCTGAGGGAGTATATGTACGTCTGAGGGAGTGTATGTATGTCTGAGGGAGTATATGTATGTCTGAGGGAGTATATGTACGTCTGAGGGAGTATATGTACGTCTGAGGGAGTATAAGTATGTCTGAGAGGAGTGTGTGTTATGCGTCGAGTGTGTGACATGTCCTGAAGTATCAGTGTGTAGGTGTGAGCAAGGCTGAGTGTGTGTTACTGCTGTACCAGTGTTGCTGACACTATCCTACACCCACTGTGTAGGTGTGAGCAAGGCTGAGTGTGTGTTACTGCTGTACCAGTGTTGCTGACACCATCCTACACCCACTGTGTAGGTGTGAGCAAGGCTGAGTGTGTGTTACTGCTGTACCAGTGTTGCTGACACCATCCTATACCCACTGTGTAGGTGTGAGCAAGGCTGAGTGTGTGTTACTGCTGTACCAGTGTTGCTGACACCATCCTATACCCACTGTGTAGGTGTGAGCAAGGCTGAGTGTGTGTTACTGCTGTACCAGTGTTGCTGACACCATCCTATACCCACTGTGTAGGTGTGAGCAAGGCTGAGTGTGTGTTACTGCTGTACCAGTGTTGTTGACACCATCCTATACCCACTGTGTAGGTGTGAGCAAGGCTGAGTGTGTGTTACTGCTGTACCAGTGTTGCTGACACCATCCTATACCCACTGTGTAGGTGTGAGCAAGGCTGAGTGTGTGTTACTGCTGTACCAGTGTTGCTGACACCATCCTATACCCACTGTGTAGGTGTGAGCAAGGCTGAGTGTGTGTTACTGCTGTACCAGTGTTGCTGACACCATCCTATACCCACTGTGTAGGTGTGAGCAAGGCTGAGTGTGTGTTACTGCTGTACCAGTGTTGCTGACACCATCCTATACCCACTGTGTAGGTGTGAGCAAGGCTGAGTGTGTGTTACTGCTGTACCAGTGTTGCTGACACCATCCTATACCCACTGTGTAGGTGTGAGCAAGGCTGAGTGTGTGTTACTGCTGTACCAGTGTTGCTGACACCATCCTATACCCACTGTGTAGGTGTGAGCAAGGCTGAGTTGTGTTACTGCTGTACCAGTGTTGCTGACACCATCCTATACCCACTGTGTAGGTGTGAGCAAGGCTGAGTGTGTGTTACTGCTGTACCAGTGTTGCTGACACCATCCTATACCCACTGTGTAGGTGTGAGCAAGGCTGAGTGTGTGTTACTGCTGTACCAGTGTTGCTGACACCATCCTATACCCACTGTGTAGGTGTGAGCAAGGCTGAGTGTGTGTTACTGATGTACCAGTGTTGCTGACACCATCCTACACACAACAACCTGGTTGATCACCATGTTCATGTTGAACAGTCTCTAATACATATACAATTGTAGTTAAGTCTAATATTTGCCTGTCTCTGACTGTCTTCAAGACCCCTGGCTGTCTTCAAGACCCCTGGCTGTCTTCAAGACCCCTGGCTGTCTTCAAGACCCCTGGCTGTCTTCAAGACCCCTGGCTGTCTTCAAGACCCCTGGCTGTCTTCAAGACCCCTGGCTGTCTTCAAGACCCCTGGCTATCTTCAAGACCCCTGGCTGTCTTCAAGACCCCTGGCTGTCTTCAAGACCCCTGGCTGTCTTCAAGACCCCTGGCTATCTTCAAGACCCCTGGCTGTCTTCAAGACCCCTGGCTGTCTTTAAGACCCCTGGCTGTCTTCAAGACCCCTGGCTGTCTTCAAGACCCCTGGCTGTCTTCAAGACCCCTGGCTATCTTCAAGACCCCTGGCTGTCTTCAAGACCCCTGGCTGTCTTTAAGACCCCTGGCTGTCTTCAAGACCCTGGCTGTCTTCAAGACCCCTGGCTGTCTTCAAGACCCCTGGCTGTCTTCAAGACCCCTGGCTGTCTTCAAGACCCCTGGCTGTCTTCAAGACCCTGGCTGTCTTCAAGACCCCTGGCTGTCTTTAAGACCCCTGGCTGTCTTCAAGACCCCTGGCTGTCTTCAAGACCCCTGACTGTCTTCAAGACTCCTGGCTGTCTTCAAGACCCCTGGCTGTCTTCAAGACCCCTGGCTGTCTTCAAGACCCCTGGCTGTCTTCAAGACCCCTGCTGTCTTCAAGACCCCTGGCTGTCTTCAAGACCCCTGGCTGTCTTCAAGACCCCTGGCTGTCTTCAAGACCCCTGGCTGTCTTCAAGACCCCTGGCTGTCTTCAAGACCCCTGGCTGTCTTCAAGACCCCTGACTGTCTTCAAGACCCCTGGCTGTCTTCAAGACCCCTGATTGTCTTCAAGAAGGAGCTGGATAGGCACCTGAAATCAGTACCTGATCAGCCGGGTTATGGTTCCTACTTCGGTTTACGTGCGGCCCAGTAGTAACAGCCTGGTTGATCAAACCCTGATCCACCATGAGGCCTGGTTACAGACCGGGTCGCGGGGGCGTTGACGCGCGAAACCCTCTCCAGGTATACTCCAGGTATCTCAGAGTGCAGATCTTACATCACCTGCTACAACAGGAACTCTGAAGACAGTATCTCAGAGTGGAGATCTTACATCACCTGCTACAACAGGAACTCTGAAGACAGTATCTCAGAGTGGAGATCTTACATCACCTGCTACAACAGGAACTCTGAAGACAGTACCTCAGAGTGCAGATCTTACATTACCTGCTACAGCAGAACCAGTGTTTATTTCTCTCCTGTGCTCCATAGAGTTACTTGTCTCTTGAGAAATATTAAGAAGAGATGAGGGAAGTGAAAGTTGTGTTCGGTACATTCTCTACACCTCTGCAATTGTATCAGGTTTAAATGTTGATCACGCAATGTTGAGACCGTGTTGAAGACACAGGTGCGCTGTGTCCTCACCACACACATACTCCCTGGATACTTACACACATAGATAATACATAACTAGTGGATGTATAGGAAGAATAGAGTACATGGGGAAAGACAAGAGAGCAGAGGACTTGGGAGTCCACACTGAGGCTATCTACTGAGAAGAACTATCTACTGCTATCTAGATTAAGAACTCTCTTGCATTATCCAGGTGTGCGAGTCAAGAATAACAAAGCAAAAGGTTCTCTCCCCACCCTGTGGCCATGGTAAGAGGTATAACAATAGACTGAACCATAGTACAAAAATAGAATGTTTGAAACTAGCAAGAGAGTAATGTTACTTGTAACAAGTGACACAAGGTACTAGAATATAAACTAGAGCAAGAAACACCTCTAATAGAAGGAATGATAATAAAAAAAGAAATAGAAGATAGTCATAGAGGATAGATTAATGATTATAAGCTGATGGTTATCTTCAGTGTAGACAAATGGTTCAGAGAACAGACAAGTTGATAAACTAGACACATGTGAAACACTTGGGTATCTTTACTGAAGAAATGTTACGCCACACAGTGACTTCATCAGTCCTATACGGAGAAGAATGGTGAACATCAGAAGGACTTTGAGGTAATCAGTCCCTCAGCCTGCGGCTGAGGGACTGATTACCCCAGAGAGTGAGTGAGACAAGAGGGTACAAGGTGAGGTTGACAACTTCCACGAGGTGTTTAGAAGGGGCGTTGGTGTGGGTGTGGGCGTCTGCCAAGGCTGCCAGCTCCTGATGGCCGCCCGCAACCACACTTTAAGGCGGCTTGTATGTGGGCGGAGTGCCCATGGGCGGGCCTGGGCGGCCTTGATATTACAAAATCTACTAACACCCCAACCTGACGTGTTACATTCCCGTATATTGTGCTCTCTCTCTCTCTCTCTCTCTCTCTCTCTCTATCTATCTATCTATCTATTATATATATTATATATATATATATATATATATATATATATATATATATATATATATATATATATATATATATATATATAATTGTGATCTGCCTGACTACATACCTGTAATAAGAGGCTCTTACAAGCACAGGTTCTTATAACCCAGTATAAGGTACTTACAAACACAGGTTCTTATAACCCAGTATAAGGTACTTACAAGCACAGGTTCTTATAACCCAGTATAAGGTACTTACAAGCACAGGTTCTTATAACCCAGTATAAGGTACTTACAAGCACAGGTTCTTATAACCCAGTATAAGGTACTTACAAACACAGGTTCTTATAACCCAGTATAAGGTACTTACAAGCACAGGTTCTTATAACCCAGTATAAAGGTACTTACAAGCACAGGTTCCTATAACCCAGTATAAGGTACTTACAAGCACAGGTTCTTATAACCCAGTATAAGGTACTTACAAGCACAGGTTCTTATAACCCAGTATAAGGTACTTACAAGCACAGGTTCTTATAACCCAGTATAAGGTACTTACAAGCACAGGTTCTTATAACCCAGTATAAGGTACTTACAAGCACAGGTTCTTATAACCCAGTATAAGGTACTTACAAGCACAGGTTCTTATAACCCAGTATAAGGTACTTACAAGCACAGGTTCTTATAACCCAGTATAAGGTACTTACAAGCACAGGTTCTTATAACCCAGTATAAGGTACTTACAAGCACAGGTTCTTATAACCCAGTATAAGGTACTTACAAGCACAGGTTCTTATAACCCAGTATAAGGTACTTACAAGCACAGGTTCTTATAACCCAGTATAAGGTACTTACAAGCACAGGTTCTTATAACCCAGTATAAGGTACTTACAAGCACAGGTTCTTATAACCCAGTATAAGGTACTTACAAGCACAGGTTCTTATAACCCAGTGTAAGGTACTTACAAGCAAAGGTTCTTATAACCCAGTATAAGGTACTTACAAGCACAGGTTCTTATAACCCAGTGTAAGGTACTTGCAAGCACAGGTTCTTATAACCCAGTATAAGGTACTTACAAGCACAGGTTCTTATAACCCAGTATAAGGTACTTACAAGCACAGGTTCTTATAACCCAGTATAAGGTACTTACAAGCACAGGTTCTTATAACCCAGTTCTTAAACCCATCAAATCTTGCAGTTTGGATTAGTACCTTAGAATTCAGAAGCCACGTGTGAACCTAACGTGTTCTGTGTACCTAGTGCCTTAATCAGGTGCCTGTGTATCTAGTGCCTTCCTCAGGTGCCTGTGTACCTGGTACCTTCCTCAGGTGTCTGTGCACCTAGAACCTTCCTCAGGTGCCGGTGTACATAGAACCTTCCTCAGGTGCCGGTGTACATAGAACCTTCCTCAGGTGCCGGTGTATCTAGTGCCTTCCTCAGGTGCCTGTGTACCTAGAACCTTCCTCAGGTGCCTGTGTACCTAGAACCTTGCTCAGGTGCCTGTGTACCTAGTTCCTTCCTCAGGTGCCTGTGTACCTAGAGCCTTCCTCAGGTGCCTGTGTACCTAGAACCTTCCTCAGGTGCCTGTGTACCTAGTGCCTTCCTCAGGTGCCTGTGTACCTAGAGCCTTCCTCAGGTGCCTGTGTGCCTAGTGCCTTCCTCAGGTGCCTGTGTGCGTAGTGCCTTCCTCAGGTGCCTGTGTACCTAGTCTCTCCCTCAGGTGCCTATGTACCTAGTGCCTTCCTCAGGTGCCTTTGTACCTAGAGCCTTCCTCAGGTGCCCGTGTACCAAGCGTCTTCCTCAGATGCCTGTGTACCTAGTGCCTTCCTCAGGTGCCTGTATACCAAGAGCCTTCCTCAGGTGCCTATGTACCTAGTGCCTTCCTCAGGTGCCTCTGTACCTAGAGCCTTCCTCAGGTGCCTAGTGTACCAGGTCTCACTCAAGCTGTGTACACTAGTGCCTTCCCAGGTGCTTAACCAGAGCCATCCCAGGTGCCTGTGACAAGTGTCCCAGGTGCCTGACCTAGGCCTTCTAGTGCCTGGTACCAGCCTTCTCAGTGCCTGGAGCCTGAACCTTCTCAGTGTCCAGTTCCGACAGGTGTGGACACAAGCGTCCCAGGACACGGTAGCCAGTTCCCGACTCGGAGGTGACACAGTGTCCGAGGACACATGAAGTGGCCTACAATGTCCGGGACACAGGAAGGTGACGACAGTGTTCGAGAACAGAAGGTGACACAAGTGTCCCAGGACACAGGAAGGTGGACACAAGTGTCCGAGGCACAGAAGTGGACAAGTGTCCCAGGACACAGGAAGGTGGACCAAGTGTCCCAGAACAGAAGACGACACAATGTCCGAGGACACAGAAGGTGACACATGTCCAGACACAGGGACGGACAAGTGTTCCGAGACACAGGAAGGTGGACTACAAGTGTCCCATGACACAGAAGTGACACAGTGTCCCGGGCACAGAAGAGTGGACACAAGTGTCCAGACACATGAAGGTGGACAGACAAGTGTCCAGACTACAGGAGGTGACAAAGTGATCCCAGGAAAGACTGGACACAAGTGTCCTGAGACACAGGAAAGGTGACACAAGTGCCCAGGACACAGGAAGTGAACACAAGTGTCCCGAACAAGGAAGAGTGGACACAAGTGTCCCAGGACACAGGAAGGTGGACACAAGTGTCCCAGGACACAGGAAGGTGGACACAAGTGTCCAGGACACAGGAAGGTGGACACAAGTGTCCGAGGACACAGGAAGGTGGACACAAGTGTCCCAGACACAGGAAGTGGACACAATGTTCCCAGAGGACACAGGAAGCGTAGACACAAGTGTCCCAGGACACAGGAAGGTGGACACAAGTGTCCCAGGACACAGGAAGGTGGACACAAGTGTCCGAGGACACAGGAAGGTGGACACAAGTGTCCCAGGACACAGGAAGGTGGACACAAGTGTCCGAGGACACAGGAAGGTGAACACAATGTTCCCAGACACAGGAAGGTGACACAAGTGCCGAGGAACAGGAAGGTGACACAAGGTCCCGGACACGGGAAGGTGGACACAGTGTCGAGGACACAGGAAGGTGACACAAGTGTCCAGGACACAGGAAGGTGGACACAAGTGTCCAGACACAGGAATGACACATGTCCCAGGACACAGAAGGTGACACAAGTGTCCAGGAACAGTAGGTGACACAAGTGTCCAGAGACGACAGAACTGGACACAATGTCCCAGACACAGGAAGGTGGAACAGACTTCCAGCACAAGGAATAGGAGACAAGTGTCCAGGTACACGACTGAGACACAAGTATCCAGGACACGAGGTGACACAAGTGTCCAGACACAGGAAGGTGGAACAAGTAGTTCACGAGACACAGGAAGTGGACCAAGTGTCCAGGACTACGGAAGGGGACACAAGTGTCCTAGACACGGAAGGTGACACAAGTGTCCAGACACAGGAAGGTGGAACCAAGTGTCGAGGACACAGGAGCGTGGACACAAGTGTCCCAGGACACAGGAAGGGACACAGTGCCAGGACACAGGAAGGTGGACACAAGTGTCCCAGGACACAGGAAGGTGGACACAAGTGTCCCAGGACACAGGAAGGTGGACACAAGTGTCCCAGGACACAGGAAGGTGGACACAAGTGTCCCAGGACACAGGAAGGCTGGACAAAGTGTGACTCAGGAGTGAACTAAGTTCCAGACACATAGGTGGAACTAAGTTCCAAACTTAGAAGGTGATAACTAAGAGTGTCCTGAAGACACTAGAAGTGAACAAGATTCCAGAACCAGGAGTGACACAAGTGTCCTAGACACAGGAGGGAACAGTGTACAGACACAGGAGGTGAACTAAGTGTCAGGACAACAGGAAGAACAAGAGTCCTGAGACACTAGAAGGTGACAAAGGTCGACACAGAATGAGACACAAGTGTCAGAACTAGAGGTGGAACAAGTGCCCAGGACACAGGAACTTGGACACAAGTGTCCTAGAGAACAGGAAGAACTAAGTGCAGGAACAGGAAGTGACAAACTGTCAGGACACAGGAAGGAACTAACAATGAGACAAGGAAGTGACACAAGTGTCCAGAACAGAAGACACAAGTCCTGAGAACAGAGAACTAACAAACTAGTTCGAGAAAACTAGTCAACTGAAGTCATCAAGATGAACTAGTTCCAGAACAGAGAACTGACAACTGAGAACAGAAGAACTAGACACTAAGAACCAGAGAACTAGAATAAAGGAACAAGCCGAAGAACTAGAAGGACTAGGAACAAGTGCAAGGAACTAAAGAACTAGGACACTGAAAGAACTAAGGTAGGACAAGAAGTACAAGCTAGGACACTAGAGAACAAAGAACTAGAGTAACAAAGATCAGGAACTAACAGAACTAGAGAACAGTGCAGACACTAGGACGAATGCCAGAACAGGACTAAAGAACTAGGAAATGTAGAACTAGAGAACTGAGAACTAGAGAATCTAGACAAACTAGTAGAACTAAGTAACAGAGAACTAAGAACTAGACAGAATGCCAGAGAACTAGAGAAGCTAAGAACTAGCAGAACAGAAGAACTAGAGAACTAGAACTAAGAGAACTGAAAGAACTAGAGAACTAAGAACTAAGGAACTAGACTAGAACTAGAGAACTAGAAGAACTAGAGAACTAAAGAACGAAGAGAACAAGATACAGAGACACATGAAGAACAATGCCACTAGAACTAGAAGAACTGAAGAACTAGAGAACTGAGAACAAGTCAGAACTAGAGAACAGCTAGAGAACAAGAACAAGAGACTAGAAGGAACAAGCCAGAACAGAAGAACAAATAGACAGAACTAAAGAACAGAGAACTAGAAGAACTAGAGAACTAAAGAACTAAGAGACAAGAACTGAACAAGCTAGAGAACTGAAGAACAGAGAACTAGAGAACTAAGAACTAGAGAACTAAAGACACTAGAGAACAAGAAGGAAACTAGAAGAACTAGAACAAGAACAAGAATGGAAACTAGACGAACTGAAGAATAGAGAACTAAAGAACTAGAGAACTGAAAGAACTAGAGGAACTAAAGAACTAGAAGAACTAAAGGAACTGAAGAACAAAGAACTAGAACAAAGAACTAGAGAACTGAAGCAAAGAGAACAAAGAACTAGACAAGAGAACTGAAGAACTAGAGAACTAGAAGAACTAGAGAACTAGAACAAGAACAAGAACTAGAATGAACTAAAGAACAGAGACAAGAACAGAGAACTAAAGAAACTAGAGAACTGAAAGAACATAGAGAACTAAAGAACTAGAGAACTAAGAAACTAGAGAACTAAAGAACAAGACTAAAAGAACTAGAACGAACTGAAGAACTAGAGAACTAAAGAACTAGAGAACTAAGAACTAGAGAACTAAGAAGCTAGAGAACTGAAGAACTAGAGAACTAAAGAACTAGAGAACTAAAGAACTAGAAGAACTAGAGAACTAAGAACTGAAACTAAGAGGAACTAAGAACAAAACTAAAGAACTAGAGAACTAAGAGAACTAAGAACTAAAGAACTAGAGAACTAAAGAACTAGAGAACAAGACTAGAAGAACTAGAGAACTAAAGAACTAGAGAACTAAGAAGAGACTAGAACGAACTAAAGAACTAGAGAACTAAAGAACTAGAGAAACTAAAGAACTAAGAACTGAAGAACTAGAAACTAAAGAACTAAGATGAACTAAAGACTAGAGAACTGAAGAACTAGAGAACTAAAGAACTAAGAACTAAAGAAGGAACTAAAGAACTAAGAACTAAAGAACTAGAGAACTAAAGACTAGAGAACTAAGAACAGAGAACTAAAGAACTAGAGAACTGAAAAACAGAAACTAAAGAACTAGAGAACTAAAGAACTAAAGAACTAGAGAACTAAAGAACTAAAGAACTAGAGAACTAAAGAACTAGAGAACTAAAGAACTAGAGAACTAAAGAACTAGAGAACTAAAGAACTAGAAACTGAAGAACTAGAGAACTAAGAACTAAAACGAAGAACTAGAGAACTAGAACTAGAGAACTAAAGAACTAGAGAACTGAAAGAACTAGAGAACTAAAGAACTAGAGAACTAAAGAACTAGAGAACTAAAGAACTAGAGAACTAAAGAACTAGAGAACTAAAGAACTAGAGAACTAGAAGAACTAGAGAACTAGAAGAACTAAGAAGAACTAAAGAACTAGAGAACTAAAGAACTAGAAGAACTAAGAACTAGAGAACTAAAGAACTAAGAAACTAAAGAACTAGAGAACTAAAGAACTAGAGAACTAAAGAACTAAGAACTAAGAACTAGAGAACTAAAGAACTAGAGAACTAAAGAACTAGAGAACTAAAGAACTAGAGAACTGAAGAACTAGAGAACTAAAGAACTAGAGAACTAAAGAACTAGAGAACTGAAGAACTAGAGAACTAAAGAACTAGAGAACTGAAGAACTAGAGAACTAAAGAACTGAAACTAAAGAACTAGAGAACTAAAGAACTAGAGAACTGAAGAACTAGAGAACTAAAGAACTAGAAGAACTAAAAGAACTAGAGAACTAAGAACTAAAAAGAACTAGAGAACTAGAACTAAAGAACTAGAAGAAACTAAAGAACTAAGAGAACTGAAAACTAAAGAACTAGAACTAGAAGAACTAGAGAACTAAAGAACTAGAGAAACTAAAGAACTAGAAGAACTAAGAATAGAACTAGAAGAACTAAAGAACTAAAGACTAGAGAACTAAAGAACTAGAGAACTAAAGAACTAGAGAACTAAAGAACTAAAGAACTAGAGAACTAAAGAACTAGAGAACTAAAGAACTAAAGAACTAGAGAACTAAAGAACTAGAGAACTAAAGAACTAGAGAACTAAAGAACTAGAGAACTAAGAACAAGAAACTAGAGAACTAAGAACTAAGAGAACTAAGAACTAAAGAACTAGAGAACTGAAGAACTAGAGAACTAAAGAACTAGAGAACTAAAGAACTAGAGAACTGAAATGACTAATAAGAACTAGAGAACTAAAGAACTAAGAGAACTAAAGAACTAGAGAACTAAAGAACTAGAGAACTAGAGAACTAGAGAACTAAAGAACTAGAGAACTAAAGAACTAGAGAACTAAAGAACTAAGAACTAGATAGAACTAAAGAACTAGAGAACTAAGACAGAAACTAAAGAACTAAAGAACTAAGAACTGAGAAAAAGAACTAGAAAGAACTAGAGAAAAGACTAGATAAAGAACTAGAGAAACTAAAGAACTAAGAAGAACTAAAGAAAAGAAGACAACTAGAACTAGAACTAAAGAACTAGAAGAACTAAGAACTAGAGAACTAAATGAACTAGAGAAACTAAAGAACTAGAGAACAAGAACTAAGAACTAAAGAACTAGAGAACTAAGAACTAGAGAACTAAAGAACTAAAAGAACTAGAGAACTAAAGAACTAAGAACTAAGAACTAGAGAACTAAGAATAAGAAAAGAACTAGAGAACTAAAGAACTAGAGAACTGAAGAACTAGAGAACTAAAGAACTAGAGAACTAAAGAACTAGAGAACTAAAGAACTAGAGAACTAAAGAACTAGAGAACTAAAAGAACTAGAAGAACAAGACTAGAGAACTAAAGAACTAGAGAATAAAGAATAGAGACTAAGACTAAAGAACTAGAAGAACTAGAAGAACTAGAAGAACTAAGAACTAAGAACTAGAGAACTGAAGAACTAGAGAACTAAAGAACTAGAGAACTAAAGAACTAGAGAACTAAGAACTAGAAACTGAAGAAACTAAGAAACTAAAGAACTGAAGAACTAGAGAACTAAAGAACTAGAGAACTAAAGAACTAAAGAACTAGAGAACTAAAGAACTAAAGAACTAGAGAACTAAAGAACTAGAGAACTAAAGAACTAGAGAACTAAGAACTAGAGAACTAAGACTAGAGAACTAAAGAACTAGAGAACTGAAGAACTAGAGAACTAAAGAACTAAGAACTAAGAACTAGAGAGACTAGGAACAGAACTAAGAACTAAAGAAAAAGAACTAGAGAACTAAGAACCTAAAGAACTAGAGAACTGAAGAACTAGAGAACTAAAGAACTAAGACTAAGAACTAAAGAACTAGAGAACTAAAGATAACTAAAGAACTAGAGAACTAAAGAACTAGAGAAACTAAGAACTAGAAGAAACTAAAGAACTAAGAGAACTAAGAGAACTAGAGAACTAAAGAACTAGAAGACAGGAACTAAAGAACTAGAGAACTAAAGAACTAAGAACTGAAGAACTAAAGAACTAGGAAGAAGAACTAAAGAACTAAAGAAACTAAAGAACTAGAGATGAACTAGAAAGAACTAGAGAACTAAGAACTAAAGAACTAGAAGAACTAGAGAACTAAAGAACTAGAGAACTAAAGAACTAGAGAACTGAAAGAACAGAACTAGGAACAAGAACTAAAGAACTAGAGAACTAAAAGAACTAGAGAAACTAAAGAACTAAAGAACTAGGAGAACTAAAGAACTAGAGAACTAAAGAACTAGAGAACTAGAGACTAAAGACTAGAGAACTGAAGAACTAGAAGAACTAAAGAACTAGAGAACTAAGAACTGAGAACTAAGAGAACTAAAGAACTAGAGAACTAAAGAACTAGAGAACTGAAAGAACTAGAGAACTAAAGAACTAGAGAACTAAAGAACTAAAGAACTAGAGAACTAAAGAACTAGAGAACTGAAGAACTAGAGAACTAAAGAACTAGAGAACTAAAGAACTAGAGAACTAAAGAACTAGAGAACTAAAGAACTAAGAAGAACTAAAGAACTAGAGAACTGAAGAACTAGAGAACTGAAGAACTAAAGAACTAGAGAACTAGAGAACTAGAGAACTGAAGAACTAGAGAACTAAAGAACTAGAGAACTAAAGAACTAAGAGAACTAGAAGAACTAGAGAACTAAAGAACTAGAGAACTAAAGAACTAGAGAACTAAAGAACTAGAGAACTAAAACTAAAGAACTAGAGAACTGAAAGAAACTAGAGAACTAAAGAACTAAAGAACTAAGAACTAGAGAACTAAGAACTAGAGAAGAACTAAAGAACTAAGACTAAAGAACTAGAGAACTAAAGAACTAGAGAACTAAAGAACTAGAGAACTAAAGAACTAGAGAACTAAAGAACTAGAGAACTGAAGAACTAAAGAACTAGAGAACTAAAGAACTAAAGAACTAAAGAACTAGGATAAAGAACTAGAGAACTGAAGAACTAGAGAACTAAAGAACTAGAGAACTAAAGAACTAGAGAACTAAAGAACTAGAGAACTAAAGAACTAGAGAACTAAAGAACTAGAGAACTGAAGAACTAGAGAACTAAAGAACTAGAGAACTAAAGAACTAAAGAACTAGAGAACTAAAGAACTAGAGAACTAAAGAACTAAAGAACTAGAGAACTAAAGAACTAGAGAACTAAAGAACTAAAGAACTAAAGAACTAGACTGAACTAAGAACTAAGAACTAGAGAACTAAAGAACTAAAGAACTAGAGAACTAAAGAACTAGAGAACTAAAGAACTAGAGAACTAAAGAACTAGAGAACTAAAGAACTAGAGAACTAAAGAACTAGAGAACTGAAGAACTAGAGAACTAAAGAACTAGAGAACTAAAGAATAAACTGAACTAGAGAAAGAACTAGAGAACTAGGAGAACTAGAGAACTAAGAAAGAACTAGAGAACTAAAGAACTAGAGAACTAAAGAACTAGAGAACTAAAGAACTAGAGAACTAAAGAACTAGAGAACTAAAGAACTAAAGAACTAAAGACTAGAGAACTGAGAACTAGAGAACTGAAAGAACTAGAGAACTAAAGAACTAGAGAACTAAAGAACTAAGAGAACAAAAACTAGAGAACTAAAGAACTAGAGAACTAGAGAACTAGAGAACTAAAGAACTAAGAACTAAGAACTAGAGAACTAAAGAACTAAGAACTGAAGAACTAGAGAACTAAAGAACTAGAGAACTAAAGAACTAGAGAACTGAAGAACTAAAGAACTAGAGAACTGAAGAACTAGAGAACTAAAGAACTAGAGAACTAAAGAACTAGAGAACTAAAGAACTAGAGAACTAAAGAACTAGAGAACTGAAGAACTAGAGAACTAAAGAACTAGAGAACTGAAGAACTAGAGAACTAAAGAACTAGAGAACTAAAGAACTAGAGAACTGAAACTAGAACTAAAGAAAAAGAACTAGAGAACTGAATGAACTAAGAACTAGAGAACTGAAGAACTAAAGAACTAGAGAACTGAAGAACTAAAGAACTAGAGAACTAAAGAACTAGAGAACTAAAGAACTAGAGAACTAAAGAACTAGAGAACTAAAGAACTAGAGAACTAAAGAACTAGAGAACTAAAGAACTAGAGAACTAAAGAACTAGAGAACTAGAGAACTAAAGAACTAAAGAACTAGAGAACTGAAGAACTAAAGAACTAGAGAACTAAAGAACTAGAGAACTAAAGAACTAAAGAACTAGAGAACTAAAGAACTAAAGAACTGAAGAACTAGAGAACTAAAGAACTAGAGAACTGAAGAACTAAAGAACTAGAGAACTAAAGAACTAGAGAACTAAAGAACTAGAGAACTAAAGAACTAGAGAACTGAAGAACATAAGAACTAGAGAACTGGAGAACATAAGATCTAGAGAACTGGAGAACATAAGAACACAGACGGTATTACTGAGTAGTCAGGACAGAGTTACTGTTGAACTCACGTATTTGTGGTTGCAGGGGTCGAGTCACAGCTCCTGGCCCCGCTTCTGTGTGTGTATTTATTTAGACTGAGAATATCCATGCAGGTCCAGTGGACCCGGTCCAGTGGACCTGGTCTAGTGGACCTGGTCCAGTGAATCCGGTTCAGTGAACCCGGTCCACTGAACCTGGTCTAGTGGACCTCGTCAGTGGACTTGATTCAGTGGACCCGGTCCAGTGGACTTGGTCTAGTAGACCTGGTTTAGTGGACCTGGGCCAGTGGACCCGGTTCAGTGGAACTGGACCTTGTGGCTGGTACAGTGACACTTCCCCCGTATTGGAACCTGGTTCAGTGGACCTGGTTCAGTGGACCTGGTTCAGTGGACCTGGTTCAGTGGACCTGGTTCAGTGGACCTGGTTCAGTGGACCTGGTTCAGTGAATCTGGTTCAGTGGACCTGGTTCAGTGGACCTGGTTCAGTGAACCTGGTTCAGTGGACCTGGTTCAGTGGACCTGGTTCAGTGGACCTGGTTCAGTGGACCTGGTTCATTGGACCTGGTTCAGTGGACCTGGTTCAGTGGACCTGGTTCAGTGAACCTGGTTCAGTGGACCTGGTTCAGTGGACCTGGTTCAGTGGATCTGGCTCGGTGGTCCTGGTTCAGTGGACCTGGTTCATTGGACCTGGTTCAGTGGACCTGGTTCAGTGGACCTGGTTCAGTGGACCTGGTTCAGTGGACCTGGTTCAGTGGACCTGGTTCAGTGGATCTGGCTCGGTGGTCCTGGTTCAGTGGACCTGGTTCATTGGACCTGGTTCAGTGGACCTGGTTCAGTGGACCTGGTTCAGTGGACCTGGTTCAGTGGACCTGGTTCAGTGGACCTGGTTCAGTGGATCTGGCTCGGTGGTCCTGGTTCTTGAAGTTTTATCAGCGGCTTCTAATGGTTCTGAACCTCCTGTGGTTCACTTTTAATTATTAATTAAGACAGCGTCTGACACTGTCAGGAGAACGTTCTTTAAAGTCGTCAGCAGCAACACACTCACAGGTGGTCGTCAGCAGCAACACACAGGTGGTCGTCAGCAGCAACACACAGCTGGTCGTCAGCAGCAACACACAGGTGGTCGTCAGCATCAACACACACAGGTGGTCGTCAGCAGCAACACACTCACAGGTGGTCGTCAGCAGCAACACACAGGTGGTCGTCAGCATCAACACACACAGGTGGTCGTCAGCAGCAACACACTCACAGGTGGTCGTCAGCAGCAACACACTCACAGGTGGTCGTCAGCAGCAACACACAGGTAGTCGTCAGCAGCAACACACAGGTGGTCGTCAGCAGCAACACACAGGTAGTCGTCAGCAGCAACACACAGGTGGTCGTCAGCAGCAACACACAGCTGGTCGTCAGCAGCAACACACAGGTGGTCGTCAGCAGCAACACACAGCTGGTCGTCAGCAGCAACACACAGGTGGTCGTCAGCATCAACACACACAGGTGGTCGTCAGCAGCAACACACTCACAGGTGGTCGTCAGCAGCAACACACTCACAGGTGGTCGTCAGCAGCAACACACAGGTGGTCGTCAGCATCAACACACACAGGTGGTCGTCAGCAGCAACACACAGGTGGTCGTCAGCAGCAACACACACACACAGGTGGTCGTCAGCAGCAACATACAGGTGGTCGTCAGCAACACAGGTCTTGAAGATCCTACGCGACAAGTTTGATCCTACAACACAGGTCTTGAAGATCCCACGCGACAAGTTTGATCCTACAACACACGTCTTGAAGATCCTACGAGACAACATTATAAAGGATCTGAGAGATTCATCCAAGAGTCCTACGGTTGAGTCATATATGCGTCTAAAATGTCAAGAAAGCCATGATGCTGCCTCCTACAAGGACTCTGCCACAGAGATCCTTTTAAACAGCACTTAGGACTCAATACACGACCTTCCAGCCGGCATGTAGGACTCTGTGTGGACCTCTGAAGGAGGTCCTGCGGTGGAAAGCTTGGTACACACCTACACAGCACGTAGGACTTTGTGCGTGTCCTTGGTACAGCATTTGGGACTCTGTGTCTCTTCCTGAAGGACTCCGTTATGAAGAGCCCGACGTAGGCTCTGCAGGAGGCAGGAGGGCCTCCTTGTGTATATTTACGGAGGTAGGATGGGAGTTAAGGACTGGAGTCTGGCCTCCTGTACACCATATTAGCTTCTACAATGTGGGTCACAGTCAACTTTCCACGCTTTTACATGTGGGTTCACACCTGCGTCTCTCGCCTCACTTTCAGCCTTACCGTCTACGTTCCTGTCTTCACTAGGACAAGAGACGTCGTCAGGAGGTCTTAGAGGCGGCCACAGAAGCGTACTCTGCGGCAGGTGGTTGATCCTTCCTGTGAGGGTTCACAACTTTCATTTTCAACTGTGGCTGCCGTGACTAACAGGAGAGTTGAGTGTAAAACCTCATCATCTTATGTGACACTCTTATTCTCTCTTATTACCCTTGAGTTAATGTTTCTTGAGTATCTCTTATCATCATAGAGTCAGTTAGGTGCAGTTGTTGAAGCCTAGCTCCAACAACTGCACCAATCACCAACACCTGCACCCTCATTACCACCAAACTCACACAATATTTCCTCCAGGTCTCCCTCTTACAGACGATAAACACACTTCAACATTCATATTTCCCCACAAGAACAAGACGAAGTAAACATGACGTGTGATAGACATACCTGTAGCCATGCTGACGAAGGCTACACCCCCCTATAGTCCTCACCCGACGGAGCCTTGCAGACACCAGGCACTCACTGAACTTTCAACACTCACACTGAACACCTTGATGAAGTCACCTGGCCAACACCTGCCTCCCACACACACCTCCAGTCTTACCTCAAACACCCCCACACGAATCCTTTATTTATCTACTTATCAGCTTCCTCCTGCCCTCCTTCTCACTTCCAGCGTCAGCAGATGTTATCTACGATGTGTGTGAGGGGGAATTATGCGTAGGAAATGGTTATTCGAGGTATAGAAATGTGTTTGGAGAAAAGCAGAGGAAGATTTGTGGAAGTTATGTCGCCTCAAGACCCGTAAGCCAGGTCACGTGACAACGAAGAACGCGCTGATTGGTCAAGAGAGTGAGGTGGGCGGACCCAGGCGTCAGCCAAGGTGGAGTGCTGTAGACCAACTCCATCACTTCTCCATCACTCCATCACTGCTCCATCATTACTCCAACACTCCATTCCTTCACTTGGCCACCATCACCAGTGTCCACAAAGTCCTTTTTCCCATTTCAAAAACTTTCTTCACTAACGTAGCGAGAGGACACCGTTGTTACAAGATTACTGCAACTTTATTGCCACACCATCAACGTCCCTGGCACATACACTCTGATAGCCCATCAGTGTGGCCCCATCAATATGGCCCCATCAATATGGCCCCATCAATATGGTCCCATCAATATGGTCCCATCAATATGGCCCCATCAATATGGCCCCATCAATATGGTCCCATCAATATGGCCCCATCAATATGGGCCCATCACCACCACTACCACAATCACCACCATCATCACCGCCACTATCACCATCACCACCACCACTACCACTATCACCACCACCACCATCACCACCTTGACCTCGTGTCCTTCATGACAGTTTCCTCACACAGTCAGGGTCAACATTTATCATCATTCTCACTACTCATCATTCTCACCAATCATTCTCACTCTTGATCATTCTCAATGATGTCACATTTCGTAATTTCTAAACACAAACAGTTTATTAAGTCTTACAGAGTATAGGTCATTAATACCTGTGATAAACACGACACACCTGGACACACCTGACACACTACAGGTGTGGGTAAACAAGTGACTTCTCCAGGTGTAGCAGAATAGGTACAAGATTGTCTCAAGTGGAGGAGGAGAAGGAAGACCGGACGCGGAGTACAGCCTGGGTGAAGAGGTGTAAATATCAGTGAGTATAAAGGACCTGGTGTAAGTATGACACCGAACATATCACCAGAAACACACATTAAGATAAGATACTTTATGATAGCATAATACAATGTTTGTATAGAGGTCATGTGGGTGTACACACCTGAAGTTCATTAATATGTAGGCTATTTCTCGCTAACTTAACATTAATAAGACAATGACTAAGTTAGTGGTGTTATATACAGTCTTTAAGGTGGTTGTTAATATAAGTTTGGGAGTTATAATGAGGACATGAGAAGTGAATGTCATGTTAGTACATGTTAGTACATGTTATGTGGCTCTTATCAACTTTGATTGTTTAAATAATTACAATATTGATTATGATTGTAGGTTGTGAGAGTTCCACATGTTATAATGGTGACACAATCAGTGTTTTAATGGTTGTGAGAGTTCCAACATGTTATAATGGTGACACAATCAGTGTTTTAATGGTTGTGAGAGTTCCAACATGTTATAATGGTGACACAATCAGTGTTTTAATGGTTGTGAGAGTTCCAACATGTTATAATGGTGACACAATCAGTGTTTTAATGGTTGTGAGGGTTCCAGCATGTTATAATGGTGACACAATCAGTGTTTTAATGGTTGTGAGGGTTCTATCATGTTATAATGGTGACACAATCAGTGTTTTAATGGTTGTGAGGGTTCCAACATGTTATAATGGTGACACAATCAGTGTTTTAAATGGTTTGTGAGGGTTCCAACATGTTATAATGGTGACACAATCAGTGTTTTAATGGTTGTGAGGGTTCCAGCATGTTATAATGGTGACACAATCAGTGTTTTAATGGTTGTGAGGGTTCCAGCATGTAATAATGGTGACACAATCAGTGTTTTAATGGTTGTGAGGGTTCCAGCATGTTATAATGGTGACACAATCAGTGTTTTTAATGGTTGTGAGGGTTCCAGCATGTTATAAATGGTGACACAATCAGTGTTTTAATGGTTTTTGAGGGTTCCAGCATGTTATAATGGTGACACAATCAGTGTTTTAATGGTTGTGAGGGTTCTATCATGTTATAATGGTGACACAATCAGTGTTTTAATGGTTGTGAGGGTTCCAGCATGTTATAATGGTGACACAATCAGTGTTTTAATGGTTGTGAGGGTTCCAGCATGTTATAATGGTGACACAATCAGTGTTTTAATGGTTGTGAGGGTTCTAGCATGTTATAATGGTGACACAATCAGTGTTTTAATGGTTGTGAGGGTTCCAACATGTTATGTTGGTGACACAATCAGTGTTTTAATGGTTGTGAGGGTTCCAACATGTTATAATGGTGACACAATCAGTGTTTTAATGGTTGTGAGGGTTCCAGCATGTTATGTTGGTGACACAATCAGTGTTTTAATGGTTGTGAGGGTTCCAACATGTTATAATGGTAACACAATCAGTGTTTTAATGGTTGTGAGGGTTCCAGCATGTTATAATGGTGACACAATCAGTGTTTTAATGGTTGTGAGAGTTCCAGCATGTTATAATGGTGACACAATCAGTGTTTTAATGATTGTGAGGGATTCCAGCATGTTATAATGGTGACACAATCAGTGTTTTAATGGTTGTGAGGGTTCCAGCATGTTATAATGGTGACACAATCAGTGTTTTAATGGTTGTGAGGGTTCCAGCATGTTATAATGGTGACACAATCAGTGTTTTAATGGTTGTGAGGGTTCCAACATGTTATAATGGTGGCACAATCAGTGTTTTAATGGTTGTGAGGGTTCCAGCATGTTATAATGGTGGCACAATCAGTGTTTTAATGGTTGTGAGGGTTCCAGCATGTTATAAGGTGACACAACAGTGTTTTTAATGGTTGGAGGGTTCAGCATGTTAAACTGTGCCAATCAGTGTTTTAATGGTTGTGAGGATCCAGCATGTTATAATGGTGACACTCAGTGTTTAATGGTTGTAGGGGTCCTGCAGTTATAATGATGGAACAATCAGTGTTTAATGGTGTGAGGTTCCACATGTTATAATGGTGACACAACAGTGTTAAATGGTTGTGAGAGTTCCAGCATGTTGTAATGTGACACAATCAGTGTTTAATGGTTGTGAGGGTTACTGCCATGTTATAATGTGGACACAATCATGTTTAATGGGTTGTGAGGGTTCCAGCATGTATAATGTGACACAATCAGTGTTTAATGGTTGTGAGTGTTCCAGCATGTTATAATGGTGACACAATCAGTGTTTTAATGGGTGGAGGTTCCAGCATGTTATAATTGACACAATCACTGTCTTAATGGTTGTGTGGGTTCCAACATGTATAATGTGACACAATCAGTGCTTTAATGGCTGTGAGAGTTCCAGCAGTTATGATGGTGAACAATATGTTTTAATGGTTGGAGGGTTCCAACATGGGTTTATAATGGTGACACAATCAGTGTTTTAATGGTTGTGAGGGTTCCAGCATGTTATAATGGTGACACGATCAGTGTTTTAATGGTTGTGAGGGTTTCAGCATGTTATAATGGTGACACAATCAGTGTTTTAATGGTTGTGAGAGTTCCAGATACTAAGAACAAGATGAGAATACAGGTGTATAGCTGTCACAGGTGTTGGATTGTTAGGAAGGACACTGCCTCAACACTGCCCCGGACACTGCCACGGACACTGCCTCGGACACTGTCCCGGACACTGCCTCGGACACTGCCTCGGACACTGCCCCGGACACTGCCCCGGACACTGCCTCGGACACTGCCTCGGACACTGCCTCGGACACTGCCTCGGACACTGCCTCGGACACTGCCTCGGACACTAGCCTCGACTATGTCACCGGACATGCCTCAACACTGCTCAACACCGCCTCAGGGCAATGCCTCACACACTGCCGGCACTGCCTCGGACACTGCCTCGGACACTGCCTCGGACACTGCCTCGGACACTGCCTCGGACACTGCCTCTTCAGATTTCCAACACAGAGGTCCAGATTTAGAGTATTTATATGTAAATTGAATTTTTACGGGTATGACAGAGATTTTTGTGCCTAGTGTTGTCTATGGATCTTGTTGCAACCAACAAGTACTTCAGGTCGGGATTAATACTGGAATATTAATACTGGAATAGTAAGAGTGAATAGATTTAGATCTCTGAAGACTAAGAGGCGAGTGTTGTACACCAGTGGACCGTGTGATACTGTGGCTTTATGCTGGGTTATTATTGGCTTAAGGTGATCTGCTGTTATGGATCCCCAGACACAATTAGCGTAGGTAAGGCAGGGATAAATCAGTAAGCAGTATATTGTAAACATGACCGCAATAACACATGCAACACTGTCAGTCCTCAGTATAATGTTTAGAAATTTGAGTCAAGAATCCTTCACAACGTTATATACGACATTCTTGAGTACGCAGCCCCAGAATGGAGCCCACCACCTGGGCACTCCTGGGAAAATACAAAATCTGAAATGTCTTCACTACAAGTCAATAGATCATCTTAATGTAAACAAAACGAGCCTATGTAAATAGATTTCTAAACAATAAGTTTTTGCTCAATTGTGAAATTTTGAGCCAATAAATTTATAGGCCCGACCGAAGGTTGCCAAATTTCGAATGTTGCAAAGTTGCAATTGTTAATGAAACATTATTTTTCTAATTTATTATGCAAATAGATAATATTCAAAAAAATAAATGTTTAACCAAAGAAACAACATAAAAAAATATTTGGAAAAGGTTTAAAACCGAAATTTCCCCTTTTTTATTTAATTTTGTGAGAAAGAAAAATCATTCTAGCGTTAAATTTACAAAAATGAAAAAATTTTTGAGGGGATTTTTTCCCTTTTTTGATTTCATAATTTTTTTTAAAATCTGAACTTTTTGATACCTAGATGTTTTTTAAAAAACTGAACCCTTTTTTATACATAGATTTTTTAAAATTTTTGAACTTTTTTGGGTACATAGATGTTTCTAATATCGAACTTTTTTATACATAGATGTTTCTAATACTGAAACTTTTTGATACATAAAATGTTTCTAATATCGAAACTTTTTGGGTCCCTAGATGTTTTTTTAATATCTGAACTTTTTTTATACTAGATTTTTCTAAAAAATTGGGAAATTTTTTTATACATAGATGTTTTAATATCTGAACTTTTTGATAATAGATGTTTCAATATCTGAACTTTTTTTAAAACATTGGGGTTTTTAATATCTGAACTTTTTGATACATAGATGTTTTAATATCGAACTTTTTTTAATTTCATAGATTTTTTCTTTTTATCTGAACTTTTTGATACATAGATTTTTTCTAAAATTGAACTTTTTTTATTAAAAGATGTTTTTTAAAATCTGAACTTTTTGGGTCATAGATTTTTTCCCAATATCGGGAAATTTTTGATACATAATGTTTCAAAAATCTGAACTTTTTGATACATAGATGTTTCTAATTTTCTGAACTTTTTTTATACAAAAGGTTTTCCTAATATCAACTTTTTGATACAAGAAAAGTTTCTAATACTGGGAAATTTTTTTATTTTTTAGATTTTTTTCTAATATCTGAACTTTTTGATACATAGATGTTTTTAATTGAACTTTTTTCCCACCCTAGATGTTTCTTTAAAATTTTGAACTTTTTTAAAAAACTAGATGTTTCAAACTGAACTTTTTGATACATAGTTTTTTTCCCAATTTCTGAACTTTTTTAAAACTAGATGGTTTTTAATATCTGAATTTGTTTAAAACATAGATGTTTCTTAATTTTCTGAACTTTTTTTTAAAACATAGGGTGTTTTCTAATATTTTGAACTTTTTGATACATAGATGTTTCTAAATCTGAACTTTTTTAAAAACAAGATGTTTTAACACGGGAATTTTTAATACATAAAATTTTTTCTAATATTTAAATTTTTAAAACATAGATTTTTTCTAATATTTAACTTTTTGATACATTGATGTTTTTTAATATCCGAAATTTTTTTATACTAGATTTTCTAATAATTTTGAACTTTTTTAAAACATTGATGTTTCTAAAATCTGAACCTTTTTTATACATAAATGTTTCTAATATCTGAACTTTTTTGATTTCATAGATGTTTTCCATTTTCTGAACTTTTTTATACATAGATTTTTTTCTAATATCCGAACATTTTTAAAAATGATGTTTCAATATTTTGAACTTTTTGAATCATAGTTTTTTCTAATATTGATTTTTTAAAAAATAGATGTTTCTTAAAATCTGGGAAATTTTTGATAAATAGATGTTTCTTTTACTGAACTTTTTAATACATAAATTTTTCAAAATCTGAACTTTTTTTTACATAATGTTTTCTAATAAACTGAACTTTTTTTAATACATATTGTTTTTTAATAAACCCAACTTGATGAAAACGTTTCATCATTTAAAATTTATCACATCCATCATCCCTCCCCTCATTTATCATCATCATCTTTATCATCTTTATCACATCACCATCCCAATTTATCATCATCATTTCATCATCATTACATCATCATCAAACATTTTACCCTCATCTCAAACATCACATCACCATCTCATCATATCATCATCACCCTCCTTTATCATCATTATCATCATTTATCATCATCATCATTATCAACTCATTTTCATCACCAAAACCCCTCATCCATTATCATCATCATCAATCCATTTAACCCCCCCTTACCCTCACACATCATCATCAAACATCATCATCATCATCACCCTTATCATCATCATCATCATCATCATCATCATTATCATCATTATTATCATCACCATCATCATCATCGTCATTATCATCATCATCATCATCATCACCATCACATCATCATCACATCATCATCATTTATCATCATTATCATCATCATCATCATCATTATCATCATCACCATCATCATCATCATCATCATCATTATCTCATCATCGTCCCTCATCATCATCATCATCATCATCATCATCATCATCATCATTATCATCATCAACATCATCATCTCATCATCATCATCTTCACATCATCTTTCATCATCATCAATCATCATCATCATCATCAATCATCATCATCATCATCATCTTTCATCATCATCATCGTCATCGTCATCGTCATCATCATCATCATCATCATAAATCATCATCATCATCATCATCATCACAATCATATCATCATCATCATCATCAATCATCATCATCATCATCATCATCATCACCATCATCATCATCATCATCATCATCATCATCATCATCAATCATCATCATCTTTCATCATCATCAATCATCATCATCATCATCATCATCCCCCATCATCATCATCAATCATCAATCATCATCATCATCATCATCATCATCATCATCATCAATCATCATCATCATCATCATCATCATCATCAATCATCATCATCATCATCATCATCATCATCATCATCATCATCATCATCATCAATCATCATCATCATCATCATCAATCATCATCATCATCATCATCATCATCATCATCACCATCACGTCATCATCATCATCATCATCATCATCTCATCATCATCTTCATCACATCATCAATCATCATCACATCATCATCAATCTCATCATCATCATCATAATCATCATCAATATCATCATCATCATCATCATCAATCATCATTATCATCATCATCATCATCAATCATCATCATCATCATCATCATCATCATCATCATCATCATCACCATCATCACTTGACACTTGTGCATCTGATGGCAAGTATTCATCACTATTGTCAGGCACTTCCAGGTCAACTGACTCAGGTTCTGAGTCACTTCCAGGTCAACTGACTCAGGTTCTGAGTCACTTCCAGGTCAACTGACCCAGGTTCTGAGTCACTTCCAGGTCAACTGACTCAGGTTCAGAGTCACTTCCAGGTCAACTGACTCTGGTTCTGGTCATTTCCAGGTCAACTAAAACTCAGGTTCTGAGTCACTTCCAGGTCAACTGACTCTGGTTCTGAGTCACTTCCAGGTCAACTGACTCTGGTTCTGAGTCCCATACGTTGTCAGTCCCTCGACCTGGAGAAGTTCAGCTCCCGGCTTTCTGGTGTTTTCACGGTCGCTCTTACGTGCTAGAACTTTAATTTGTGTCATCAATCCTATACGATACATCCCTCTAGCGCCTGGAACCAATCTTGGGCGGAAAACATTATATACTGAGTCAAAAAAGGAGAATTAGTGTGCATTACCTAGCAGAGTTTACTGCCAGAGGGGAATCATAGGCCTGTTTCCCGTGTGAAAAAAATAATAATAATTGAACGTTGTGTCAGAGGAAAGAAAGTCTCCCTGAAAGCATTGAGTATACATAGTGTATAGTGTATACTACAGTGGCTCCCTTTGTATATTGATGATAAAGGCTAAAGTGTCATTTGAAAACAGGTGAATTTGTAAATGAAGTGATAAAACCCCTACTTAAACAAGATGGGTCCTTTCACAGATGACAGCAAGGAAATGAGTGAGCTACTCAAGTCCCAATTTTGACTCAGTTTTTAGCAAGCCGCTAACCAGACTGAGAAATCGAAGATCCCAAAAAGAAATTTTTTATGAGAGAGCCACAAAATTTGATTAACACAAGCCCATCCGATGTTATCCTGACGCCAAATGACTTTGAACAGGGGATAAATGACATGCCCATGCACTCTGCCCCAGGGCCAGACTCATGGAACTCTGTGTTCATCAAGAACTGCCCAAAAAGCCCCTATCACGAGCCTTTTCCATCCTATGGAGAGGGAGCTGGACACGGGGGTCGTCCCTCAGTACTAAAAACAACAGACATAGCCCCACTCCCAAAAGGGGGCAGTAAAGCAAAAGCAAAGAACTACAGACCAATAGCACTAACATCCCATATCTAAAAATCTTTGAAAAGGTCCTAAGAAACAAGATCACCACCCATCTAGAAACCCATCAGTTACACAACCCAGGGCAACATGGGTTTAGAACAGGTCGCTCCTGTTTTGTCTCAACTACTGGATCACTACGACAAGGTCCTAAATGCACTAGAAGACAAAAAGAATGCAGATGTAATATATACAGACTTTGCAAAAGCTTCGACAAGTGTGACCATGGCGTAATAGCGCACAAAATGCGCGCTAAAGGAATAACAGGAAAAGTTGGTCGATGGATCTATAATTTCCTCACTAACAGAACACAGAGAGTAAGTCGTCAACAGAGTAAAGTCCGAGGCAGCTACGGTGAAAAGCTCTGTTCCACAAGGCACAGTACTAGCTCCCATCTTGTTCCTCATCCTCATATCCGACATAGACAAGGATGTCAGCCACAGCACCGTGACTTCCTTTGCAGATGACACCCGAATCTGCATGACAGTGTCTTCCATTGCAGACACTGCAAGGCTCAGGCGGACATCAACCAAATCTTTCAGTGGGCTGCAGAAAACAATATGAAGTTCAACGATGAGAAATTTCAATTACTCAGATATGGTAAACATGAGGAAATTAAATCTTCATCAGAGTACAAAACAAAATTCTGGCCACAAAATAGAGCGAAACACCAACGTCAAAGACCTGGAGTGAATTATGTCGGAGGATCTCACCTTCAAGGACCATAACATTGTTCAATCGCATCTGCTAGAAAAATGACAGGATGGATAATGAGAACCTTCAAAACTAGGAGGCCAAGCCCATGATGACACTCTTCAGGTCACTTGTTCTATCTAGGCTGGAATATTGCTGCACTCTAAACAGCACCTTTTCAAGGCAGGTGAAATTGCCGACCTAGAAAATGTACAGAGAACTTTCACGGCGCGCATAACGGAGATAAAACACCTCATTACTGGGAGCGCTTGAGGTTTCTAAACCTGTATTCCCTGGAACGCAGGAGGGAGAGATACATGATTATATACACCTGGAAAATCCTAGAGGGACTAGTACCGAACTTGCACACGAAAAATCACTCACTACGAAAGCAAAAGACTTGGCAGACGATGCACCATCCCCCCAATGAAAAGCAGGGTGTCACTAGCACGTTAAAGGACCATACAATAAGTGTCAGGGGACCGAGACTGTTCACTGCCTCCCAGCACACATAAGGGGGATTACCAACAGACCCTGGCAGTCTTCAAGCTGGCACTGGACAAGCACCTAAAGGCAGTTCCTGATCAGCCGGGGCCCGTGGCTCGTACGTTGGTTTGCGTGCAGCCAGCAGCAACAGCCTGGTTGATCAGGCGCTGATCCACCAGGAGGCCTGGTCACAGACCGGGCCGCGGGGGCGTTGACCCCCGAAACTCTCTCCAGGTAAACTCCAGGTAAACTTCCAGGTCAACTGACTCTGGTTCTGAGTCACTTCCAGGTCAACTGACTCTGGTTCTGAGTCACTTCCAGGTCACTGACTCTGGTTTGAGTCACTCCAGGTCAACTGACTCTGGTTCTGAGTCACTTCCAGGTCAACTGACTCTGGTTCTGAGTCACTTCCAGGTCAACTGACTCTGGTTCTGAGTCACTTCCAGGTCAACTGACTCTGGTTCTGAGTCACTTCCAGGTCAACTGACTCTGGTTCTGAGTCACTTCCAGGTCAACCTGACTCTGGTTTTGAGTCACTTCCAGGTCAACTGACTCTGGTTTTGGGGTCACTTCCAGGTCAACTGACTCTGGTTCTGAGTCACTTCCAGGTCAACTGACTCTGGTTTTGAGTCACTTCCGGGTTCAACTGACTCTGGTTTTGAGTCACTTCCATGTCAACTGACTCGGGTTTTTTGAGTCACTTCCAGGTCAACTGACTCTGGTTTTGAGTCACTTCCAGGTCAACTGACTCTGGTTCTGAGTCACTTCCAGGTCAACTGACTCAGGTTCTAGTCAATTCCGGTCAATTGATCTGGTTCTGAGTCACTTCCAGGTCAACTGACTCAAGTTCTGAGTCACTTCAGGTCAACTGACTCGGGTTTTGAGTCACTTCCAGGTCAACTGACTCTGGTTCTGAGTCACTTCCAGGTCAACTGACTCAGGTTCTGAGTCACTTCCAGATCAACTGACTCTGGTTCTGAGTCACTTCCAGGTCAACTGACTCTGGTTCGGGAGTCATTTCCAGGTCAACGGGACTCTGGTTCTGAGTCACTTCCAGGTCAACTGACTCTGGTTTTGAGACTTCCAGGTCAACTGACTCTGGTTCTGAGTCACTTCCAGGTCAACTGACTCTGGTTTTGAGTCACTTCCAGGTCAACTGACTCTGGTTCTGAGTCACTCCCAGGTCGACTGACTCTGGTTCTGAGTCACCCCCCAGGTCAACTGACTCAGGTTTTTGAGTCACTCCCAGGCCCAACTGACTCAGGTTCTGAGTCACTCCCAGGTCAACTGACTCATGTTCTGAGTCACTCCCAGGTCAACTGACTCAGGTTCTGAGTCACTCCCAGGTCAACTGACTCAGGTTCTGAGTCACTCCCAGGTCAACTGACTCAGGTTCTGAGTCACTCCCAGGTCAACTGCCCTCAGGTTCTGAGTCCTTCCAGGTAAAACTGACTCAGGTTCTGAGTCACTCCCAGGTCAACTGACTCAGGTTCTGAGTCACTCCCAGGTCAACTGACTCAGGTTCTGAGTCACTTCCAGGTCAACTGACTCAGGTTCTGAGTCACTTCCAGGTCAACTGACTCAGGTTCTGAGTCACTTCCAGGTCAACTGACTCTGGTTCTGAGTCACTTCCAGGTCGACTGACTCTGGTTGTGAGTCACTTCCAGGTCAACTGACTCTGGTTCTGAGTCACTTCCAGGTCAACTGACTCTGGTTCTGAGTCACTTCCAGGTCAACTGACTCTGGTTCTGAGTCACTTCCAGGTCAACTGACTCTGGTTCTGAGTCACTTCCAGGTAAAACTGACTCTGGTTCTGAGTCACTTCCAGGTCAACTGACTCTGGTTCTAGTCACTTCCAGGTCAACTGACTCTGGTTCTGAGTCACTTCCAGGTCAACTGACTCTGGTTCTGAGTCACTTTCAGGTCAACTGACTCTGGTTCTGAGTCACTTCCAGGTCAACTGACTCAGGTTCTGAGTCACTTCCAGGTCAACTGACTCAGGTTCTGAGTCACTCCCAGGTCAACTGACTCAGGTTCTGAGTCACTTCCAGGTCAACTGACTCAGGTTCTGAGTCACTCCCAGGTCAACTGACTCAGGTTCTGAGTCACTCCCAGGTCAACTGACTCTGGTTCTGAGTCACTTCCAGGTCAACTGACTCGGGTTTCTGAGTCACTTCCAGGTCAACTGACTCTGGTTCTGGGGTCATTTCCCATGTCAACTGATCTGGTTTTGAGTCACTTCCAGGTCAACTGACTCTGGTTTTTGATCACTTCCAGGTCAACTACTCTGGTTCTGAGTCACTTCCAGGTCAACTGACTCTGGTTTTGAGTCACTTCCAGGTCAACTGACTCTGGTTTTGAGTCACTTCCAGGTCAACTGACTCTGGTTTTGAGTCACTTCCAGGTCAACTGACTCTGGTTCTGAGTCACTTCCAGGTCAACTGACTCTGGTTTTGAGTCACTTCCAGGTCAACTGACTCTGGATTTGAGTCACTTCCATGTCAATGACTCTGGTTTTGAGTCACTTCCAGGTAAAACTGACTCTGGTTTTGAGTCACTTCCAGGTCAACTGACTCTGGTTCTGAGTCACTTCCAGGTCAACTGACTCAGGTTCTGAGTCACTTCCAGGTCAATTGACTCTGGTTCTGAGTCACTTCCAGGTCAACTGACTCAGGTTCTGAGTCACTTCCAGGTCAACTGACTCTGGTTTTGAGTCACTTCCAGGTCAACTGACTCTGGTTCTGATTTCACTTCCAGGTCAACTGACTCAGGGTTCTGAGTACTTCCATATCAACGACTCTGGTTCTGAGTCACTTCCAGGTCAACTGACTCTGGTTCTGAGTCACTTCCAGGTCAACTGACTCTGGTTCTGAGTCACTTCCAGGTCAACTGACTCTGGTTTTGAGTCACTTCCAGGTAAAACTGACTCTGGTTCTGAGTCACTTCCAGGTCAATGACTCTGGTTTTGAGTCACTTCCAGGTCAAACTGACTCTGGTTCTGATCACTCCCAGGTCGACTGACTCTGGTTCTGAGTCACTCCCAGGTCAACTGACTCAGGTTCTGAGTCACTCCCAGGTCAACTAAACTCAGGTTCTGGTCACTCCCAGGTCAACTGACTCAGGTTCTGAGTCACTCCCAGGTCAACTGACTCAGGTTCTGAGTCACTCCCAGGTCAACTGACTCGGGTTTTCTGAGTCACTCCCAGGTAAAACTGACTCAGGTTCTGGTCACTCCCAGGTCAATTGACTCAGGTTCTGAGTCACTTCCAGGTCAACTGACTCAGGTTTGAGTCACTCCCAGGTCAACTGACTCGGGTTTTCTGAGTCACTCCCAGGTCAACTGACTCAGGTTCTGAGTCACTTCCAGGTCAATTGACTCTGGTTCTGAGTCACTTCCAGGTCAACTGACTCAGGTTCTGAGTCACTTCCAGGTCAACTGACTCTGGTTCTGAGTCACTTCCAGGTCGACTGACCTGGTTGTGAGTCACTTCCAGGTCAACTGACTCTGGTTCGAGTCACTTCCAGGTCAACTGACTCTGGTTCTGAGTCACTTCCAGGTCAACTGACTCTGGTTCTGAGTCACTTCCAGGTCAACTGACTCTGGTTCTGAGTCACTTCCAGGTCAACTGACTCTGGTTCTGAGTCACTTCCAAAGGTAAAACTGACTCTGGTTCTGAGTCACTTCCAGGTCAACTGACTCTGGTTCTGAGTCACTTCCAGGTCAACTGACTCTGGTTCTGAGTCACTTCCAGGTCAACTGACTCGGGTTTCTGAGTCACTTCCAGGTCAACTGACTCAGGTTCTGATTCACTTCCAGGTCAACTGACTCAGGTTCTGAGTCACTCCCAGGTCAACTGACTCGGGTTTTCGAGTCACTTCCAGGTCAACTGACTCAGGTTCTGAGTCACTCCCAGGTCAACTGACTCAGGTTCTGAGTCACTCCCAGGTCAACTGACTCTGGTTCTGAGTCACTTCCAGGTCAACTGACTCAGGTTCTGAGTCACTCCCAGGTCAACTGACTCAGGTTCTGAGTCACTTCCAGGTCAACTGACTCAGGTTCTGAGTCACCCCCTGGTCAACTGACTCAGTTCTGAGTCCACTCCCAGGTCAACTGATCTGGTTCTGAGTCACTTCCAGGTCAACTGACTCTGGTTCTGAGTCACTCCCAGGTCAACTGACTCTGGTTTTTGAGTCACTCCCAGGTCAACTGATCTGGTTCTGAGTCACTTCCAGGTCAACTGACTCTGGTTCTGAGTCACTCCCAGGTCAACTGACTCTGGTTCTGAGTCACTTCCAGGTCAACTGACTCTGGTTCTGAGTCACTCCCAGGTCGACTGACTCTGGTTCTGAGTCACTCCCAGGTCAACTGACTCCTGGTTCTGAGCACTCCCAGGTCAACTGACTCAGGTTCTGAGTCACTCCCAGCGTCAACTGACTCAGGTTCTGATCACTCCCAGGTCGACTGACTCGGGTTTTCTGAGTCACTCCCAGGTCAACTGACTCAGGTTCTGAGTCACTCCCGGGTCAACTGACTCAGGTTCTGAGTCACTTCCAGGTAAAACTGACTCAGGTTTGAGTCACTTCCAGGTCAACTGACTCTGGTTCTGAGTCACTCCCAGGTCAACTGACTCTGGTTCTGAGTCACTTTCCAGGTCAACTAAACTCAGGTTCTGGGGTCACTCCCAGGTCAACTGCCCTCGGGTTTTCTGAGTCACTTCCAGGTTCAACTGACTCAGGTTCTGAGTCACTTCCAGGTCAACTGACTCTGGTTCTGATCACTTCCAGGTCAACTGACTCAGGTTCTGAGTCACCCCGGGTCAACTGACTCTGGTTCTGAGTTCACTTCCAGGTCAATGACTCAGGTTCTGAGTCACTCCCAGGTCAACTGACTCTGGTTCTGAGTCACTTCCAGGTCAACTGACTCAGGTTCTGAGTCACTCCCAGGTCAACTGACTCTGGTTCTGAGTCACTTCCAGGTCAACTGACTCTGGTTCTGAGTCACTCCCAGGTCAACTGACTCTGGTTCTGAGTCACTTCCAGGTCAACTGACTCAGGTTCTGAGTCACTTCCAGGTAAAACTGACTCAGGTTCTGAGTCACTTTCCAGGTCAACTGACTCTGGTTCTGAGTCACTCCCAGGTTCAACGGGACTCTGGTTCTGAGTCACTCCCAGGTCAACTGACTCGGGTTTTCTGAGTCACTCCCAGGTCAACTGACTCAGGTTCTGAGTCACTCCCAGGTCAACTGACTCAGGTTCTGAGTCACTCCAGGTCAACTGACTCAGGTTCTGAGTCACTCCCAGGTCAACTGACTCAGGTTCTGAGTCACTCCCAGGTCAACTGACTCAGGTTCTGAGTCACTCCCAGGTCAACTGACTCAGGTTCTGAGTCACTCCCAGGTCAACGACTCAGGTTCCGAGTCACCCCCAGGTCAACTGACTCAGGTTCTGAGTCACTCCCAGGTCAACTGACTCTGGTTCTGAGTCACTTCCAGGTCAACTGACTCTGGTTCTGAGTCACTTCCAGGTCAACTGACTCAGGTTCTGAGTCACTCCAGGTCAACTGACTCAGGTTCTGAGTCACTTCCAGGTCAATGACTCTGGTTCTGAGTCACTCCCAGGTCAACTGACTCAGGTTCTGAGTCACTCCCGGGTCAACTGACTCATGTTCTGAGTCACTCCCAGGTCAACTGACTCAGGTTCTGAGTCACTCCCAGGTCACTGACTCAGGTTCTGAGTCACTCCTAGGTCAACTGACTCGGTTCTGAGTCACATCCCGGTTTCAACTGACTCAGGTTCGGGAGTCACTCCCAGGTCAACTGACTCAGGTTCTGGGGTCACTCCCAGGTCAACTGACTCAGGTTCCGAGTCAATTCCCAGGTCAACTGACTCAGGTTCTGAGTCCCCTCCCAGGTCAACTGACTCAGTTCTGAGTCACCCCCAGGTCAACTGACTTAGGTTCTGAGTCACTTCCAGTAAAACTGACTCTTGTTCTGAGTCACTTCCAGGTCAACTGCTCGGGTTCGAGTCACTTCCAGGTCAACTGACTCAGGTTCTGAGCACTCCCAGGTCAACTGACTCAGTTCTGAGTCACTTCCAGGTCAACTGACTCAGGTTCTGAGTCATTTCCCAGTCAACTGACTCTGGTTCTGAGTCACTCCCAGGTAAAACTGACTCAGGTTTCTGAGTCACTCCCAGGTCAACTGACTCATGTTCTGAGCCCACTCCCAGGTCAACTGACTCAGGTTCTGAGTCACTCCCAGGTCAACTGACTCAGGTTCTGAGTCACTCCCAGGTCAACTGACTCAGGTTCTGAGTCACTCCCAGGTCAACTGACTAGGTTCTGAGTCACCCCCAGGTCAACTGACTCAGGTTCTGAGTCACTCCCAGGTCAACGACTCTGGTTCTGAGTCATTTCCCAGGTCAACTGACCCCTGGTTCTGAGTCACTTCCAGGTCGACTGACTCTGGTTCTGAGTCACTTCCAGGTCGACTGACTCTGGTTCTGAGTCACTTCCAGGTCGACTGACTGGTTCTGAGTCACTTCCAGGTCAACTGACTCTGGTTCTGAGTCACTCCCAGGTCAAACTGACTCTGGTTTTTTGAGTCACTTCCAGGTCAACTGACTCTGGTTCTGAGTCACTTCCAGGTCGACTGACTTGGTTCTGATTTCACTTCCAGGTCGATGACTCTGGTTCTGAGTCACTTTCCAGTCGACTGACTGTTCTGAGTCACTCCCAGGTCAACTGACTCTGGTTCTGAGTCACTCCCAGGTCAACTGACTCTGGTTCTGAGTCACTTCCAGGTCAACTGACTCTGGTTCTGAGTCACTTCCAGGTCGACTGACTCTGGTTCTGAGTCACTTCCAGGTCGACTGACTGGTTCTGAGTCACTTCCAGGTCAACAAACCATTACTAAACTCATTCATGCATTATCAAAATTATTATTAATATTTATTTATTATTTTTTTATTATCACACTGGCCGATTCCCACCAAGGCAGGGTGGCCCGAAAAAGAAAAACTTTCACCATCATTCACTCCATCACTGTCATTCATTCATTATCAATATTTATTTACTGAAATTACTACTATGACCCTGATGGTCGAGCCCATAAATTTGGTGGCCTTTTTTCTTGCAGTTTTTGCAATTCCATGATGCAGTCGTATTATGCTTCACACAGACTTTAGTTATATATGAAAATATGCCTAAACTATTCATTTATGGACTAGACACAAAAATCAGTACTTACCGACATTGCAGAGGGTAAAATTTACGAGTATATGATCGTAACTCGAGGGAAAAAATTCCTCTGGAAGATGCCTACCACGAAGTGTTTACATTTTTGTCTCTCAACCAATGGGAAGCGAGGATTCGCCAGTGACTCTTAGCTAGAGCGACTCATAGAAGGCTTGTGATTGGTCAGAACTAGAAAACGGGAACCCAGATGTGCAGTAGGAGTAGGATGACATGATCACAAACCATGCTTTTAGGACGATAAATTTCGGGGTCTTCCTGGTAAATGGTTTTACGCAGGTCAGGAAGCTTAAGAGGCATTATTACCACCATACAAAATCATAATGGATAATTAATACAATTGATACAGGTTGTTTGAATGGAGAGGAGCAGGATAAACCACAGGGATGTTAGGAAGTATTTCTTTAGTCTCAGGTTGGTCGAAGAGTGGAATGATTTGTATGAGGCAGTGGTGGAGGCAGACTCAACACACACCTTCAAGAGCAGGTATGACGAGGACCAAGATGTCAGAAATCAGTGATTGTGATCATGGTGATCTAGGAGGCAGGGCCAGGAGCTGAGGCTCAACCCCCCGAAAATACAATTTTGTGAGTACATAAAATCACACACACGGGCTTACACACAACACCTCACACACACACACACACACACCCCACAACACGCTCACAACCACAAAACACACAACCCCACACACACACACAAAACCACACACACACACACACACACACACACACACACAAACACACACACACACACACACACAAAACACACACAACACACACACACACACACACACACACACACACACACACACACACCACAAACACACACAACACACACAAAACACCACACACACACACACACAACACACACACACACCACACACACACACACACACACCCCACACACACACACCACACACAACCACACACACACCCCACACACACACACACACACACAAACACACAAACACACACACACACACACACACACCACAACACACACACACAACACACACAACCCCACACACACACACACACACACACACACACACACACACAACACAACACACAAAAGTGTTTGTCTATGGCTAGACGAAGCTAAAGGGGAAACTTATGATTTAAAGAAAGCAGGAGGAGAAAAAAAGCGATTGAAGACATCATGAAGGTGATAGGCGAGGGGGACATGACCCAGGTGGCAAATTTTTGGAGAATTGGGTGGTTACAAAGAAAAGGAATCGGCCTCTCAAAGTAATTTTCAAGGCAGATCAAAACCCGAACCATGATCCTGCAGGAGAAAACACGGCTGAGAGGCAAGCAGGAGTTCCGGAGTGTGTACCTCGACCGAGACAGAAAAACAGGACGAAAGGAAGACAATGAAAGAGAGAGTTCAAAAACGAAAGGAGAAATGGGAGGAAATGAAAAGGAGAGCAGAATGACCCAGGATCAAATGGAAGGACAAGCGCACCCCCCAGAAACACCTGCAGAAGGACTCCAGCCACGACACCCCCAAGGCAACTGAACAATCCAAACCAACCATCACACACCGATCCCTCTGTTTCCACCCCCCGCACCACAGTTACAGTATTAGAACAGAAGTTGAAGGTTTGGTACACAAATGCAGATGGATTAAAGGAATAAACATGAGGAATGGCAAGAAAGAATCAATGAGAAGTCCCCAGACATCATAGCAGTTACAGAAACAAAACTCATGGAGACAATAACAGATGCAATCTTCCCACCAGGATTACCAGATCATGAGGAAAGATAGAAGGGGCAGGGGGGGAGGTGGGGTTGCTCTGCTCGTAAAAAACAGATGGAAATTCGAGAAAATGGAAGGAATAGATGAGACGGGAGAAAGAGACTACATAGCAGGTACACTTCAGTCTGGGGAACACAAAGTGGTCATTGCAGTGATGTATAATCCACCACAGAACTGCAGGAGGCCAAGAGAGGAATATGAAGAGAGCAACAGAGCAATGGTGGACACACTTGCTGAGTGGCAAGAAGAGCTCACTCCAGCAGAGCAAAGTTGCTGGTTATGGGGGATTTCAACCACAGGGAGATTGACTGGGAAAACCTGGAGCCACATGGGGGTCCCGAAACATGGAGAGCCAGGATGTTGGACGTGGTGCTGGAAAACCTCATGCACCAACATGTTAAGGACACTACCAGAGTGAGAGGGGAGGATGAACCAGCAAGATTGGACCTTGTGTTCACCCTGGGCAGCTCAGACATTGAGGACATCAAGTATGAGAGTCCCCTAGGAGCTAGCGACCACGTGGTTCTGTGCTTTGAATACATAGTAGAGACTGCAAGTGGAGAGAATAACAGGAGTAGAATGGGAAAAGCCTGACTATAAAAGAGGGGACTACATAGGGTTGAAGAACTTCCTGCGGGAGGTCCAGTGGGACAGAGAACTGGCAGGAAAGCCAGTAAATGAAATGATGGAATATGTAGCAACAAAATGCAAGGAGGCAGTGGAAAGGTTCATTCCCAAGGGCAACAGTAACAACGGGAAGACCAGAACAAGCCCCTGGTTCACCCGACGGTGTAAGGAGGCAAAAACAAAGTGCAATAGAGAATGGAAAAAGTACAGAAGGCAGAGAACACACGAAAATAGGAGATCAGTCGCAGAGCCAGGAAAGAGCAAGCAACGGCCCCCCCCCCCCCCCCCTTTCGCCTGCCTCGGACACTGCTCGGACACTGGCCTCGGACACTGCCCGGACACTGCCTCAACATTTGCCTCAACACCCGCCTCAGACAATGCCTCAACCCCTCCCCCGGACACTGCCTCGGACACTGCCTCGACACTGCCTCGAACTGCTCGGACACTGCCTGGGACACTGCCTCTTCAGATTTCCAACACAGAGGTCCAGATTTAGAGTATTATTGAAAATTGAATTTTTTACGGGTATACAGAGATTTTTTGTCCCTAGTGTTGTCTATGGATCTTGTTGCAACCCAACAATATTTTCAGTCGGGATAAACGGAATATTAATACTGGAATAGTAAGAGTGAATAGTTTAGATCTCTGAAGACAAGGGGCGAGTGTTGTACACCGTGACCGTTGATACGTGGCTTTATGCGGGGTTATTATTGTTTAAAGGGTGATCTCTGTTAGGATCCCAGACACAATTAGCGTAGGTAAGGCAGGGTAAATCAGAAAGCAGTATATTGTAAACATACGAATAACAACTCAACACTGTCAGTCCTCAGTATAATGTTTAAAAATTGAGTCAAGAATCCTCAAAACGTTTAAACGACATTTTTGAGTACGCAGCCCCGAATGGAGCCCACCCACCTGGGCCCTCCTGGGAAAATACAAAACCCTGAAAGGTCTTCATAAAAGGTCAATGATCATCTTAATGTAAACAAAACGAGCCTATGTAAATAGATTTCTAAACAAAAGTTTTTTCTCATGGTAAATTTGAGCCAATAAATTTTAGGCCCGACCGAGGTTTGCCAAATTTTCGAATGTTGCAAAGTTTGCAATGTTAAGGGAAACATTATTTTTTCTAATTTTTTAGCAATAGTAATACAAAATATAAAGGGTGAACCAAAGAGCAACATAATTATATTGGAAAGGGTATAAAAACCTGTATTTCCCAAATTTATTAATTTTTGGAAAGAAAATCCATTCTAAAACGTTTATTTCACAAAATGAAAAATTATAGGCATTTTTTCCCTTTTTGATACATAGATGTTTCTAATATCTGAACTTTTTGATACATAGATGTTTCTAATATCTGAACTTTTTGATACATAGATGTTTCTAATATCTGAACTTTTTGATACATAGATGTTTCTAATATCTGAACTTTTGATACTAGAGTTTCTAATATCTGAACTTGATAAACACGTTCATAAATCATCATCATCATCATCATCATCACATCTCTTTCATCATCAATCATATTATCATCCACATATACTCTCATCATCACTTCATTAATCATCGTCATCATCTCATCTTCATCAACATCATCTCATCATCATCCATCATCCTCATTATCATTCATCATCCCATCATCATCTTTTCATCACTCATCACATCACATCATCATCACACTTTAAATCATCATCATCACCATCACATCATCATCATCATCATCCTCATCATCTCATCACCATCATCATCATCATCATCATCATCATCATCATCATCAAACCTCATTCATCATCTCATCATCATCATCTCATCACCATCACATCATCATCATCCCATCACTCACTCTCATCGTCACATCATCAATTATCATCTCATCATCCATCATAAATCATCATCACCATCACCATCATTCATCATCATCTCATCATCATCTTCATCATCATCTCTCATCATCATCACGCATCGGCATCATGTCATCATCGCCCATCATCATTGATCATCATCATCATCATCATCACCATCATCATCCATCATCACATCATCATCACCATCATCACCTCATCACATCATCATCATCATCACCATCATCATCATCATCATCATCACATATCATCATCATCTTTCATCACCACATCACTTTTCTCACGTCCATCATCATCATCCTCATCATCATCATCAACATCATCACCTCATAAACTATCATCATCATCATCATCATATATAAATCATCTTAAATCACATCTCATCATCGTTCATCATCCATCATATTACATCATCATCATCATCACATAAACACATCATTCATCGTCATCACATCATCATCATTCATCATTCATCATGTCATCATCGTCATCATCATCATCATCATTATCATCACCCCATCTCACCATCGTCATCATCCATCATCTCCATCATCATCTCATCATATCATCTCATCACACCCATCATCGTATAAACATCATAAATCATCATCATCGTCCATCATCGTCATCATCTTCATCAACACACCCTCATATCATCCCCGTCACCCATCTCATCATCATCATCATCGTCAACACATCATCGTCATCCATCATCATCGTCTTCATCATATCTCATCATCACATCGGTCATCATCATCACATTCATCTTCTCATCATCATCACTTCACCATCGTCATCACTCACATCACATCATCACTTGACATGTGCATCTATTCAAGTAATTCATCACATTGTCAGTCACTTCCAGGTCAACGACTCTGGTTTTGAGTCACTTCCAGGTCAACTGACTCGGGTTCTGAGTCACTTCCAGGACAACTGACTCTGGTTCTGAGTCATTTTCCAGTCAACTGACTCTGGTTTTTGAGTCACTTCCAGGTAAACTGACTCGGGGTTTTGAGTCACTTCCAGGTCAACTGACTCTGGTTTTGAGTCACTTCCAGGTCAACTGACTCTGGTTTTGAGTCACTTCCAGGTCAACTGACTCTGGTTTTGAGTCACTTCCAGGTCAAACTAACTCTGTTTTGAGTCACTTCCAGGTCAACTGACTCTGGTTTTGAGTCATTTCCAGGTCAACTAACTCGGGTTTTGAGTCACCTTCCAGTCAACTGACCTGGTTTTGAGTCATTTCCAGGTCAACTGACTCGGGTTTTGAGTCACTTCCAGGCCCAACTGACTCTGGTTTTGAGTCACTTCCAGGTCAACTGACTCTGGTTTTGAGTCATTTCCCAGGTCAACTGACTCTGGTTTTGAGTCACTTCCAGGTCAACTGACTCTGGTTTTGAGTAACTTCCCAGGTCAACTGACTCTGGTTTTGAGTCACTTCCCGGGTTTCAACTGACTCGGGTTTTGAGTCACTTCCAGGTCAACTGACTCGGTTTTGAGTCACTTCCAGGTCAACTGACTCGGTTTTGATCACTTCCAGGTCAACTGACTCTGGTTTTGAGTCACTTCCAGTCAACGACTCTGGTTCTGAGTCACATCCAGTCAACTGGACTCAGGTTCTGAGCCCACTTCCAGTCAATTGACTCTGGTTCTGAGTCACTTCCAGGTCAACTGACTCGGTTCTGAGTCACTTCCAGGTCAATTGACTCTGGTTCTGAGTCACTTCCAGGTCAACTGACCGGGTTTCTGAGTCACTTCCAGTCAACTGACTCTGGTTTGAGTCACTTCCAGGTCAACTGACTCGGTTTCTGATCATTTCCCAGGTCAACTGACTCAGGTTCTGAGTCACTTCCAGATCAACTGACTCGGGTTTTCTGAGTCACTTCCAGGTCAACTGATTCGGGGTTCTGAGTCACTTCCAGGTAAAACTGACTCTGGTTGTGAGCCCACTTCCAGGTCAACTGACTCTGGTTTTGAGTCACTCCAGGTCAACTGACTCTGGTTTTGAGTCACTTCCAGGTCAACTGACTCGGTTTTGAGTCCTTCCAGGTCAACTGACTCTGGTTTTGAGTCATTTCCAGTCAACTGACTCTGGTTTGAGTCACTTCCAGGTCACTGACTCGGGTTTTTGAGTCACTTCGGGCCCAACTGACTCTGGTTTGAATCACTTCCGGGTCAACTGACTCGGTTTTGAGTCACTTCCAGGTCAACTGACTCTGGTTTTGAGTCACTTCCAGGTCAACTGACTCTGGTTTTGAGTACTTCCAGGTCAACTGACTCTGGTTTGAGTCATTTCCCAGGTCAACTGACTCGGTTTTCAGTCACTTCCAGGTAAAACGACTCTGGTTCTGAGTCACATCCGGTCAACTGACTCGGGTTCTGAGTCACTTCCAGGTCAATTGACTCTGGTTCTGAGTCACTTCCAGGTCAACTGACTCGGTTTTCTGAGCCCATTTCCAGGTCATTGACTCTGGTTCTGATCAACTTCCAGGTAAACTGACTCAGGTTCGAGTCATTTCCAGTCAACTGACTCTGGTTTGAGTCATTTCCCCAGGTCAACTGACTCTGGTTCTGAGTCACTTCCGGGTCAACTGACTCGGGTTCTGAGTCATTTCCCCAGTCAACTGACTCTGGTTCTGAGTCACTTCCGGGTCAACTGATTCTGGTTTTGAGTCACTTCCAGGTCAACTGACTCGGTTCTGATCACTTCCAGTCAACTGACCTGGTTCTGATCATCCCAGGTCGACTGACTCTGGTTCTGAGTCACCCAGGTCAACTGACTCAGGTTCTGAGTCACTCCCCAGGTCAACTGACTCAGGTTCTGAAAGTCACCCCCGGTTCAACTGACTCGGGTTCTGAGTCACTCCAGGTCAACTGACTCGGTTCTGAGTCACTCCCAGGTCAACTGACTCAGGTTCTGAGTCACTCCCAGGTCAACTGACTCAGGTTCTGAGTCACTCCCAGGTCAACTGAACTCAGGTTCTGATCACTCCCAGGTCAACTGACTCAGGTTCTGAGTCACTTCCAGGTCAACTGATCAGTTCTGAGTCATTTCCGGGTCAACTGACTCTGGTTCTGAGTCACTCCCAGGTCAACTGACTCAGGTTCTGAGTCCCCTCCCAGGTCAACTGACCTGGTTTCCCTGAGTCACTCCCAGTCAACTGACTCAGGTTCTGAGTCACTCCCAGGTCAACTGACTCGGGTTCTGAGTCACTTCCAGGTCAACTGACTCAGTTCTGAGTCACTTCCGTCAACTGACTCGGTTCTGAGTCACTCCCAGGTCAACTGACTCGGGTTTCTGAGTCACTCCCAGGTCAACTGACTCAGGTTCTTGAGTCGCTTCCAGGTCAACTGATTTGGTCTGATCATTTCCCCGGGTCAACTGACTCAGGTTCTGAGTCACTCCCAGGTCAACTGACTCTGGTTCTGAGTCCTCCCGGGTCGACTGACTCGGTTCTGAGTCACTCCCAGTCGACTGACTCTGGTTCTGAGTCACTTCCAGGTCGACTGACTCGGGGTTTCCCTGATCACTCCAGGTCGACTGACTCGGTTCTGAGTCACTTTCAGGTCAAACTGGTTCTGAGTCACTTCCAGGTCAACTGACTCAGGTTCGAGTCACTCCAGGTCAACTGACTCAGGTTCTGATCACTCCCAGTCAACTGACTCAGTTTCTGAGTCACTCTCAGGTCAACTGACTCAGGTTCTGAGTCACTTCCAGTAAAACTGACTCAGGTTCTGAGTCACTCTCCAGGTCAACTGACTCAGGTTCTGAGTCACTTCCGGTCAACTGACCCCAGGTTCTGAGTCACTCTCAGGTCAACTGACTCAGGTTCTGAGTCACTTCCGGGTCAACTGACTC